>CM042428.1:7135000-7467500 GCA_023631565.1 Gymnocephalus cernua | reverse complement strand
GTTTACTTCACACAAGAGCAGCCATTTTCCCCTGTTGCCATGGGAACGTTATGAAGTGACGTAATTTCACCTACTGAGAACACAGTGTTGTGGAATCTCTTTTTTTTCTCTTTTTCATCAAACCGCAGTTTTTGCAAGTTCCCGCAAGTTCCCGCAATTTTTGCAAGTTCCCGCATTTTCATCGCATAAAATGGCATAAATATCCCGCATATTCCATCGCATTTTTTAAGAAAACGTGCCGCATAATCAAGGATTTTTGCCCGCAACAATCACAAAAAAACTCCGCGTTTTTCTGGAGGGACTGTTATTACATGCTGTCTAAGCTAGCGGTTAGCTGAATTAGCTGTTAGCTAAACTAACGCTAGCTTTATTCAGTGGTGCGCCGTGGTTTGTGGGATTGTAGTTCCTTTGCTCGATATCGAAAATATGTACACAGTCTTGTACCTTTGACTTTTTGGGGATTTTCTGTTCGTTTTTTCACTTGAAATGACCCGTTGTATGCTTATGAGTCACGTCGTTGCTGGTTAGCCTAAGGCATGGTCTAAAACTCTTACTATAAGGATTCTTCCAGACGTCAATGGGGAAAAATGAATCGGAAATTTACTTCCAGAACCCAAGGTCTCTCGGAGTGTGGGCGGGACTGTTGAGCTCTATCCCACCAATCAGTTCCAAAACGTCCCAGTTAGAGAGGAAGTGCCGTAAACCCATTCTTTGTAAATCTTAACAATCATTCCCCGTGAGAACCAAGCAGGCCTGCCTTGTTGCACCATCCACATTTTCTTCAAAACTTGCCATTTTCAGTGTGTAGCTTGCTAGCTCGAAGTTCTGTTTCAGGGAACCAACAGAGTTTTGCAAGGCGAGAGACATCCGGCGATTATCCGATAAATGAAATGTCGTCGATCCAGACTAGCCTGGCATAAAAAAGAAACGCTAGGCTACATCACATCACTTCCAGCACACTTTATGGAGAACAGTGAGGGCAAAACAGCGTTGTGTTGTATCATTCATTTAATTGGTGTAGAAATAGAAATGTATAAGTGAGACATTTTAGTTTCAGGAGCAGCTAGCCTCGTGCTGGAGTTGTTTCTTGAACAAGAGCTGGGTGCAGTAACTGCATGGAGCGTCTCAAATCTTACCCCCCCCCCCCCCCCCACACTCCCCACCCCTAAAAATTAAAACAGCTCACTTTGGGATGCATTGTTGGGCTGTGACTACTACATCATTTCATTTGCCGGAACTATGGCTGTGTTAAAGGGCCTGCACATCCTTACAGGTGTTTTCATTTATCATGGCTGATAACATTTCTACTCAATTTAGGAGAAGCAATACTGGGACTCTAATGCACTGATGATGATTCATTTCTCTTTACCTATAGAGCCAACCTTGTATATCCCTCTTAGTACTGTCATTGCTACTGGCTTTCTCACTGGAATTCCATGCGTCCCGTTAGCTAATCAGAGCTGACAGGCTAAGACAGCAATGTCTTAAAACGTTTTGAAAATGAAAGAAGGGCTGCATACAAATTCACCTTTCATCAGTATTTTGAGTGCTCTCCAGCAAGTAGCTTCATTTCTAAATAGTGAAAATGCTCATGATTGAGCTATCGTGACATTGTGGTGACGTGTATTCTACCCCCGCTGCACATGCACCTTGGATTGTGTCTAAACAAGAAACCTGTATACAGACCACGATAACAGAGATAACTGTCTCCTCAACAGCATGCAAGTACAGTTATTACTGCTGATATTGTGGTTTAAGATATTTGTAAAACTTGTCTAGAGCCTAGACACATCTTATGTGTGTGTGGGCCATAGAACTACTTTTTTCACATTTGATTGAGCTATGAAAGCAGTTTCTCCTCTAATTCCAAGAACTGCAGCATAGATAAAACTCAGTTCAGACCAAAGATGTGCGACAAGAAGAAACCGTTACAGAACGTTGCATTGAACAGTTTTAGCGGTCTGAACCGGGCCGCCTCAGCTCGACTCAAACCAGCCGATGGTGCGACTCAGCTGGTTGAGTCTCCAGAGGCTGGTTTTAGAACGTAAGGTCACCTGTTTCAACAGCCAATAGAGAAGTCAGCTGGTGAAGTCCGCTACAAACTATAGATATAAAATGATCCAGAACACATTTTATTTCACACACCAGGTGAGGGTCAACCAGACTATCTCCCGGGCTGTCATCCGTTCTCTCAGGAAAAATAATTCTCCCTGCGGTGGGAGTGGAGGGACCAAACCCAAATGGCCAGCGGCTGGCTAGTTAACTAACGTTAGCTTACTAATTCCCTCCACCCACCCAATGCCTTCATCATACAAAATTGTCACTCATCTGGTGATAGCAATGTGCTTTCCTACGATGTAACGAGTGTGTTAATGAAACAATAAGTTGTTACATTTTAGAGGCCGGCTGGCTGGTAAGCTAGCTTGCTTGCCAGGGGGGTAATTGTTTAGTGGTGCGGAGAGAGCAAGGTCTATTACAGTCTTTATATTAAATTAGGAAAATTGTTTATTAACATTAGTTTAATTTATTTTGTAATGTATGTAGATCTTTTGAAAGACATGTTTAAGTGTTGGAATAAATATACCAACACAAGTAGTTATGTGTATCTCATACATTTGCCATATTATGGACATGTGCAAAAATAGATTGATCGATAGATCGTTCAAACCTGTGTTTTTATAGAAGGAACATTCAAACATCATTTTTTTAATCAGTTTTGACAGCGTTTATGCACATATTGGATTGATCAGATATGATGAAAAATGAGAAGAGCCTTCTGTGTGTTTGCTTTCGTCACTACCGTTTTCAAGCTGAACAGCCAATCCATCTGATTCTCATCCGACGTAAAACTGAGTTTCTCCGAAATTAATCCTGCAAAAACACCACTTTAAATCTTGTGTTCACCAGAAATGTTCTCATAAGTTGCTTGGAAATGAGTAATTAAGCATGAATAAGCATGAAAACTGACTTATCGACTAAAGAAATCTTAAGACCAAAACGACCGATTAGTCGACTAATCGACTAAGAGGGGGCAGCCCTACTAATGAGTATGGTTAGCTGGTAAAGAAACTGAGCCAGGCGGCCAGGAATGCTAAAGTTGCTCTGTCTCCTCTGGACGTGGAAGATTATAAGGTTATAGGCTGTGTCAGAGTTATGCGGTTTGTTAACTTGTTGAGTTTTTCCCCAAGTTACCAAAAAGCAATTTCATGCAGCTAGTGTGGTAATAAATGGCTTCAAATTAATCAAAATAACACATCTGAAATTATAAATCAAATTTTTCCTTTTTAATTACTGAGGTGTGAGACACCCGCCACCTCACTGCTGCTTGCAGTTATTCTAGAGCTTTTGTATTCACTGATTGAAATCACACCTGCAGGGTGGGAAATTAACTCTTTTGCCCACCAGCCCCAGTGGCTGGTGGATGCCCAATTTTACCAGCCACTTATATTTTTTACCAGCCACTTTTCCGGAATTCAAAGTTATAAAAAGTGCACTAGCATATTTTGAATTATATATTTTTTAAATTATTAATACATATTTTATTAATATAGGCAAATAAAAAGTGATGTGAAAAAAAAGCCTGCGAGACCATGGTAGAATTGTGTTTTGGTCAGTTTTGTCATATTCTGATCGTAACATAACATGAAGAGAATATCGGTTGAACCAAAGTTCTACACTGACTATCTTGTATGATTATCTTTGAAGCAGCAGCTTACGAGGATGCCCTGAACGCAGCACGAGTCCCGTTCCTGTAGACCAGGGGTCATCAACTACATTTTTCCAAGGGCCAGAATTTTTCTAAGAAGACACTCCGGGGGCCGGACTTCCAATTAAAGGAAATAAAATGTATTTATACCTAATACGCCTTCTTGTTCAATATTTTCACTTTCTAACTGAAGTAATGCTAAATTTTTTTACATGTATTAGTGTGCGCAAACTCCTAAAAAACATGGAAACTCCATAATGATAGCTGGCTTTTCAACTAGAAAATGATCTCAGGCTAGAAGGCAGGTCACTGAGGAGTGATGGTTAATGTCTGTGATTATGGAAACATGGTGCATTGTAGTATGCAGCGTTCTGATTGGTGGAAAATGCTTGCAGAAAGAAAGGCTGTTGTCAGGTCAAAATGTCACAGTCAAAGAGGCTGAAAAGAAGAAGCTAAAAGAAGAAGCAGCTAAAAGTTGAGTGGAATACCCAAGTTTTAATGATGAATGGACTGATAAGGAGGCTATGTATTCGTCATGCATGCCTCTGTATGGTGTAAGAAAGCTTTCAAAAAGATGTATGCACAACTTTAAGAATTTGTATTCGTATTTTAAACATTTGTGCGTAAATTAACTCAGGCATGCACAATTACGTTTTCATACACGTGAGTCAATAAAATTACATTTGTATTTTTATGTGAGTGTGACTCTAGAAGCTATGACTGTACATTCATGAGTACAACTCTGATTTCTACGACTACGAATTCTTCACTATGAACACAAATTCAAGTTTGTGGGTACGAGTAAAGAACAGTTGAAATGACGTCACTGTCGTCACAGGGCAGGAAATCAAACCTAGATTTCATCCAACGCGCATGCGTCGAAGGTGAAAGATGGCTAACAACAGACCTGAGGCTGGCTCAGCATCACAGGTAAAGTAAATAACATGTTTATTCAACATTTCTTATACGATTTTACTATTTTGATAGCACTTTATAATGATATACATTTCCGCAACTCAAAGACGTTATTGCTTTAACTTGCAACCTAACGATATTTACTCGCTGTTAACTTTAGTGCTCTGTGTTAAAGTAACATTATAGTTGGTGATGTTGGAACTAAACTGCACTGTAATCATATTGTTTAGCAATGTCGACCAGATCAGTAGTGTTGACAACTGAGCCAGATATGAGTTAACATCAACCAGCAAGTCATTGTAATGTTAATGAGCATAATGTGCTAATACAGTAACAAAATATATATTACATGCAATACATGGTACCGTTAACTTATCCGTACCAATTCAACATTATGTAACGTTAGGCTAGAAGATAGACATTCAAAACATTACAACTGAAGTATGTTTGGCAAACTAATAGGCGTAAGTTAACGTTACCATTATTTTGCAAGCTAAAGCAATTACTTCGTCTGGCTCAGGTTGCAAGCTAAAGCAATAACGTCTATGAGTTACGGAAATGTATATCATTATAAAGTGTCAAAATAGTAAAATTGTATAAAAATGTTGAATAAACATGTTATTTACTTTACCTGTGATGCTGAGCCAGCCTCAGGTCTGTTGTTAGCCATCTTTCCAAGACTGTAAGGCTGCAGCGTGGAGCGTCCCGTCTCAAACATATATTTGGTATTTTTAACTTAACAGTAGTATAAATGCAGACTATGCTAATGAATATGCTACTGGATATATTTTGGTGTTTTTTTTAACTAAACAGTATCGTACAAATCGAGTGTGAAAACAATATAGAATATAAAATTAAAACAGAGTCTTGGAATGAGTGTAACATGTTTATTTTTGTATTCTTGTTTGTGCAGAGGTTGGTCACAGATTTACAGATGCTAAAATGGAGAATACACATTGTTCATACTTTATACAGGCAGCAGCTTCTTATGGAAGTATGACAACTTGAAACACATTATTTGTAAAAAAACAAACACGGGCGCTGTCATGAAACAGTGAGAGAATGCGAGGCAGACCATCGCTTTGCTGATCATCATGCTTGGCGCCGGCGGCCGCTGTTTGTCCCGCCCCAGAGAGGCAGCAGCCCGGGCCAGCGCCGCCAGGTTGGACTGCATGGGGCCGCAGCCCGACACAAAGCAGCTGACCGGACGCTCCTCGCACCGCGTCAGGATTGGGATCGGCTGCAGGGAAACGCGCAGTTACACAACGTCTTCACCGCCTACATTGTCACAAACGCATACGTAACATAACAGCACACCGTGCATCGTGTCACCTGCGGTGTGTTATTGTTTTTTAAAGACACAGATGTGTACCTTAAGGACAATAACAGAAAGAAACCATCAACGTATGCAACCATAAATTGCTCTAGCTAACATTAGCTAATATTTGCTAACAAATGTCAACCAACGCTAATGCAGTTTTAAATGAGGCTTGATCAAATCACGTTAACATCAGGGACACAACAATAACATCCAGAAACCAGCAAACTATACATGTGGCTAAAATTGTTAGCTAATAGTATGGCTAAAATTGTTAGCTAGCCAATATCGCTAACAAATGTCAACCAACGCTAATAAAGTTTTAAATGAGGTTTGATAAAATCACGTTAACATCAGGGACACAACAATAACATCCAGAAACCAGCAACCTATACGTATGGTTAAATAATTCGCGATTTCGTATTTTGTGTTTGACCCTCTGAACTTACCATTGAACAGCCTCGGCATGAGACGGGACGGCATGAGACCATAGACCTATATAAAAATGAGATGGGACGCTCCAGGATGCAGCCATACCCGTCTCCATCTTTCACCTTTGACGCATGCGCGTTAGATGAAATCTAGGTTTGATTTCCTGCCCTGTGACGACAGTGACGTCATTTCAACTGTTCTTTACTCGTACCCACAAACTCGAATTTGTGTTCATAGTGAAGAATTCTTAGTCGTAGAAATCGGAGTTGTACTCATGAATGTTTACAGTCATAGCTTTTAGAGTCACACTCACATAAAAATACAAATGTAATTTTATTGACTCACGTGTATAAAAACGTAATTGTGCATGCCTGAGTTAATTTACGCACAAATGTTTAAAATACGAATACGAATTCTTAAAGTTGTGCATACATCTTTTTGAAATCTTTCTTACACCATACATCTGCAATGAAACGATGCTGTTGCAAAATAATACAACTAGCATCATTATCAAGAATAAAATAGGACTGCGTCATTCACATGTATATTAAGTAGCCTCATGCATGTATTTGTCTTATACATCCATAGATTTACCGCTCCAGCGGAGAGGATGTTTGTTCAGCCAGCAGTTAAGTTTACAAGAATTTGTCCCAAACTTTAAGATTTGTGGCAAACTAAGATAAACAGTTAGACTACAAACGGACAGCTCTTGTTTTTGCTTGTTTATACAAAAAATCTATTTGCAGAGTAGAGCTATGTTTGCCTAAAACAGCGCAGTGGACGAGAGTGGACAGAGGAGATTGAAATATCGCTTCCTACATGTTTATGCCTGTAGACAGGTGAGTGCATTGATAAGTATTGACGTTTTACTCACAAAGGTTTTATTGTAGCCTACTTACAGTAACAAGTCTAGCGTTAGTTCATCTGCGCCAGCGGTCTTTGGTAATCCTCTGTATCGTTCCCAGTCAGGTAGCGCGTGTTGTAACGCACACGCCTCTCGGCTCAGCTGTGTGTGTGGAGCAAGGGCATCGCTTTACAGTCTGTAAAGCCGGACTGAAAGCTTTGCGGGCTACTACCGGGACGACACCGGAGCTCGAGCCCTGCTCGCTTTCCTGTGCGCATCGCGGTGACCTCGCATGACGGTCACCATAGGCCGGAACTCGTCTAACGGCTCCGTGGACATGGGTCACTCGAGCTTCATTTCACCACGACATCTGCAGATCAACTACGCCGAGGCGAGCGGTTTCTCCCTCGGTGCTTGGGCAAGAAGGGCGTGTTCGTTTTAAGTAGTAACAAATAAAAATATGTTTTATAATCCACCCGCCACTGTGGCTGGTATACAAGGCAAAGTCACCCGCCACTTTGAAAAAGTACCCGCCATTGGCTGGTGGTGGGTGCTAATTTTCCACCTTGCACACCTGGCTGAACTCCCAAGTGTTATGGCATAGGGCATTTGTTTCTTTGTGCAGGCTTTGGAAAGGAGATTGTTTGAAATGTTGGGCAATATCAGTATCCAGCATATGCCAGTGTTGCTTCCCTAAAGGTCAGCCAAAAATAGTTAAAATCACCTGTGGGTTTTTCATCAGTGTGCAGGGCATTTCACAATGTGAACATTGACATGCTGTATATGTTTAAATGTAGCATTCCTCAGAATGGCTGAAGTATCATAGCTATTGTATGACCTTTAGCTAAGCCTTAAGTATTGTCTTTTGTTCTTTCATCATACAGTGTCTCTTAGCTCCAATCCCTCCACCAAACCTGTAACTTGGGCACAGTCAATTTCTCATATTGGACTCTTAATGTACAATTGGCTTTTAATCCAATACTCAATCAATTTCACAAGTTCTTTAAATCAAAGAAATCATTCATCTCACAGTTGGACACAACGCATTCTCATGAACAGGTTGGTATGATATTGCCCGGCCGGTCACGTGACAGTTAAGTTTAGTAGGCTTTACAGTTAAGTCTAGCTGAGAAAAGGTGACTGTGTGCCGGCTACAGAGCACCGCGAGGCTAAGGTCCTTCTAGCAATCGTTAATTCAATTCAATTCAATTCAATTTTATTTATAGTATCAAATCATAACAGGAGTTATCTCAAGACACTTTACAGATAGAGTAGGTCTAGACCACACTATAATTTACAAAAAACCCAACAAGTCCCCCCAAGAGCAAGCACTAGTGCAACAGTGGCAAGGAAAAACTCCCTTTTAGGAAGAAACCTCGGACAGACCCAGGCTCTTGGTAGGAGGTGTCTGCTGGCCGTTGGGGTGCATCACAGTATAGTAAATAAACAGTGTTTAGAAAAAGTGGGTGTAGTAGTGCAGGGAGCAGCACGGCATAGCAGGGTATTTCTCAGCAGAACCACGGCAACAGCTGGAACCAAGATTTTGGTGCCATCCTAATCCCAGGATTTCATCCTGGGTGAAAAAGAAACAGAAAGACTCCGGGGAGCAAGCTCCCCAGAGCTAGGTTAGTAACAAGCATTTCTAGGACAGAGAAGCAGGTGGGCCGGGCTTGGCAGATACTACAACTCCTCACTCCCTAACCATAAGCTTTATCAAAGAGGAGAGTTTTAAGTTTACTCTTAAATGTGGTGACAGTATCTGCCTCCCTGACCCAGACTGGGAGCTGGTTCCACAGGAGTGGAGCCTGATAGCTAAAGGCTCTGGCTCCCATTCTACTTTTAGAGACTCTAGGAACCACTAGTAACTCAGCATTCTGGGAGCGCAGTGCTCTAGTGGGACAGTAAGGTACTATGAGCTCTTTGAGATACGATGGTGCTTGACCATTTAGAGCTTTGTAGGTCAGGAGGAGGATTTTAAATTCAATCCTGGATTTTACAGGGAGCCAATGCAGAGAAGCTAATACGGGAGTGATATGATCTCTTTTCTTAGTTCTTGTCAGTACACGAGCTGCAGCATTCTGGATCAGCTGGAGAGTCTTAAGTGACTTGTTTGAGCATCCTGATAGTAAGGAATTACAATAGTCCAGCCTGGAAGTAACGAAGGCATGGACTAGTTTTTCAGCATCATTCTGAGACAGGATGTTCCTTATTTTGGCAATGTTACGAAGATGAAAAAAGGCTGTTCTTGAGGTTTGTTTTAAGTGGGCATTAAAGGATATATCCTGGTCAAAAATAACTCCTAGATTTCTGACAGTAGTGCTGGAGGCCAGGGCAATACCATCCAAGGTAGCTATATCTTTGGATATTGAGGATCGGAGGTGTTTAGTACCCAGCACAATCACCTCAGTTTTGCTTGAGTTTAGCATCAGAAAGTTGTAGGTCATCCATGATTTTATATCTGTAATACATGCTTGAAGTTTAGCTAATTGACTGATTTCATCTGGTTTGATTGATAAGTATAATTGGGTGTCATCTGCATAACAGTGAAAGTTTATTGAGTGTTTCCTAATAATATTACCTAGAGGAAGCATATATAAGTTAAGGGTGTGAATCTCCACTAGTCTCACGATTAGATCACGATTATCCTGTCAACGATTCAAATTGATTCAATATCACGATGCGTCACCTCCACAATATATAATATGAATAATCTCCCATTTTTATTATATCTACTCTTAAAGACACTTCCTGAATGTAGCGGAGTCTGAACACAGCAGACAACAGACTCAAAGGCAGCAAACGAAAAATCAACAAGTAACATCAAGTAGGCAATAGTAGTCTCTGCATCGATGCAGAATTGTCCAGGTCTGATGCATCGATGCAATGATTAATATCAACACCCCTAGCAACCGTTGTAGTTGAGTTTAGCCAACAAAAGGTTACTGTCCTGCAGCAACGACGGTTAGGGTAAGTTTAGGCAAAATTACTAGTTAAGATTATAAAAAACGATTGTGGTTTTGGTCCGGGTTGCCTTAAGTAGTACTCCCTGGACACGAACACCAGTTTCCTGGGTGAAAGTCTTGTGTTTTCCCCTAACATCTTCCGGGACATTAACACCGCTCCCCCTGTGTTTCAGGACCCACCCTTCCACCTCGCAAGCAAGCCCTAACTGGGCATTGTGTGAATTACTACGACAGAGCTTACCTGATGATACAGAAGCCCTTTTGTCTCCAAAGGAATGAATAAAGAAGTGAATGGATACATACAAATATCTGTAATAAGCAACAAGGACACCACCAGAAGCAAATGAAGGATGTTGCAGAAACCATAGTGGATATATTAGTGTAGCAGTGAAGGTGAATGTATTCAACACGTCCATACCTAGGGCTTAGTGGGATGTTGTATCGAGACACTGTATGTTCTATGCATTTTTTAAAGGAACACGCCGACTTATTGGGACATTAGCTTACCGTAACCCCGAGAGTTAGACAAGTCAATACATACCCTTCTCATCTCCGTGCGTGTCGTAACTCTGACGGCTCCACCATTAGCTTAGCCTAGCACAGATCCTGGAGGTAACCGGCTCCAACCAGCCTGCTGCTCCAAATAAGTGACAAAATAACAGCAACATGTTCCTATTTGCATGTTGTGATTTGTATAGTCACAGCATGTACAAATAACGTCACATGAGACACCGCCATCTTCTAACCGTATATAAACTGGGAACTATATTGTCAGTGCTACTTGGGCGGAGTAATATGCTTGCAGCTCAGCTGAGCGCTACATGGGCGGAGTGATATCACTCAAGTGACGTTATTTGTACTGTGACTATACAAATAGACAAACGGAAACCTACACTACATGTACTACCACTTAACAAGTAAACTGCTGATGCATTCTCTGCTCTGATAGCCCACAGCTGTCTGCTCTGAGCGCATTCACCGTCACTCACTCTCATGTAGCCTACACACTATTCCTTAAAGGAGCTTCCCCGGTCTAGTAACACAAGGAGAGCCTGCCAGAGCTTCTTGTATTTGGTCCGAAAGTCCGAACCATCCAAAAAATACTTTCACACTATAAACGAACTGAACAATGGTTCAGTTTGGTCCGGACCGAAACCACCTCTTTTTATCGGACCAAAATTTGGTCTTTTGATCCAGACTGTGGTCCGGGGGAGGTTTCACACCTGTAATTTTGGTTTGGATCAAACTGAAAAGTCCAGAAGTCCGGACCAAATGAGGTATGTGTGAAAATGTCCTCGGACTCACATTCTGACTAGAATCTGTGTGACGTCAGGCTAATATACATTATGTGATTAACTGGAACCTGTGGTTGTCTGCCTTTTCGGAGTTACAAAGCCCCACAAGTGATTGCGGGCGTAATATAACAAGCTCGCTGACCGGGCTGTCACTCACACACACCGGACACGGAGCAGGCAGCGACTGACAATCTTGTATATAAATTCTTATATATTATATGTATATGTTATATACATGAGATTTGATATTTCAGTTCATAATTAGTGTTTGTTGTGTTTACTTATTTCACATGAAGATGTAAGAAATTAAATTTCAGTTTCTTAAATTTTCAGCATCTTACACAGTAAACAAACAAATGCAAAGCTCATTAAGTTGTATTTTTCATTTGCATTAGTGGCGTCAGTTCTTTTAAGAGCCTGTTCAAAGGCTCAGCCTGGCCTAGCATACTGCAGAATGAAACAATTTAACTGGTTCATACTGCATACTACTGATGAACGCAGTATGCAGTAGGTACTGTATACTACATATTGTAGTCGCCTGCAGTATGTAGTAGGTGATTTAGACAAAATGAATTAATCGTTTATTAAAATAGTTGGCAATTAATGTAATAATTGACAACTAATCAATATTTGCAGCTCTAGCTTAGGTTATCGCTTTTTCAACATTTCTTGTTTATTTCTTTTTAATGTTTATGTATGCTCCACCCACCAAGGCCAATTCATTTTAAATGTAGATTCATTGGCAATAAATCCTTTTCTGAATCTGATTCTTTGTGTCTGTATCTGTCCTCAGTGTCTTAATAAAGTGTAATCATTCGTTTGGCTTCACTTTAATGTATGTTCAGAGGCTGAGGTGCAGGGAACTGTCGGGAGTTGGGGTGACCGGCTGGATTTTATTCATTTTCCCAATGATTTCTTAGCCCTTTTCTCAATCGTGCTGTTAAGGAAGCCCCCATGACTTCTCCCCGCTCTAATGGCAGCCATCTGTCCGGAAGGGCAAAAAAGTTCCTCCTCCTCTGAGCTGTCAGTGAACTGGAAACAAACACCAGAGCCATGAAACACACGTGTTACTACAACCAGCCTTCTTAACATTCCCACCATTACATTTTACTCATTTGATGACAGAGGGCTGATACAAATATTTTTGTCAGGTTTTTCTTGAATCAGAACACTTTATTGATCCCCTCAGGGAAATTCAAGGTAAATTAAGAGTAAGAAAAGAGTGAGTCAATTAGTGGATGAAGTAACATAAAGTAACATAACTATACTAAGAAATAAACGTTAAAGGGTAACTACCATTTTTCAAAACATTTTTGGAACACTGATCTTTGACATTGGTCCGTTATTAAAGCTTTAGTGCGTAACTTTTTGATATTAATGAACGTCCGTTACATTCAAGCCATTGCCAAATGCGTTGATACTAAGTTAATTAAGACTATCAGCTCTACACAACTCTCACTGTGTTTCTCTCATGTTCAGAAGATGGTGTCGTCCGACAACTTTCCCCAGAAACTATGCACTATTGCTTTAAGCAGCCATCAAACAAGCTACAATGTAAGTTAATAGGACAAATGTGCAGCTTGTATTTACCTTCACTAAAGTGCTTGTTTTGCCACTGACAGGCTCAGATTAATGTCTGACGTTATGGAACATGGACATATTTTACCGATTTACATGTGCTAATGTGTTGCCTCCATACACGCTAAAAGTATTGCATTTTTTAATGGAGTCTGGTGGGTTTAGCGCTAGCAACCTCAGAGCTGTTTCTGGTTGAACAGAAAGGTCTTAAATAGGTTTTTAAAATGCTTATCGCTGTAGGGATCCTTTCCATAATGTTGTCAGACACTTAGAGTATTAATCTGAGCCTGTTCGCGGCAAAAACAGCACTCTTAGTGGACAGAAGTTGACGATGCACATTTGCTCCATAGGGTTACATTGCAGCCCGGTGTGTGGCTGCTGGTTACGGCGTTCACGCCTAATACTGACAAATTTCCGAGATTGTTGTTCCAATCAGTGACTTACACACAAAAACGTAGGAAAATAGGGTCCATGTTGGAAAAAAACGAAATTGCCCTGTAAGTAGAAGTAAAGTGAGATTAGGTTAAAAAAGATTGTTTCTAAAATAATGGATTCCACAAATTCTAACGTAGTGCAAAAATGCAGTATGTACATAAATAAAGGGCAGTGTGATTATAAGTAGCAGCAGTGAATAAATACCAGATATTGCGCATGTAACTGATAAATTATTGCACCAAGTAATTGTTGTACACAATTGTCCAAGAATATTGAGATGCGATGTGAGTCCAGTTTTGACACTCTAAGCGTGTCAGAGGGAGCTAATATCACGTGCAAATATCCCCTAGCTTAAAGGGAACAGCATCTTTTGTCGTAGTTTTTAGGTGGTAATTTGCATTGATACATGAAAGCCCGTTGGAGCCAGTGGTGCACGTTAGCATAAAGCATTAAAAGTGTGCATCATTAGATCAGTGACACTGTATCCCTCAGATCCCCTGACCTGCTTTGCATCATAACTCCACATGGAGATTTGCGAGCAGGGACGCACCATGTAAGAGAGCCTGTATCAATTATGCACCGTTTATTCATGCCGCGACAATGGCTCGCACAGTTGATTTGGTTCCGTCTGCTTCATGTATAATTCAATAGAGCCGTGTCCCTCTCTCCAAGCACTGTATTCTCCCCAGCTCGTCCGACATGCAGATATTGGTATTGCGTGGTTGTGCATCATTTCTGTCCCCTGACATACATACGTTATCCTGTTTGACGTTGAGAGAAACAATGATTCCATGTTGAGATCTCTCTGAGGAGATTTAAAAAAAAAAAAAAAAAAGTATTATCACCCAAAACAATGCTTCAAAGTTGACTTCATAGGTCAGTTGTGGAGAAAATATATTGTTTAGGGCCACAGTTCAGCAGCAGTTTTACAAAAGTCAAAATGTTTTGTCGATAAGACTTACATGTGAAATGTCTTCAAGCGTTTGTGTTGCGTTTTGGGAGTCAATTGGTTTCTAATTCAAATAAAAAGACATTTGAATTGGGGGCGCCTGGGTGGATCACCTGGTAGAGCGCGAGCGCCCTTATAAAGAGGCTCAGTCTTTGACGCAGCAGCCGCGGGTTCAACTCCAACCTGCAGCCCTTTGCTGCATGTCACTCCCCCTCTCTCTCCGCTTTTAAGTCTAAGCTGTCCTGTTGGAAATAAAGGCCTAAAAATGCCCAAAACCTAAAATGATAAGAAAAAAAAGACATTTGAATTGCTAAACAAGTCATCCAAGCCTAACCAGAGCATACTGTTGGTCAGGGGTCAGCAGGTTCAATCGTGGGCGAGTGTTTCAGCATTGTTCACTGGCCGGACGACTTGATTTCACAGGTGCTATGGAGAGGCAGGCATGTTGTCAATGTTTTCTTTTTCCTTTTCTTTTAAAAATAAAACGGATTCATTAGTTGGTTTTAGGAATGTATTTTAGGGCAGATTTGATTTTTTTGTTGCACTATTAGACTAGAGATATAATTGATTTGTTATCCAATCCACTCGATAGACTGCCACCTGTTTGTGTTTGAGATGGAAATTATTGATTACTATTAGATGTTACAAGGTTATATTTATTGGGATTTACATGAGCCCTGTACAGTAGATTTGTGAAAGAAATAAAAGTTTAGATTCAAACTATGAAAGAAAATATTAGCTTCTGTCAGCAGGCCAGGGGAGCGTGCCTATGTTCCCACAGCCCCCAGTTCCCACATTTACTTTTTAATTAAATTGTATCAGATGTTATCCCCCTTTCTCCCAATTTGGTAGCCAATTACACCCAACCTATTACCCAGTAGCAATGGACTACAGATAGAATGTAACATAGGGCCTACATTTAAGAAAAAAATCTTAGAAATGTGGGATCTGTAGAAACATAGGGCTGACCCCCAGGCCAGCACTGCCTTCCAAAACTTGTCGCCATGTGTACTTCGTCTACAGAAATCTCACTAGTCGTTCCCAAAACGTCCCAGTTAGAGAGTAAATCCGTAAACATGTTCCTTATAAATCTTTCCAATCATTCCCCGAAAGAACCGAGCAGGCCTGCTGTCTTTACAAGTACAAAGAGTCGTTGCTATGCAGATGATACACTGACCTCATTGGTGTAGACTGGCAGCTTTCAGAACGCTGCAGACCGGCCCGTTGCAAGTAGCTGCAAGTTTACACTCGTCTTGTCCAGAATCTTTTGTTCTGAACTGGGCTTTACGCCTCTGCAAAGATTCGACTGTGAGACTGGTAGTTGTACAAGGCTCTTTACATGGAAGCATTGAATATTCGACTGTTCGGGGTCACCCCTAATGAATACAGATTCAACCCTGCATGTTGTCAGGGTTCTTCTGGCTGTTTGGCGAGTCCTTGATGCCGTATGTAAATGGAAGCAGCAGAAAGTTGTTGAGTGGCTATATTGGGGAAAGATCCCTCCGCTGTGATTCAGCCGTCTCCATGCATATGGCCAGAGGTCAGAGCCGCTGCCAAATGATTTCGCCGGCGAGGTCGTAAGGTCAACGTTGAGGTGTGGAGAACGGGGCTCTGCCGGACCTCAGGCTGCATATCAATGCTCCACCTCTACCCCTCAGTGGCTCCCACATTTACATCAAAAATCACATCCATCCTGCTTTCTTCTCCCACAGGCAAAGAGAGCCAAGCAGCCCATTCTTTCTTCCTTTCTCTGCCGCGAGCAGAAGCAGCCCACTGCAGCACTGAGAAGTCATCCTTTACAGGTAAAGAACACACAGCCAACACACTTTCTGTCTACCGCTGCCGATTTGTGATTGTAGTAGTTTTGAATGTTTTAGCCAAATAGTTAGGGGTTGTGTACACTGCTCCAGCACACTCTAACATATTTTATAGCTTTATGGCAGTGATTTTCTAGTCATTTAGTTTTTGAAATCGATCGGCTTTGACAGATAAAGCATTCTTAAATTAGGGTAACTACGTTTTTTTTCAACCTGGACCCTATTTTGGGAACTGATGGCACGATCAAACAATCTTTGAAATTGGTCCAGTATCTAGCAACACCGCGGCACTGCTGACTTTAAAAAAACAAAACAAACAAAAACAATAATTTGATCAGGGTAGAACAGACTTCATTTAAAGGGATACTTCACTGCTGGAAAGCTGAATATATCTTTAAATTGGGTCACTTATGTAGCAGAAATGTGAAAAAAAAATTAATTGGTGCCTTCTAGGCCGAGAAAAGCCAAAAAATGTGTTTTTGGCTCATATGGATGAAAGACACCAAATCCCAGAATGCACTTCACTTCGCTGCTTTGAGTCCACTCCCAAGCCACGCCTACTATACCGCTTGACAGACAGCAAGGCATTCAACTCAACTCAATGTGTTTTATTGTTATTTCAACCATATACACGAAACAACGTTTCATCGTGGCTCAAGTGGTGTTACACATTCAAAATATATAAAAACGACATTATATAAAAACGACATACGAAACAGGCTACCTTTAGTGCACACACACATTATGGGCTCAGTAAAGTTCAGCTAAGCATACCAGCATTAGGCTTGGTGGGCTGTAAACACAGAGTATAAACACAGCCGTGAATTAGCGTGTAATGTCGAATGGTCGCCATGTAACAGTCACAAACTCCAGCGGTTAGCAGTTAGTTGGATACAAATCACCCCATTTCTGCACCAGTCCGTGTTAACACAGCCCACCTTCATACAGAGCATCTCTAGCTTGGATTGTCGGAGGGCTAGCAGTCCTGGTAGCTGGACAGTCCGGTTCACTGTTGTTCAGCCATGTTTCCACGAAAGCAAAAAACACAGTCTCTGAACTCGCGTTGGGAGCATCGTTGAAGTTGGATGTAGTCCAGTTTGTAGTTTAATGAACGGACACTTGCAAGCAGGATTGATGGGACAGGTGGCCGGCTAGCGTTAGCTCGCTCTGGATGTGCCTTTTCCCCGGCTAGCGTTAGCTTCCCACTTGGCCGATGAGGATGTCCACTTCCCCGGGTCGGGGCTTCGACGAGACCGCTGGTCTCCGTGCTGGTCTCCGTGCAGGCGAAGCTCTCGTAGTGTGCCGATTATTCAGTCTGTAATAACGTTCCCTGCATATTCTCCGATCTGTACCGATGTATCCCGGTGGTACACGTGCGGTAGTTTGAATGCACATAATTGTTGTAAAAGTTTGCTGCTGAGAAGATAGAGCAGAGCCCTGTTTAGCGAGGATTCAAGATGGCTGACATTTCGTTTTTTTCCGGCTGAGATCGGCTCGCTTCGGGCGATGGGCGGGTTTAAAACATGCGGAAGTAGGTCCTACTACTGGCTGTAGTCTTTTGCTCTGGCCAAAAAATCTTCCAATGACGCAAAAATCGTCATTTTACGTCATCGGAAGATTTTTTCCAGACCCCCCAATGCAGATATTTCCTGTCTCAGGGGGATATGAGGGAGGGACGCATGGTCATTCAGAAATACTACCGGGTTTCTACTGATACAAAGCTGAATGCTAAATCGGTGAAGTATCCCTTTAAAGTCGACAGAAACAAAATAAAACTATCAAAAGCCATCTTGGTTCGTCTTTCCACTGTTCCAACAATCACCACTCTGGTTTGGTTGAAATAAACCCTTAATTCACCCATTGACGTGGAAATATGCTGGCTCTATAGACGCTAAAAGTAAAAGTATTGATTATTTACATGGAGTTTGGTGGGTTTGGCGATGGCGATTTCTAGGCTGTTTCAAGTTAAACAAAAAGGATCTCACTCTTTAACAAGGGGTCTATCCCTGTAGGGATCTTTTCCATAATGTTGTCAGACGCTTAGAATAATAAGCTGAGCCTGTCAGCGGCAAAAATAGAAACTGACGCTGAACATCTGTCCTGTAGGGTTACATTGCAGCCCGGGTTCACGGCTGCCTGCCGGTTACAGCGTTCTCGCTCAATCCTGGAACCATTTCAAAGATTCTTGATTACATTAGTCACTTTGACACCAATGCATGAAAAAATAGGGTGCAGGTTTTAAAAAAAAAACACAAACAGTCACTGCTGCATTAGTACACAGCAATAAGATGACTTTGTCTAAAAAACTTTATTTTTTAATCACTTTTTGAAAATGGTTGACATTAATGTGGAGTAGAGCCCGTGAGATAAAGGATTTTTAAGAATGATACCGAAAAATCCGATTTTCTGATTTATCGGCCGATATACTGTATATTTAAAAAAAAAAAATTCAGAAACACGTTACAAAACATAAACAGATTTCCCTAACATTAGTTATTCATAGTTATTTATGAGTCCTCACTAAAATAATATGATTATGCAGTTTAAAAATAAACGTGTTTGTTTTATTGTCACAACAGAACAGAGGAATATCAAAATACTGTATATTAAAGTTCAGATAAATAAAATGTAACTACAAACTTAAGATATAAAACTTAAAGAGTTAAACACGAGTGTTACCAACAGGGCGTTGTAGAGCGCCCTCTGGTGTACAAACTATGCAACGCCAACACTCATAACATGGTCGAAGGGTGTTTCATCTGTTTTTATTACATTTTTTTAATATTTATTTATCGGCCATTATTAATGCCGATACCAATAGTTTGGAAAATGCCTAATATCGGCCGATAATATCGATCCGCCGATATATCGGTCGGGCTCTAATGTGAAGTGTTCACAATTTGTCATTAAAACATACAAATCCACCAGCACGGTCCTTTTTAAGTTGGAGTAGGCTATTCATCCTCAGTACTAAACGATGTAAATCAACTGCGTTGCAAACAAACCCTTGTGAGCTGTGTGCAAGCAAACGGCTCATTCATCAGTATTTGCTTGCTCACAGTGCTTCAGACTGAAGCCCCACCATCCACTGAGTGTCTCATTCTGCCTCCATTCATTTTTGATGAAAAGTGAGTGGTTTGCTGCACCAAGCTTCGCAGCTATGGGACAACAGATCACAATCAGGTGACATACAAATGTCTTGGGCTGGTGCTACCAAGTGATTATCAATAATATACAGTAATGTCAATTATGTTGTCATCTTGATAAGTAAAAAGAAAATCAATCTTTAGTAAAAGCTATGTAGGAAAGTAAAATGTCTAAACACTCCAGTGACTGGTTTCTAATAAACCCAAGGCATCTTTTAAGCTACCGCTGGTAACTTTTATAAAAAATAACTTTTTGTCAGTGTTGTGCCAGTTCACAGCTTTTCTGAACTAGTTCAAGTTCAGTTCATACATGCTCAAAGTGAACAGTTCACGTTCAAAGTTCACAATTTTAATTCTGAACTAGTTCAAAGTTCAGTTCATTTTACTTTTTTCGTGAGATATTCAAATAAATACTTTTTTTCACACTACGAGCTAGAAATCACTATACGTTCTTTGAAGCTGCTCATTGTAGACATTTGCTCATGACACTGCAATTGTGGGTTTCTTACCAGGTGATGAAACTTGCAGCAGTACATTTTTTTTTAAATTGCAGCACTTTCTCTCACTCTCGTCTTTGGTCTGTCTCTCTCTCTCTCTCGCTCCTCTAGCCCTCCGCGCTCTCGTCGTTGCCTGCTATGCGGCGTTGCTATGCCTACCCCGCTCTGCTGCAATTCATCACGGGTAACGTTGTGCGGAAGCCAGTATGGTATTCAACTATTCTCAGCCGGACACTACGTTGCCCGCAATGCATTGCGCACACAATGTCAAAACCATTTCTGTCTGGTGATACATGATTTAAGCGGCACCAGCGAGAATAGATGGAGGGAGGAACTTTCTCTCGTTGCGTTTCAAAAGAGAAAACAGATGTCACTCAGTTTTCAATGGAAAACAAATTCCAACGTTCATTTACAGTTCATGACACATAATGTGAACTAATTCACGTTCAAGTTCTTTATTAAAAAATGTGTTGCGTTCAGTTCAACGTTCACGAAAAAATGAGCGTGTTCAATGAACGCGTTCTTTTGAACTCGTTCACGCACAACACTGCTTTTTGTCATGTTTGCTCAAACTATCCCTCTTACCTGACAGTGTATGTGGTGTAGCGTTGGTCCCGTTTGAGGCCCCACTGCCTCTGCTTCCCCAAACTTCTCAATGGGTCTTCATCATCATCTCACCACGAATCGCCCCGGCCGCACATGCACACATCTGTCTTATAAAGCCCCACACACACGCCCCCTAATGTTTCCCTAGCAACTCACCACTCAAAAGACAATGAACTGATAGGTCAACAAAACAGCTACTCCAAAGACGAGGTCGTAACATAAGGAAAATCAGAGCAGCATGATATGTGTCATGTCATGGTTATGACGGTGTCATGTCAGTCTTATCCACACAGCTTCAAATAAAGTGTTTCCCGTTTTTTATATTCTGAAGTAGACTATAAAAGAGATTTCACCCATAATTTACAAATGTAAAATGATTGATGAAAAGAGGTTTATTTTGAACAGTGCTGTTTGGTAGCTTTCTTCTCATTGGGCATGGCTTGGGCAATACCATAGTATTCTAGTCTGGCCATTCTGTCAAGTGTGTGCTCTACCTGTATAAACATTAAGTAAAACTGAACCGCAATCTTGTGGACTGCTTGAAAGGCACTGTATGCTTTCAGTCGTGTATTATAAATGTGTTTTTATATATATATATATATATATATATATATATATATATATATGCAGTAATGTTTAAAAATTGATGGGGATAAGTCAGTCATTGATGACCTTTTGGATCATATGCATCAAATGCAATATAAAAGGGTATAACGCAATAAGTTAGATCTTTTTGAATATACAGTAACATGCTTATTTATGATGCCCTTCAGCTGAGTCTATCTTGTAAGTGTTGCTGCGGCGGGGGCTCACGTCTCTTGGCGGGGAGCTTAGTGTACGTCAATGTCAGCGATTTGCTGAATGGGGAAGAAGAAGGACATAACAGTTGCCTGTCTGCAGATCCCAGCAGAGGATCGTCATTTATCCCCACTCTGTAGCTTGTGCCTTTTAATCCATCTGAAAACCACGGCCCACATAAACTAGTTAGCTTCTGGTTACTCCATTTGTTTCTGTATGGGCATGGACATATTTTACAATAAGGGATCGCCCAATGACAACAATGTCGTATGGGAAGATAACCCCAAATGTGGTGGGTGAGAGGGGAAGGGAAGTTGGAATTTTGGAATGTAGTGCTTTGATGCATCTTACCAGTCATAGATATGTCCTGAAAAATCACATAGTTGCCTAAAATGTCCTGGAAGACAATGAGCTGCCCAGGAAAAACATTTACTCCCCGAAAAACACGCACCACAAGCATTCCACATTTATTTTGCCAGCTGGCAGAGCAGCCCAAAGGCCAATGTCAATGTTGTACCAATGCAGTAAGTAGTTTATCCTTTATGCTTTCAGAAAAGAAAGTAACGGCATGGTGCCTAATATCCTTAGGAATTACAAATGTATATGCAAATTGGACAGTATCTGTACCTCCCATATTTTATATCCAATATATCTTAAGTCCTAAAATGTTGTATGTCCTTCATGTACTCAGGCTGAAAGTAAAGCTGTCGGTATGCTTCATCACAAGTGCTTGTCAGATGGCCGTAGAGCTATGGAAACCCTCCCCCCCAACATATTTCCCATGTTGAATTAGGGGGGGGCCTGCATCCGACAATTTCTGTGACCTTCCTAAACCGATGATGTGACTTTCACACACCCACTTCACGCCGTGATAAGCCAGCTGTACGGAGGTGAGGAAGGAGCCAGAGTTTGAACTTCTCTCTCTAGCTCTCCCCCCCGTTTGTTAAGCATCTATTTCTCTCACTTTTCACATGTACAAACGAGTGGAAGACCATTCATGTCTTTCAAGAGAGACTTAGACATATTTAAAGAATATTGCGTCTGCCCCTCTCTTTGACGGTCCGCTGTACACTCCGCCTTTGCACGTGGCAGTTCAGAAATGCTATTAACGCTTTTTTGTTGAGAGAAAGTAGCCCAACTGCAAATGACAGCACAATGCAGTAAAGACTGTAATATCAAGCTGAAATGGAAACACATGCTGCAACATTTGTTGTAAGGTTTAAGCCAATGCTTTTTCAGGGGTAATGCCATTCACTTTACTGGCAGTATTAACAGATAAAGCCACTGTATCTTGAGAAGCTTGTTGTTTTATTGTTCAGTCAGTCGAACGACGAATGCCCTGCCTGAGCTATGTTACTGGTTACTGGTTGCACGGCGTTTGTGGTTCGTCTGATCATTACTGTTTTACCAAGATGGCGATTGCCTGTACATCCGTAGGTAATGTCTTTCTAAACTATCATTTTAATAAACTGTATGCACACTTACAAAGTTCTCAATGCTTTTGTTTACATGTAGGGACCCTCATTATGCTACCGTGGAAGTGTGGTGCTATTTTGAGCCTTGTTAGTGGTATAAAATAGAGATTTATTTTTACTCTTCCAGTGCCCCGAATGCCTAGCATTAAGCTAATTAGCGGTTCGCGCTAGCTTGTTTCAAGCTAGCTTGTTTCAAGCTACATACACATTTGATTACCATGAAAACATATCGCCGGCCTCAGCATCAGGTAGTATCGTGTGATATCAGGTTTCGCAATGTTTTTCACACTTTCGTCATGTCTGAGCCGGCAAAAAAGAAGCAGAAAGCTAGTTAAGCATTGTCGGAGGAACAGAGAAAGAGGAAACTGCAGACTGACCGAGTGAGGAGTCAGACACGAGTAAATATCGGACCTGCGTTTTCAGAATGGCTAGAACTGAGACAAACGGAAGCCTGAAAATCCGATGCTGTCCTGGCGTTCTTGCTGTTGCACTTGTAAGTATCTTTGAACATTATATTTATTGGGTTTTTTTTCCTTCAAAAAACAAAAAAAAACAAAGAGCAATACAAAATACAGATTACAAACCCTATATCACATCCCAAACCTCCCTCCCACAGTGCCACTAATAAACCATAAACAGATTAAACAAGAAAAAAGGCAAGTCATACAAAATTTAGGTATTTTGTCCTGTTGTTGTTAAACCCATATATGAAAGGAAACTTCCCCAGTATTTTCAAACAGATCATGACGTTTCTTCAAACAAAATGACTGTAAGTATCTTTGATCAAAAACTTTATCTGCCACAGAGTTTCTTGTCAGCTTGATGTTGGCAAACGCTAGTTGCTTCTACTCTGACAGCGTTCTAAGGCCATTGTAGGAAAAAAATTATGTTACGGACAGGGGAGTGAGGGTAATATTCCGAGGAAAAACCTCAGTGGGGAGGTATTTATACTCTGCTTAGTCTATATCGACGACGTTTAAACGTACAATATGTAACTTTCTGCCGCTAGGGGTCTCTCAACCAAAACAATGGATTGTAAACACGGACTTTTGATGATGTTGGTAAGTTGCGTGGAATTATGGGAGTTGTAAACACCTTCGCTGATGAGAATGTTTCACGGACACGTTTACCCATTCAAATTTATTCACTTTACGTGTAGTAACGTTTATTCATGTCATTCTAATAACATAGCTGCATTTTCCCCAACATAATTAAGTTTTTCTTGATTCGATCTGTATTGGTAGCTGACCAGTTAGCTAGCTAGTGAGCCAGCAAGCTAACGTTAGCCAGCAGCTAAAACACAGTGACTATCACAATATTTCACATGTCACTGTCACCTTTTGAATGGGTTCAACACCGGGGTGGGACGGGGTTTGTTGTAACGCTAGCTAGCTACTTGGCTAATTGCTACATGTCCCGGCTGTGTTGTCAGCTGTTATCCCAGGCAGACAGACCGGGTGCTAGCTGGCTAAATTAGCATTAGATTAGTCGTCTTATCTATACAGTTAACGTTAACATTACTGGTAAACTCATTCGTGGGTTAGCCCAGCGCTGCTTTTATCCGTGGTGAAAACAATCATGCTACTAATAACTTTATGAGCGTGTTGAACGATGTGGTAACCCTATAATGTTATCCACCAAGCATTAGCTAGCTAGCATTAACGTTAGCTACTTTTCAACCAACACATTGTAGTAACGTTAAACTGGATCGATATTGATATGTATCAATAAATAAGATCTCTGCTGTATTACTGTGTTGCAAAGTGGCATGTTATCAATCACAAAATGATGCTGCGTGGCAGAAAAAAGCAGTATTGTGGTTAGGAGTATTTTTTTTCTGTGACATTGTATGATTTACAATTAAGCTCAAACGTATCATGTGGGTGCTCGTGTTTTGAAGGAAGTTACGAGCAACTAGAGGGTGAAAGGTTATATGACGCCACTGACATGCGACTAGGAAGGAAAGGAAACGTGATGTGTCTGAAAATAAAATAACAGATTTCTCTGGGTTTGAAGTTTGGTGGAAACATTTGGGAGAGTGTAACTACACATCTCAAAAAAATATATAACATAGGTATGGTCGTTTTTAGACATTTTAATGCAGACATGTTACATATTGTACCTTTTAATTTTGGGGATTGCTCTGGTGCCGCTGGAAATTCCGCCTGACGTCCCTCATTTTTGGCCAGATGTCCGTTACCTTCCGCTTTCTTTGTGTTGTAATTCTAAACGCTGATGGATTTCTGAGGGCTATGGTTAACTGCTCTTCAGATCTCTGCAGGGTAAATCCAGACAGCTAGCTAGACTATCTGTCCAATCTGCGTTTTCTGTTGCATGACTAAAACGTACACGTTCCACCAAAACAAGTTCCTTCCCGAGGCTACCCACCCAAGATGATTGTGATTGGTTTAAAGAAATGTCTATAAACCAGAGCAGGTTTTTCTCCCATCCCGGAATGCTGTATGGACTATTTCAATTCAGTTCAATTTTATTTATAGTATCAAGTCATAACAGGAGTTATCTCAAGACACTTTACAGATAGAGTAGGTCTAGACCACACTCTATAATTTACAAAAAAAACAACAAATCCTCCCAAGAGCATGCATTCAGTGCAACAGTGGTGAGGAAAAACTTCCTTTTAGGAAGAAACCTCGGACAGACCCAGGCTCTTGGTAGGTGGTGTCTGACGTGCCGGTTGGGGTGTTATGAACAGTGGCAATAACAATCACAGTATAAATAATGAAACAGTGACTAGAAATAGTGATTGTAGTCGCGCCGGGAGCAGCACGGCATAGCAGGGAATTTCAGCAGAACCACGGCAACAGCTGGAACCATGATTTTGGTGCCATCCTCATCCTGGGATTTCATCCTGGGTGAAAAGAAACATAAAGACTCCAGGGAGCAAGCTCCCGAGAGCCAGACTAGCCAGACTTCCAGACTGCCAGAGCTTCCTCCACAGCGCTGTGGAGGAAGCTCTGGCAATGCGAGACTAAAGTCCGCTTAGCTCATAGAACCCTACAGCTGAGAAAGCTACGAGCCAGAAAGCTAACGTTATGCTACCAAGATTCAAAGTCAATAACATTGTGTACGATTGACAATCAGTAAATATAATTTGACAGTATGTTGAACAAGAAGACAAGCTAGGTATCCAGCCATGTCATTGTCCACAAATCAATATCAAGACGTTCAGGATCAAGCCATGTGTACTGTCGGCCGCGGCCTGAAGTAGCGAGCTGAACAGAGAACGGGACGAGAGATGATCGCTGTGAAACAAAGTCAGAGGGGCAGTGTAACTTCTTTTAGTTTGTGTGTTAGCACCATCCGGTGGTGTTCAGAGGATTGGCACTGAAGTACTAATGTTACACTCAGTGTTCATAAGAAATAAGGAAATAAGATATTCAGATCATTATTTTTCTATTAATGTAGCACATTAATTTGAAACTACTTAGGTGTCCTATATCCCTTTTTTAATTGACACCCATTCAGCCAATCAGAATCAAGTATTCACCCTGACTATGGATGGAGATGGAGAAAAAAAGGGAAAAGTAACTCTTCATAGTTGCTGTCATTCTGCAATATCAATTATTATATGTGCAAATCTCCATAAAAGTTAAGTAAATATGTTTGGTAAAAGCAAGTGTATAAAATGCATAGAGAGGCAGATTAGAGGCTGAGTGTCAGTACAGTAATCAACTGCTGCTTGTTTTTGTCAGCTGCCTCACCTCAGGCTTAACCAGAGCTGGCCAAGCTCTTAAAGCAGGTATGACTGAAGTCAAGATATCTCTCTTTACTGAGCCACCGTCTCAGTTTCACAGTAAAACTAAGCAGACACAACCTCCTGTTTTAAATATACAGTGTTACTGTCTAATGGTACACAAAGGCATTAAAGGACCACTCAAAACATTTGGAAAGATGGCTATGCTTGTGTTAGCTTGACAGTCAGACTGAATGGCCATTTAATTTCACTCCATTCATCCAGCCTAACACTGACTGAAACAGAGCAGCAGGTGGGGCCAACCAATAATGAAGATCTGTTTATTATTTTACAAACAAGTATATGTTTCATGATTTTTACTTCTTCTTTTTTAAAGCACAGGTTTCTATGCCATTTTCAGACTAGACATGTATGTAATATAATATCTGACCTTTGTTCACAATGAACCACATTACATTGTCAAATTTAAAACATTTATTAACAACATAATGTAACAATAACATATCTTCAGTCAGTTGGAAACTTGACAATTTGTCAAAGTAAAAAGAAAAAAAGTTTACCGACAATGCTGAGGGCAGACGCTTTGCACCACACAGAGTTTGGTGTTTGATGCCCCCAACGTATGGTTGAAGACGACGGTCACAGCGCTGCCTTGAAGGCTTAGTTGGGGGCTTAAAACACCATCGAGTCAGCTCAGCAACTGAGCAGACCGATAGCAAAGAGGGCGACTCAGCGGACGGTAGTCCGTTAATGTGTTGCTCTCTATAATCAATATAAGCTGCTCTGTTTAGACGGTAAAACGTGCATGCAGGCTGAAATTCAACCGTGCGGTTTTGTTGGGATAAAGCTATAAGCAGAAGGAATATCCGCTAGCTGCTAGGCTAATGTGCAATGGTAAACGCACAGAATATGGTACATGCACATAGTAGAGCTTGCAAACTGTGGCTTTTTTGTCGACAACACGAACGTTGTCAACATTTATAACTCACTGGAAATCCAAAATACTTCCACACTTTCATGCACTTCAGTGAAAGAGGAGGGGGCTCAAGTTCTGTCGATGGGTTTCCAGCATCTGCAGTTGCCATCTTTTGACTGGCTCTAGCTACGTTACAGGAGGTTGACTGACTCGCAGCACTTCAACACGTTTTTTCCGCTTGACAAGCCGACCGGACGTGACATGGGGGGGCAGTATCGACGATTCCATTTTTTTATTCAATATTCAAGATTGTGACCTAATTTACATAAATTTCGATTTAAAATTGAAATCGTGACACCCTTATTTACTCCCACTACTTACATGTCATAGCTTGTGTATTTAACGATGAAACTATCTTAGTATTGGCATATTGGTTCAGTTTGTTGTAAAATATATTTTGTATCTATATGTACAGTACATATGCCATTACTTATGACATGTAAGTAGTGGTAGTAAATATGGCTGTAACCAGCTATGGTTGTCTTATCTGACTCTGGATAAGAGCATTCCTCTAAATGCTGGACTGTTCCTTTAAGAGAATTAGAGGGGAAAATGTAGGCCAATATTTAATAAATGGTTTACCACATTTGATGGCCCAGGCTTAACTCATAGAGCAAATTAGGGACAAGTGTCCCTATTGGTCTCCCTTAATTTCTTGAGACAGATGCAATCCAGTTTGACATTTGTCTCAGTTAAGCACAAAACTTCTTTTAGTTTTATGGGTGACTTTATTGCAGATGATTTCAGCTATGTATTATCATTTCTGTGCATTTATGACTCCCAGCTGGTGGATCTGTGCATGCTGCACTGAACAAAGATAGCAAATATAGCTGCAGTAAATGCCAGATCCCCTCATGTAATGTCAGTTTCCATAACCAGAAGCCATAAATGCAGCAGGGCCTGTCAAACTGCATTTATTAGAATGTACTCATCAATTTAACTTGGTCACATATAAAAAAGAAAAATGCTATTTAGATACTTTAATTGGATTACTATGATGAATGGGGATTAGATCTGGGGTTCTGAATGTGTCACTCTAATGGTTGCATGGATAGCAGTGATATTACGCTGTCAGTTTGTGACCTAAAAGACTGAGGGAAGATGAAAGTTCTCTGTTTAAAAACCTGTTTCTTCTATAATATCGCCTGATCCTGGTTTCACAATGTATAAGGAACATCATTTCACTTTTATCTAATGTGGAAAAGTCTCCATTATGTCTCCTTCTATGTACTTACATGGATGCATTTGCATGTGTAAGTTTAGACTCCATACACTGATTCTTAGTCAGATTTAAACTCTCAGAAAAAAACATGCATGCTTATTGCACTGGGATGATGTGGTTGCAGTGCAAGTTTTTGATTTTTTCCATTCTCAAATGCCCAAGTTGAAAGAGAATTCTGATTAATTGGAACTGTACTGTACAGCCAGTCCTTGCAAACTGACTTTGATGATGTACTTACTTATCTTCAGAAATCTCCTCAATTGGTTAGTCATCCGTAGTGCTGCTTGCTTATGTGCAATGTGTTCGCAGACACAAATGGTGCAAGCATGACTTGACTGACGCAAGAAGGGTCTAAGGATAAGGCCAGTCACTCAGTGTTACAGAATAATTTAAATCTTAGTCGGAAGCAGCATGCTTGCCCCTCAGCCATGGCCATGGACAGTCCATCACTCATAAGATAGGAGCAGTGATCAAGGTCACTGCGTCCAGAACCATGCTGGGTGGAGTTCTGCTGGAACAGGTCCAGGAGCTTCACTTCTGAATCGTCCTGCATCTGTCATGCATGTCAAAATATTCAGAAACTTTTGAACAGTTCTCTAGTCAGGAAGCGTCCTAACTCAATGAACTAACCCCAAGGTGTCTCAGTGTCAACCATAACAAGAGATGTGGTGTTCTTTAAATGCTAAGTAAGGGTCTTTCCGTGCGTCCTATCCTTTCTCCTTTAGCCAAGGAGACATAGAACCATTACTTAGGAAAAGACAGAAGATCTCTTGCACTAGTGCACAACTCACTGTGTGGGCATTCCTGACTTGCATTTATGTTGTGCCTTTCTAGTCTTCCGACCGCTCAAAGTACTTTTACACTACATGCCACATTCACTGGGTCTAATCTAATTATTCACACACACATATGCACACCAAAGACAAAGCAAATTGGGCTTCAGCATCTTACCCAAGGAGACCTCGACATGCGGACTGGAGGAGCCGGGGAAGAACTGCAGATCCTCCGATTAGTGGATGACCCGCTCTACCTTCTGAGCCACAGCCTCCCCAAACATGTAGTATGCATGCATATATTGTAAGAACTGGATACAGCGTTCAAGGTAGATCCCCGTTCATTCTTTTGAGGGTTGATTAGTGGCTCATGAAGCCATCATGGAGCCAGAAATTACCCTCATTATAGGCACTGTGCGACCCATAGAGCAGGGGCAGTAGAGACCTCCGGCTGAGCCGGCAAAGTCTCACACTTTGACTCAACCTCCTCCCTAAGACATTTAGTAACTTTATAACAACTTAGTTCCACCTTTGCTACTTTGAGATGGCAGCAATCTCATAACTGCAAGAGGTTGCTTGTTAGAGTAGACTAGTCTCGCTTTGCCAGACCTTCCTACACCGCGGCCACACAGCATTCCGGGATGGGAGAAAAACATGCTCTGGTTTATTGCCATTTCTTTTAACCAGTCACAGTCGTCATGGGTGGTGCTAAGCGCCATACGGAGCCACAGTGCCTCTACAATATAGTATCAGGGAGGAACATGTGCCCGTTCAAATGTTGTTTTGGTCGTGCGAGAGAAAACTCAGATTGGACAGATAGTTGAGCTAGCTGTCTGGATTTACCCTGCAGAGATCTGAGGAGCAGTTAACCATAGTCCTCAGAAATCCACCAGAGTTTAGAACGCCAACACAAAGGAAGCCCAAGGCAACGGCTATCCAGCATCCAAATGAGTGAAATCGGGCGAAATTTCCGTCTGCAACAGAGCAATCCCGGAAGTGGAACGTCGAGGACATAGACTAGAGTAGACAGGTCCTTAAACTGGTTCTTCCAACAATTTTGTTCATTACCAACTATCGTCATTAATAAAATGCTTAACACTTCCAGAATAGCTTATTCCTTAAGTGTTCAAATTTCACTTTCTTTACGTGTCTTCTTAGAGTGCTTAAGCTAGTTCATGGACTGTTGTGGGCCAGAGGACTGTATTATAATTAAACGTGACTTGAATCCAAGGGCATGTACAGTCATATCGAAATACATGTAATGCCTTTTTTGCCAAGAGGACTCTTGAAGAGCGCTCTTTGTTGCTGTAACGTAATTCTATTGAGCAGAAACTGGCAGCTCTCCTAACTCAATTGGTTTTCTTCAAGCCAAAGGGGAAAAGAAAATCAAGATGCTTTCATCCTGATTTATCATAACAGTGCCATAAATATATACGAAATAAATCATGAATTATTACCACTGTAGTTATTATAAGTCCCACTGTCATATATTTACTTAAATGTACGTATGTGAAGTCTTCATACAATGTGCTGTTGATTGAAAGTGAATCATGATGAGCTGTGTTCAGGAGGAATTGGGTGTTGTGTGCATTGGACTTGATTAGACTGAGGTTATGTCAGCCTTGACCCTGTCTGGGTATGCTGTCCTCAAACTAGATTCAGCTGCTGAAATAAGAGCAGACGTTTGCAGATTTTTGCAAATTTCAAAAGGGAGTCAAATCAACTAGAAGATGCTTTGATGTCTATGTGTTAATGGATGGTTGACATTTTAACACCCCCCCCCCTCCCCAAGAAAAAACAAAGTTGCATTGTTGTTTTTGTTTAAGAAAACCGTGACCCATATTTTTTTTGTGTTTGTTAATGTTTTTGTGTCTCATCCTAGTGTACATGGGGCGTTAAGAAACCTTGGCAAAATAATATCCACTCAAAGTCCACTTACTTTCTTTTTGTGGAGCTTCTGACCGTATCACATGCTCTTCATCAGCAGATAAAGTTTATTCAGCAGTCATGGCATTGTAGATTTTCAGACTGTTTTTTACTCCCAGCACTTTTTGGGACTTATTGTCCATTTAACCTAAGCTTGGCAATTCATTCATGACCTCCATGTGGAATTGAACTAGCAAAGTAGCAATTGCAGGGCTTGCTTCTTGAACCACTCATCAGTATCAGAGTCAGCTTTAATGGCCAAGTGTTTACACATACAAGGATTTCGACTCCAACTTCTAGTCAAGCAAAAGAAATTGTAATTGTTGGAACTTTTATGTAGGCCCGAACGTTTACCCTTCTCAACCAATTATGGCATCAGTAGAGCTCTCATTAAAAATAGATAGATAAATCAGTTAAAGGATGGAAGCAAATCTGAGCATTGGCTGACCTTTGCAACATAAATTTGAAGCTTAAGTTCAACAATTAACAGGCCGAACATCAATGCATTCTCATAAACGGGTTTGTACGCTATAGTACGGAAATTTATGCACACCAATTCCTATGATACCCTACGGAATAGGCGACCGCCGGCTAGTCATGCGATGCTGGCTGTAGAGCTCTGTCGTATCAGCGGTCGTTGGTAGTTGAGTTTAGCCTCCAATTGCCGTCTGTGAGCCGGCTACAGGCACCGCCAGATGACAGTCCTTTCAGAGGCCGTGGTAGTGGAGTTTAGCTGAGCAAAAGTGAGCGTCAAGCAGCGACGACAGTTACGTTTAGGCACCAAAATGACTAGTAAAGTTTAGGAAAAAGATCGTGGTTTGGAATAAAACCTTGCAGAGGAATGCACACGCGTTTCCTGGGTGGAAGTATTTTGTTTTCGCTGGGACATGAACTCCACTCCCTGGCTGGCAACAGTCGATGTGGCGCATACGGCAATAAATATGTGGAATACATATGAATAACTTTTAATTGTATTTACTTTTAATAACATTACTTTTAATAGCTATATGTTTGAATGGTTTATGAGAACAGAATGTGAACATATGATACACCCCAAACATGCTGCATTATTAATCGTATGTAGCTGTCTACATAATGCTTACATTATACTGGCATTTCATCCGTGCAGCTGTTCCAGAACTATATTATTTTTGTAATTCCCTGGTTTGGTCATTTATATAAATAATTAAAACAACAAATATGTTTGGCTTTCTCATTGTATATCATTTTGGATTCTGTTAGACTCATGCCGTTCAACATTTTAAATGAATGTATTTTGTTGTCTCTTGCTATCATGCTGTTTCATGGGTCGTTGACTACTTAAAGTCTGGGATCCACTGCACCAGCACAAAATTTAGGTGCACCCAAATTTTTCCTGCCGTTGCCGTTAATGCCACAATTTCAAGGTCACCTTTTTATCACGCTCCCTATACATTCATATATATCATGTAAATGATTTTAAACAATAATAAGGTGTAGGTAAATACTTTTTTTATTTGAAGCACAATTATACTGTATATAAAAATAAAAATATAAAAAATTAATGTTTAAAGTGCAAAACATTTAAGCAAAACATTTCAAAATAGAAAGTGCTACTGTGTCAAAGTGCTTCCCTGAACTGAGACCTAACATTTCATGGCTCCAAGTCTTATGGCTATTGGCTGAATACATGATATATATCTCTGTATTTTTTTTTAAGTGGGCTAAATGTTCAGTTTTAAGTCAAATCCACTTTTCACAAGCTCTTTTATTAAAACAGATTATGATTAAAATAAAATGCAAAGACAGGGATTCCTTCCCAGTTTGAAAATATACAGCTGCAACACATGTAAGGATATATTTAAAAAAAAAAAGTCTATATATCTCTGCGAAAGCTCCTTCACTTGTTTTCAACAATAACAGATTAAAAGAGAAAGAGGGCGCCCGGATAGCTCAGTTGGTGTGCGGCGCAGCGGCCACGGGTTCAACTCCAACCTGCGGCTCTTTGCTGCATGTCATTCCCCCTCTCTCTCCCCTTTCATGTCTTCAGCTGTCCAATCAAAATAAAGGCCGAAAATGCCCCCTCCTTCCAAAAAACCCAGACTGACAGACATAGGGAGACAGAGGGAGAGAAGGGAGTGCGATGGACTGAAGCGTATGCTACTCACAGAGTGACGGCTGACTCGGTATGAATGGGTCCAGCACGGGTCAAATGCGCTTTGGCGGGTCAGCGGTGTTACACACGTCTTGTGTATGAAATGTCTGTATCGTCACTGCGCTGCATTTTTATGAACTATGATATTCTGGCCATGGGTCACATCTCGCCCAGGTCCAGCAGGCTCCGTCTCACACGCTATTACTTAACCAACTGAAGTTAGCATTCAATAGCTTATTCTGTGTTTTTCGCCGTGGCGGCTGCAATAACAGAGAGTTATCTCTCCATGTTGCACGGGAACCATGTGTGACAGTGTGAGTGAATGGGGGCGGTGCTGCGTGGAGAGTAAGAGGAGAGATCCAAACACAGGCACGGCTTTACAGAAGACATGGGTAATGCCACGCAACATTAAACCATATCGATATTAATGACATCGCTTCGTTCGTGGAGAGTCAGCGGATGCGAGGACGTTAGGTGCACTGGTGCGACCTAGGAAACATTTTAGTCGCACCCTTACAAATTTTGCGACCAAATTGGTCGCACTCTAGAGCCCTGCTTAAAGTGTAAGTATGAACAATGGAATTGCATGAAAGTATAGATATCTCAATTGTTTCTCTGTGACTGGGAGAAGTAGGCCTAAGAGTCTTGCTCTTGGCTTTACCTTGAAAAGCTCTCAGCAGAGCACATCTACTTGCCTCTGCACAGAGTTTCTGCTACTTTTGTGACTTTGCCTTCCCTACGATTCTGCCCCAATTGAAGTTACTGAGGACGAAAAAGAAAGTATTTCCCTGTTAGCTTGAACACTGATCTATAACTCTCTCTTGTTATTCTTCCCCATCTCTGACTTGAGGGACATTCTTGTTGTCTCCCTGAGTGTCCTTCCGTCACTCTAATCAGCCCTTTTAATGACTCTCGCTATCAGCCACCCAACGCCTCACTGTCACCCATGGGAGTCTCTGCCTGGAAAAGGAACATAAATGAAAAGGGAATGCAGGGGCTCATGGCAGGCAAGGGGCTCATCAGTGAGACTGTGGGGAGACCGGGGGCTGTGGCAATACCAGGCTTTTGCCAGTCCATCAGTGACACTGCCAACTCGCCTCCCCTGCCTGCTGGGCAGCTGATGTCATGATAAATGGGCTTTTCCTGTCCCAATCCAATACCGGCACTGTCCTTTAATAGCACGACAGAGAGCCAGGGAAAAGAGGCTAAATAGGTGCTCAAGGGCTTTGGTCTCATATACAGTGAGATGTCAAGTCAACTTTATTTATAGAGTGCCTCAACTTCTTAATAGGGCTGAGGCTATCGATTATTTTTGTAATCGATTAATCTAGCACTTTATCGATCGATTAATCGGATAGATTTTTTTTGCGTTTTTAAATAACCAAAACAAATAATGCATAACGAAAATGATGTGGCTGTAAAATGATCAAGCATTTGGCTTTTATTTCTCAGAAGAACAGAGGTATTTATTCCAACTCCAACATTTGGCAATTTAATTTAATTAAGTTTCATGCTGTAATCTAGCCCTGACATCAAAGTAAATATCTGTTTTATGTAGATTTCTACACCTGCAGCATTTACCATTAGGCTACTAACAAATAATATATAATTTCTGGGGTGAGCCTATTTGCTATTTGGTAACCTAGCAACCTGTGTGTGTGTGTGTGTGTGTTTGTGTGTGTGTGTGTATGTGTGTGTTTGTGTGTGCACACAAATCAGCAGCTACGTTACCTTGTTTCAGCGACGCTTGGTGAAACAGCGTGGAGTGGATGTTTATGGTTCAGATGCTGAATCATTGAAGTCGTAATGCTGTGGTATGCGAGGTCTACTTAATGTTGCACCTTGTTCTCTTCCTTTTTTAGACTGACTTAGACTTAGACTTCTCTTTATTGATCCTATTGGGATGACTCCCGCAAGGAAATTGGCTTTCCAGCAGCAAATTCCAGCATTTTACAAAAAAAGTACAGTATTGAAAAAAAGAGTAAAAGATACAAACAATAAACTCTTAGATACATATAGTAAGTAAACAAACAGTAGACAGTAAATAATAGTAATAATAATAATAAAAAACTCTTAGCCCAAGAAATAGAAGATATACAATAAAACAGTACACAATGGGCTCTTAGCTATTAACAATTGAGTGCAAATGAAATCCCTTAAATTTTCTTCTTTTTGTTATTTTTTGTTCTGCCGTCTTTTCCCTATTTCCTACTCCCCCCGAGTGAGGAGTTGTAGAGGGTGATGGCATGCAGGACAAAGGAGTTTTTGAGTCTGTTGGTCCTACATTTGGGAAGTAGCAGCCTTCCACTGAACAGGCTCCTCTGCTTGCTGATGACGGTGTGCAGGGGGTGGCTGGCATTGTCATTAATGTCCAGCAGTTTGTCCAGTGTCCTACTCTCTGCCACCGTCACCAGCGAGTCCAGCTTCATGCCAACCACAGAGCTGACCCGCCTGATCAGTTTATCCAGCCTGGAGGTGTTCTTCTTGGATATGCTGCCCCCCCAGCACACCACAGTGTAGAAAGAACACTGGTAACCACAGACTGGTAAAACATCCGCAGCAGTTTGCTGCAGATGTTGAACGACCGCAGTCTCCTCAGGAAGTACAACCTGCTTTGTGTCTTCCTGTACAGGTGGCTGGTGTGTCGTCCAGTCCAGTTTATTTTCCAGCCACAGCCCGAGGTATTTGTAAGTTTGCAAAGCCTCCACCTCAGCTCCCTCTAGCAGAACTGGTCGCAGTCTTGGTCTGGACTTCCCAAAGTCAATGACCAGCTCCTTCGTCTTAGAGGTGTTGAGCTGTAGGCAGTTAGTGTGACACCAGAGAGCAAAGTCCCCCACCAGACTCCGATACTCCTCCTCTCTGTCACCCCTGATACACCCAACGATGGCTGTGTCATCAGCGTACTTCTGTATGTGACACAGCTCCGAGTTGTAACAGAAGTCTGAGGTGTACAGGGTGAAGAGAAGAGGGGCCAGCACTGTGCCCTGGGGGGCTCCAGTGCTGCTGACCACAGTGTCAGACGTGGTGTCCTTCAGCCTGACATACTGTGGCCTGTCGGTGAGGTAATCTTTAATCCAGTCCACCAGATGGGGGTCCACTCCCATCCTGTTCAGTTTGTCCTGAAGTATAGGGGGCTGGATGGTGTTGAAGGCACTGGAGAAGTCCAAGAAGAGAATCCTCACTGTGCCACTTCCCTTATCCAGATGGGAGTGGACTCGGTGTAGCATGTAGAGGATGGCATCCTCCACCCCAACATCTGGCTGGTACGCAAACTGCAGGCAGTCCTGGGCATGTTGTACCTGGGGTCTGAGGAGGCTGAGGAAGAGCCGCTCCAACGTCTTCATCAGGTGTGAAGTGAGTGCCACCGGTCAGAAGTCGTTCAGCTCGCTGGGCCTGTTTTTCTTGGGAACCGGGACGATGCAGGATGTCTTCCAGAGGGTGGGCACTCTCCCTAGCTGCAGGCTAAGGTTGAAGATCCGTTGTAGCGGTTAACCCAGTTCTGCAGCGCAGGTCTTCAAAAGTCTCGGACACACTTTATCCGGGCCTGCTGCTTTTAGTATGTAATGATCCCAAACTTTAGACATTCTCTGCCGTTGCTGGCATAGACAGCCTCTTACCAGCACTTTTCCAGTGATGGTTAAGTGTTACTGAGCGTTACTGCGCAGCTGCAAACTTCGCTTCCCGCCGCCGATGTGACGTGAATAACGTGTCTGAACGTTGTAAGTCTTCTGGTAGCTGTGCCAAGAGAAATCTCAATCATTCCCAATCTATCAGAGACAGAGAGCGTAGGTATATGTAAGGAGATAACATAGGCACAGGCTAATTATTGCTAACTAAAATGCTAGTTAACATTAGTAATTAAACTAAACAGCTAATGTACGTAATGTAAGGGCAGAAGCATGCTTTGAGCAGCTTCACTGTCAGAAATGGAACAGATGAAGAACAACTGGTGAATCTGTTTACAGCACAGTTAAACACACTGTTTTACTGAGATACATTATTTTTTTATAGAAACAGTCTAAAGAATATTTTTAATTTGAGGACCACCTATCATCTTTTTTTCTGAGCTTTTTCTGATACACAGCCCTCTATTCAGCCAGACAAAGCCCATCCCTGAACTGACACACAGGTTACCATCAGCTTTTTTAGGGTCAGGCCATCTGTAAGTAAGTGAGTAAGGTTTATTTTTACTGCACCTTTCACAGATACAAAATCACAAAGTGATTAACATTTTAAAAAAAGCAATACAAAAATGACAGATAGCAACAGTACACAGCACATGCACAGGCTGACAGCACAGGCTGACAAGATTAAAATCACAGCAGCAGATAAATAAGAACAGAGACAAGACAAATGATTGGCTATATTCGGATAGGCTAACCAAAAGCTTGTCTGAATAAAAATGTTTTCAACTGTTTCATGAAAGCCTAACAGAAGTCTAGGGATCACAATGATAAAGGGATTGTGTCCAAAGATTGGGGGCTACTAGGCTTGTGCCGATTCGCGAGCAGATTTAATCGAATGATCAGCGACTAGTTTTTCCTACGAATATATTGAAGCAACTTTAACTAACTTACTATGAGTCACTAACTATAATATCTAGAATCTGCGTCCTACTCTTTATCTTCTGATGGAGCGGTAAGTCCTCCCGCTGAGCCCCGTTAATCAGCACGATTAACAAGTGAATTTTAAATATTTAATGTTAATTACAAAGCAGTTTTCAGTCTCTTTTCCATGGATCTGACACCTGATGGGCTGTGCTTCTTTCAGACAGTCACCCGGCCTCCCTGGGTTCCCGGCGGCTGCCAGGGGATGGGAGCTACATATGGGCAGTCCGCACCGATTAACGATACTGGAGGCTAAGATACAGCAGCTAACATTAACGGTCGAGTTTTCCTGGTTCGGAGCTTTCCCTCCATGACAAATAAACTACAGTTACTGCATGCACAATTAGGGAGGCAGAGGAATGGCTAAATTTGATGCGCAGATCAACAGAGTTGGAGAGAGAAGCCACTGCTAACTGCTAAACTAAACAGAGCTAATGGCGCGTAAACAACTGTAGGATTAGCAAGAAAGTTGCCAAAAGGACATCGCTATAAATACTAAATACCACTAAATACTAACTAGATCTTTAGCTCACTTTGACTGCTGGTGTGACTTGGATTTCTTTTTCATAAACTAAACAAAATAAAGTGTAGATTTTAAGACCTAGTTATTGTTTTGCTATAAAATGATGTACTGTGTACCTTGTTATATTTAGGGCTGACGTCTCCAGGTTGGTTGGTCGATTGGTTGGTCTATATGCTCATGTACGACCAAATTCTCATTGGTTGGACAATCGCTGGTGTTACTTTCATGAGTCTGCCTCTCCACCAAAGCATTTCTTCCAGCTGAAAATGTCAGGTTTTGTTCTGAAAACACCCAGCTAGGAGCGCTTTGGAGGCGCAGCGTTTTTTCCAGCTGAGACAATTTTGTTGGGTCTGGTTTCTACGTTGTTGTTGTTCAACAACAAAGGAGAAATTAATATTGCTGGACCGTATATACAGTCCCCTCCAAAAGTATTGGAACAACAAGGCAAATTCTTTTGTTTTTGTTGTTCACTGAAGACATTTGGGTTTAACATCAAAAGATGAGTATGAGACAATAGTTCAGAATGTCAGCTTTTATTTCCTGGTATTTACATCTAGATGTGTTAAACAACTCAGGACATACCACCCTTTGTTTGAACCCACCCATTTTTCAAGTGAGCAAAAGTATTGGAACATGTGACTGACAGATGTTTCTTGTTGCCCATGTGTTGCTTTTTAGGTTGATTGTTCAAACATTAAATAGCTCTGCATGACTAGTCTAACTTTTTATCCTTGGTTTAAACCTATAAAGACTGCATTTCTTGTTAAAGATGATAAACCAACATGAAGACCAGAGAACTGTCTATGGGAGAAAAGCAAGCCATTTTCAAGCTGAAGTTATTGTAACAAAACTGTAATTATACAACATAATGTTGCAGATACGTCAACTAAAGAAAATGTTTCAAGTATAACAGTTTCTTTACAGTAGTGTCATGCCATAGACAGTAAACAGTGACAGAGCACACTTGTACACACACACACACACACACACACACACACACACACACACACACACACACACAGAGTGTTCAACAGGCCGAGAGGGAGTGGAAGGACTTAAGTATCCGGTCGGATTTCAAAATAAACACCCTGTGAAGACTCTCGACCGTATATCGCATCACTAAACTATTTTATTTTACAACTAAAACACAGCCACGCATCTTTTTTGCTATAACTCTTTTCTGTCACTTTTTTTAAACTTTCTATTATGTCATATATCTTATTATGAAGGACCAAAATAACCAGTGTAGACTGCTCCTGATAACATTGCTGTGAAGGAGAAGTTACTGGCAGCCAGTTCTCATGGTCTCATATGATATGATATACGGGTGGTGATGGTTCAGTGGATGTGACACATGCCTTTGGTGGGGAGATCTGAGTTCAATTCCCACTGCAGTACATCAATTATTGTCCCTGAGCAAGATACTTAACCCCTAGTTGCTCCAGAGGTGTGTGGCCTCTGACGTATGTAGTAATTGTAAGTCGCTTTGGATAAAAGCGTCAGCTAAATGACATGTAATGTAATTTAAACTCTGTCATTCATACGTTACCTGGGCTAAATGGAAGAAACCATTTAACCATGTAGACTACTTTTATCGTAGAAGCACAAATATCCAGGAAAAATGACCAAAACAACAAAATCTGCAAGTCAGGCAGGCAAAACTCTCGGCTTTTGAAAAGCTCCCAGCGTGGTATGACGCATGGCAGATGAAGGAACAAAACCACGGCGTAGCCAGAACGTGGCATATCAGCGCCTGGTGGAATTCCGGCGTTACATCTGAGAAACGGCAGTTGAGAAAACCATCTCACGACATTGTCTTTTCAGTAGCCGAGTTAGAGCTTCTGATTATATCACATGCCAACAGCTCCCGAACAGCTAGTAAATGTACCTTCATTTCCAACTGAACTCTGGAACCTGTGCTATTAAAACATGCTTGCTGGTAATGCCAGTAACAATAGGCATTGTCAGATCACCCTACTGAAACCCTGAGAGTATAACCAGAGGACATTCTATCAGATGGAAGGACAGAAGTATAGGAGAAGCTCAGGTTGTGGTGTGAGTGGTGTGAGAACAGGATTTCACCAATATATGCAGCAGAGACAATGGTGCATTATATTCAAACAATAGGAATGTAATCTCTTATATAAGTGTTTTAGGAGCCTTGCTATAGTCTTTTGGACCAGCTGTTGGTGAGATAAATACACCTCAGTGGTTGCAAAGTATGAAGTGAGGTACTTTAATCAATGTGTGCAGATCCAAAATGTAAACAGAGTCGGTGGGAGTTTGCTGTGCCAAATAAATATGGCACCGTTATGTAAGTTTGCTGTCAAGCGCGCAGATCAATGAGTTGACTTTTTGAGCACATTTCATCTCCACTTTTGTCTGTTCAAGTAAATGTTAGAATATTATGTTTTCTCGTCCCTGGTGTACCAAGGTTCACAGCTATTTTTATACGGTGGTGTCACAACATGAGGAACAATCATTGTCATATTCAGGGTTAGCTGAGAGTTTTTACCGTGCACGCAGACCCCATGACACAATAAAAATACATTATGTGAATTAAAAAAACATTAAGGTAGGGCGGAGTAAATATTTCATCTGCAGTACCTTGGTGTATTTCTAAAGTTATTTAGGCATGTGAATCTCAAGCACTGCAGTTTATTCATTCATATGTTTTTATTTTCATTTTTAATGGACATGACACTAACCAGTGACTGTAGACAGAGTTGTGGCATGCAGGGATATGTTATGATCTGGAACTAAAACTAAATATTTTTTAATTGAAAGTTTTTTTTTTTTTTAGTATTGCAGTTGAAGCCATCTAAAGTGATGTAATACATGATTGATGATAGACAAAGGTGACCTGGTTTACTATCCTAAGTCTCTTATTTGATATTTCCTCACTTTAACCAGATGTTGTTCTGGTCTGCCTTCTTGGAGGCCGTCTCAAAGCTCTTATTCATTCTTCAAGGAGCGAGGGTGGAGGATTGAGGTGGTATCTCTGAGGAGCTATGGTTGCATCTCATGGCCCTTATTTGATAGTAGTATTACATCACTTTAGATGGCTTCAACAGCAATACTAGAAAAAACAACAACTTACTTTGTTTGGGGGCATTTCTCTCTTTATTGGATAGGAAAGCTGAGATATGAAATGGGAGAGAGGGGGGGAAAACATGCAGGAAAGCCATCACAGGTTGGATTCAAACCCTGAACCTTCTGCATCAAGGAATAAACCTCAGCATATGTGCGCCTGCTCTACCAACTGAGCTAACTGGCCACAAAAAAACAATAACCTTAAAGCCCCAGTGTGTAACGTATTTAGTTGTTTATTATCAAAATCTGTGTTGCCCTTCACAAAATTGTCCTTTTTATGAATATTGACCACCACCATCAACTCCAAGTATTCCTATTGGCTTGAAATTTTACACTTGCACTTGCATGAACTGGGGTAGACGCTCCAAAATCATGCGCCATCTTGAAATACGGTAGCCGGTAAGGGACATACAGGCTTTACTGCTCCGCATTTCGCGCTTTTCACTTAGTGGCACTGACTGTGACGTATGCCAGGGAGGGAGGGGGAGAAGATTATTTGCGACTCACTGCCGGCGGATTTGAAAGCCTGTTGCGTCTATTATCGAGGACATGTAACTGAGTCGCTGAGGAAATTAAAACGACGTGATAGGCAAAGCAACGCGATATTAATATTGTTAATATAATATTGTTGTGGCTTTTCCAAGATGGGGGGCTAGAAAGTGAAATTCAGTTGGTTGTCATATACAATTTCACCGCTAGATGGGAGAAATTTTTACACACTGGGGCTTTAAAAAATATTTAGTTTTAGTTCCAGATGATAACATATCCCTGCATGCCACACCTCTGTTTACAGTCACTGGTTAGTGTCATGTCTATTAAAAATTAAAATAAAAACACATAAATGAATAAACTGCAGTGCTTGAGATTAACATGCCTAAATACCTTTTAGAACTACAGGTACTACAGATGAAATATTTATCTGCCCTACCTTAATGTTTCTTTAATTCACATTACATCAGGATGTATTTTTATTGTGTCATGGGGTCTGTGCACGGTAAAAGCTTTCTCAGCTAACCCTGAATATGTCCCGAGGACAGAGGAGCGAGCATCGAGGAGGGATCATCAAGGAGCTCTAAAAACACATTTCCTTGTTTCCTCGTTCCTCGCACGATTTCCTCCATCTCTCCTGTGCTTCCTCGGTGGAACGGACTGAGACGCGAGGGGAAGCAAATGAAGGAAAACGTGGATGCAATTATGCAGAATGGCTATGTTCAGAAACTAGTGTCATCCGGTGACTTTCGCGCGCAGAAACTCAAGTGAAGGTAATTACCTCTTCTGAAGAGTCTATGTTTTTTTTAATCCTCCGGGTCCTCCTTGGCTACTAGCCACTGCGTGGAGGAGGGGTAGGCGCGATCACCAACAGTTTTTTGGTATTACTTACAATTCCTCATGGCGGTGACAGAAACGACGCACTATATCTTTAAAAATAATAATCGAAAGGCAGTTGTGGTCTTGACGGTCTTAAAATAAAATCCTGAGTCCTCTTTATCTGAGATCGAAACAAGGGCGAGTAAAAATGCGGTCGATGACAAGACGAGACCAAGACCTTCAAAAAGTGTCTCGAGACCATGACCGATCTCGAGTACTATTGGTATACTACAGATACCAATACAACATTTTTTATAGATCTGATACAAATAATCTGATTCAAAAAGGATCGAATGGGTAGGTATTGTTTGACTGAAGGAGTTTCCATACTACTTGGTAGTGTTTTTTTTCCGGTCGATACCCATCGAGTACTGATACCCAGCCCTACACACAACGTTCCACAATAACGCTAGTAATTTCCAGTTTGAAAATATACAGTATCTACTCCATGTTACATACAAAAGATGCTGTCAAGCCATGTGTGATACAGTATTGGATTTGACTCGAGCTCCATTCAGGCAAGTCATTGCCTTTGATCAATGCAGCTTTAATATAATATCATGTAGGGTACAATTCCATCATGTGTATGTGGTTGATTTAACTCCATAGCAGAGCTACATGTGGAACATACCTGTTGAGATGTGTCAGGGGGGTGTCTCAGCTCTCGTTGTCAATAGTTTCCTGCCAGAGCGCTGCTGTCACACGGGACTCATCCTTAATCATTCGGTGTAACATCCCGGCTCACGACCCCCATATGTTTGATCACAGTGTGACCGAGAAGTCTTATTAGTCTTCTGTACCCTATAGCAATTAACCGTGTCTTGTTGTTTTCTTTCCCTCGCCCCCCCCAGCCCGAGCACCGCTTCTCTCCATCTAGGCCTCCATCCTGTTTCATAATTATCCATCTGCAGGGCCGTGGGAAGCCAGCGAGGTTGAAGGTAAGTGTGTTTACTGCATAAAGCACACTCCAAATTGGCTGAGCCATTGATTTTCCATCCTGTTTTTTTTCTTTTAAGAGGTGTAAGAAAGTTGATTACAGATTAAACAGAATACACAATAAATGTTTTCACATCCTTCCCTTCAGTGCAAACTGCTGCACACTTCTGGTGTAGCATTGTACACACAGTGAACGTTTGTCGGGTAGTACAAGAGGACTATCTAAGGGAATCTTGATGAAAATTATTATTTTAGTATTCTTTTGTCACGGAGCCCCATGGTTTTAAATGCGCAAGCTTTCAGCAGCGCTGTGAAATATCACAGAAGCCATTTATGTCTTTTCTTTGAAAATTTTCTTTTTTTATTCACTGATGGAACTTGTGAGGGAAAGTGTTCTTTTTCTTCTATGTTCTGAAACATTGAAGTGATGCTGTCACACTTGGGACCAACATCACTGCAACACCACGGTTACGTGACAGTACCGCGGCGATGTCAACACATTGCTTGTTAAAGTTGCATATGGTGTGCAATATGCAATTTGATGAACAAAATAAACATGTACAGTAGTTTAGTCATCATTGACTGTCTTCCATCCTATGCTAAGAACACAGATGGAGTTGGGGGGGATTAGGTACACACAGCAGCTAATGCAGTCTAACAGAACAGGCCTGCGGTAAGTTCTACCCTCATGAGGTTCACTTGGGGGTGTATATATATATATATATATATATATATATATATATATATATATATATATATATATATACCGACACACAACAACTAGTCCTGTAGTATCTATTTTGGTTTTGTTGCTCTGTTAATGTTTTTCCTCCTGTCTTGCAATAAATAAAGAATTCAAAAATCAAAAAAAGTTGGGGCGATGCTCGGTTCTGGAGCAGGACAGATTTTTTATAACAATCTTGTGAAAGTTGTTCCTTCAGCAGTCAGAATAATTTATTTACTGCATACTGTTTTAGCTTTGGTTTTATTTGTACAGGCTTTGCTATATCTGTCTGAGTTTTCTGCCACCACTGTGAACTGTTATGTGCCACTAAACACTAGTGAGTGAAATTGGAGGGAGACGCAAATGATCATCTGTAATAGTCATGTTAGGAAGTCTGTTTGTGCTCTGTCCTGTCCATGCCAGTTGGCTGTAATAACATCTAATTTAAAAATGATTCTGGCCCATGTGCTGGCTAATACAGTACATAAACACACCTATGGCACTGGAAGGTATCAGTGGTTACAGTGGTCTCTGCGCACTTTGCAGCTTGTATGGATGAATCTCATTTAGGTTGGTATGCACCTTGTGTCAGCACCATTTTACCAAGCTGTGTATCTTAGTAACAGCGTAAAGCAGCAGGGTACTCTCCTGCATCGCTGTAAATACTTCCACTGCTCATACAGTACCCTTTTATCACATATTTTCTTGTCTCTCTCTCTTCAGTAGTATCCAACCATGCCCATATGTTTAGCTTTGGTTTTATTTGTACAGGCTTTGCTATATCTGTCTGAGTTTTCTGCCCCCACTGTGGACTGTTTTCATTGGAACTACTTTTTTTAACCAAATAAATAATCTGTTTTGTATACTGTCAAAATGTTGATTATGCAGAAATACAGATTCTCTATTCTGATTCTGGAAACACACATTTGTGTTGATTTAAATTACAGTATATGCCTTTTTTTAAATTCCATGCACCTCTATTGTGTTAGAGTGAAGGCTGGAACCTCAGATACTACCCATCGCAGTGTTTCCCCCAGTGTATTGCAAGCCCGATGACCTAAGCCACTGAGGAAAAAAATGTAAATGTATTTTTAAGACCTTTTTAAAACTAGTTACAGCTCTACTTCTGTCTCCCCCCCCCCCCTTACTTACTGTACCAAACTCACACTGAACTGTGACTCCTAAACCGGGATATGAACCCAACCGTTTCTCCTATGAGCTGTTACACGCCCAGGGGCATATATACTGTACCATACTGCTCCTTGTTTTTAACCTGTAGTTATTTAAGTAAGTTTCAATGATCTGTAGATATGTCTTTGTATGTGCTGTTTTTCTGTTATTCATGTATTTCTTTACATGACTTCCATATGCAAGACCAGATGACTTCTGTTAAATGGTGGGCGTTTTGTTATCTCATATGGGGTGCGCCAAATGTTTGGCATGACCCAGAAATGAAATAAAACTAAAAACTAAAACTTCACAGTGCTCACAGCGTGTTCACATTCACCCATTTTTGCACATTGACACCTGGGAGCTGCTGCCTCAGGGCAACCACAGTCTGGTCTGCTGGCCACTGAGCAGCGGATGGAGGTTAGGATTCTTGCTCATGGGCACCTCGGTGGAAGTCAGGGAGCCCAGGTGTTCTAGTCACTCCTCTTGAGCTCCCTCCCATGGTCTATGTCAACATAGACCAAGCTAAATGCTAAGTGCTACTTCTTCGAAAATATAGTGTTTTCTGGGTCACTGAAAATGTCCTTTAGGGGAGACCGGGGATATCTTTGACGTTTCTGTCTTTTATCTTGGAGCTCTTTTAAGCCAGTGGGTTCAAAATGTGATTAAAAACTAGTTCCATGTGTCTGCTAATAAATGGCGTAGCTGCTATCTCTGCAACCCAAACAGGAAACGCATGGTTTACTCTCGGACAAGGAGAAAAATAATAATAATAATAATAATGCATTTTATTTATAGGCGCCTTTCAAAACACTCAAGGTCACCTTACAAAATCAACAATAAAACACTCAATCCATTAAACAAACAAACAGAGCAACAAACAGTAAAAAACATCATAATAGTATTAATAAAATGAACAGGCAAAGCAAAAAAAAGAACGGTCATTGCACAAAAGAAAAAAAAAAAAGTTAAAGCGAGTAAGCCTCTCTGAAAAGATAAGTTTTTAGGTGAGATTTGAAAGTGGTTATGGACGTGGAGTGTTGAATGTAGTGGGGCAGGGAGTTCCAGAGGTGGGGGGCTGAGTGGCTGAAGGCTCTAAACCCCATGGTAACCAGACGAGCAGGTGGGAGGATGAGCTGGATGGAGGAAGAGGACCTGAGAGAACGGGTGGGTGTCTTGATATGGAGGAGTTCAGTGAGATACTGAGGGGCAAGATTGTTGATGGCTTTAAATGTAAGGAGTAGGATTTTGTAAATGATGCGGTATTTGAAGGGGAGCCAATGAAGTTGCCGCAGGACAGGTGTTATGTGACTGATGGAGGGGGTTCTGGTAATGATGCGGGCAGCAGAGTTTTGGACTAGTTGTAGTTTATGGATGGATTTGTCAGGTAAACCATAGAGGAGAGAGTTGCAATAGTCTAGGCGGGAGGTGACCAAGGTGTGAACCAGAATTTCAGCACTGTTGGGGGAGAGAGATGGGCGCAGGCGAGAGATATTACGTAAATGGAAATATGCTGACCGAGTGATGTTATTGATGTGGGACTGGAATGACAGAGTGCTATCTAGGATGACACCCAGACTCTTAACCTGGGGGGAGGGGGACACAGATGAGTTATCAATGGAGATAGAGAAGTCATTTATTTTTGAGAGGATGGATTTGGTGCCAATAAGAAGGAGTTCAGTTTTGTCACTGTTGAGCTTAAGAAAGTTTAGGGAGAACCAGGATCTGATTTCCTGGAGACAATTTGATAGAGAGGTGGGAGGTAGGGATGTGGTGGGTTTAGTGGATAGGTAGAGCTGGGTGTCATCTGCATAGCAATGGAACTGAATGTTATGTTTACGGAAAATATGGCCAAGAGGGAGAAGGTAGATAATGAACAGAAGGGGTCCAAGGACAGAACCTTGGGGAACACCAGAGGAGATTGGGGAGGAGTGGGATCTGAAAGTTTTGAGTTGGACAAACTGAGTACGGCCAGAAAGATATGATTTAAACCAGTGCAGGGGTGTATCAGATAATCCAAGGGAGGCTAGTCGGTCGATGAGGATGGTGTGGGAGATGGTGTCAAAAGCCGCGGTCAGGTCGAGGAGGATGAGGATAGTTAGGAATCCAGAGTCCGCAGCCGTTAGGAGGTCATTGGTTATTTTAACAAGAGCTGTTTCGGTGCTATGAAGGGGACGGAAGCCTGATTGGAACTGTTCATAGAGACTATTGTGGGAGAGGTGGTCATGAATCTGAGATGCAACTGTTTTTTCAAGGATTTTTGAGAGGAAGGGGAGGTTGGAAATTGGGCGGAGATTGTTGAAGTTGCTGGGGTCAGCTCCAGGTTTCTTAAGAATGGGGGTTATTGCAGCTGATTTGAGGGATAACGGAACAATACCAGTGATAAGAGAGGAATGAATAATTGCAGTTATAAGAGGGGTCAGGGAGCGAATGCAAACTTTAACCAGTGCAGTCGGGAGAGGATCCAGTTGGCAGGTTGATGGTTTAGATTTGCAGACAAGGTTGGTTATTTCAGCAGCTGAGGGGAGGGTAAAGTCAGAGAAAGGATGACAAGAAGAAAATTGAAAGTCAGAGGAAGGTTTGAGGGATGAGATCTGGGGGGCTAACCGTTGATGGATACGGTCAATTTTAGTATTAAAAAATGTCATAATGGAATTGCAGGAGTCAGTGGAGTAAAAATGAGGTGGGAGAGAATCAGGTGGGCGTAGTGTTTTATGTACCAGTGAGAAAAGTGCTTGAGAGTTGCCAGAACCTGATCTGATTAAATCTGTATAATAGTTGGACTTTGCGGTGGAAAGAGAATCTTTATAGGAAAGTAAATGGGTATGAAACATTTGTTTGTGGATGATGAGACCAGTCTTTCTATAGAGACGTTCCAGTTGGCGACCTCTGGCTTTCAGTTGGCGATGTTCAGAAGTAAACCAGGGTGCAGACTGGGAGAAGGAAACAGTCCGTGTTTTTAGTGGGGCCAGGGTATCAAGGAGATGGTGTAGGCCACAATTGTAGTGACTGAGCAGTTCATCAGGGGTGGATGTGCAGTCGATGTTGGGAAGATTGTCAATACCAGAGTCTAGAGCTGCTGGGTCAATGGACTTAATGTTGCGGAAAGAGATTGTACGTGGCAGTTTTGTTTTGAACAATGTCACCTTAGCATTAAATGAGATAAGTTTATGGTCAGAGATGGGAAGGTCAAGTGCAGTACAGTTAGAAGGAGTGACACCAGAGCAGCAGAGTAGATCCAGGGTATGGCCTTTTGAATGGGTGGGGAAATTAATAAACTGCTGCAAATCAAAACTATCAAGGCATGATATAAAGTCTTTTGTGAGGTAGTTATCACCATTGTCGATATGGATGTTAAAGTCACCAAGGAGAATAACATTAGGGGAGAGTGGTGAAATAAATGTAAGAAAAGCAGAAAATTCATTGATGAATTCTGAATTGGGCTTAGGTGGACGATACACGGTGGCTACAGTGATAGGGGATGGACCATTTAGTTTAATGATAAGACACTCAAATGACTGATAGTGGCACAGAGACAGGCGAGACTTTCCAGCTCTCGCGATAGATTATCGCGAGACCTCCTCCGCGACCTGTAGCACGGGGTTGACAGCTGTAAACAAACCCGGCGGGAGTTGCCTCGTTCAACTGGGAAAAGTCATTTGGTTGCTGCCAAGTCTCTGTCAGACAAAAGAAGTCATACTTGCGGTCATTGATGAGATCCTGGAGAAAAGGTCCTTTGCCCGAAAGTGAGCGGATGTTGTATAATCCAAAGTGGAGATCACTAAGATTATTCTTGTGGGCGACAGAGCTAGCGTTAGCCGACCTGGGTAGACTGGCTAGCACACTATGGTCCACCCTCCTGCTGGAAGATCTCGGTTGACGGCGAGATGAGGACCAGAAGGAGTTGATTGAAGTGGAGTCATCGATGTTGAAACTCCGTCGGGACCCACGGTGAAGATATCTCCGACGAGGCATGCGAGCGTTTTCCGGGCCATGGTGCAGCGTTGATTGTAGAACTGCTGGGGTAGTCGGGATGAAGCGGAATTTGAGAAGCTCAGCAGCCGAGTATTGGAGCAAGGCCGACGAGGAACTTGTCAGGAGAATCACAGCAGTCCACATGAGTATCGCCGACTTGCTGATCCACATTTTGGCTCACACAGCAAGGCCAGGTAGAGAAGCAGTGTGTAAGCTGGTATGAACGCAGCAATCGGTGACAGGCAGGGCGTCAGACAGGTGAGCAGCTATAAACTGAGCTTAACTGATAGTATAACGTGATAACAACACCAGTATATCAGCAGGGCAATAAACAGTTAAAAGTTCAGTAAAAGCCAAGTTAAAAAGTTAATAAAAATCGGACAAACAGACAGAGAGCAGCGGCAGCGAGTCGCGCCAGCGTTCACTCAGCGTCCATTAACCAATGTTAAAATGTTACAGTTTACCTTATAGTCCGGGTTAGTTGTACCATACCCTGGGATGATATGTCACATCATTAAATTAGGACAACTTGATATTGAAACTTTTATTCAATACCTAAATTAACATAATATTTGTGTGTGTATGTGTTGAGAGGCACTTCTCGGTCCGTCTTTATTTTCAAAGATTGAAATTGAAAGAAAAAACATAAATACAACATTTTCTCTCCCAGACTCCTGTTAAAACTAACCCAGACCGTTGCCACCATGAACTAGCTTAATTTACAGCTAATGGCTAAAACACTAGCAGTAACAACCTGCATGAAAGATAGCCATATAGACACACAATGAACATGATTTGAGTTTAAGTGTAACTACAAAGCTGGCATTGCTATCCCAAAAATAAATGAGGTTAAAAAGAATACTTTTCTAGCTTAAAGCTATAGTGCGTAGTTTCTGTCACCCCATGAGGAATTCTAAGTAATGACAACAACACTGTTGTTGCATCCACATGACACAAGCCTTCCGTGATTGCGCACCACCCCTACCCCTCCTCCACACAATTGCTAGTAGCCAAGGAGGACACGGAGGATTAACAAAAACACAATGGACTCTTCAGAAGAGGTCATTATCTTCACTGGAGTTTCTGCGTGCGAAATTTATTGGTCGACAACGTGCTCTGAACATAGCCATACTGAGAAATCCAGAGAGTTGTGTGGAGTGTGATAGTCTTCATTAGCTTTGTAGCAACTCATTTGGCAATGGCTTGAATGTAACGACGTTCATTAATATCAAAATTACACACTGAAGCTTTAAAATTAGTTAAGTAGTTTTTTTCTTTCTAAAATGTGTGTCTGTCACAGGGGGCTGATTCTTAACATGTTTATCGTGAATCAGCTGATTCAAAACTTGTTCCTGATTGGAGAAATTGGATGTGTTACAACTGACCTGTGTTACAACTATCCCTGGTCTTCCCCTAATGATTTATTTCCAGAAGTACGAGCCCTTTAGGAGTCTTTTCAGTAAAACTACATTTAAAAAGTCCACTACTTCCTTCCTCTGCACTGTGGTCTTATCACATGCTGTCCTGATCCTGGGGCTGACGGTGGAGTGCTTGTTGAATTCCAATCATCTTCTTAGGAGTGCAGTCTTCTTATGCCGTCCAGCTGGACTTCTCCTCCCGCAGCACAGCGATATCCAGTCCCCAGCTGTTTGACTAGAGCTGCTGTCCTCTGCGTCTTTGCGCTGCTATCTAACTTCTCTCTACACTCTGTTTGTGTTGGCTGGTAACTCCACGCATCTGGCTGTTGGTTTTTCAGTTTTTTCAGTTACATCTGGGCCACTAACTCTCCGGATCTGAGTGCTGCTTTCTCTTTATTATTCATCTCATTTGTGTTGCCGTTTAGCCGAGAGGCAGAACGAGGCCCTTCAAAAGCAGCCCGGTGTAACCCACTATTTTGTCAGCACTTAATTGCATTGGTGCATTTGGAGTGCCAGCAAAATGTTTAATGCAAGAAGCTGAACAGGTGTAATTACTGTTCATTTGATGAGTTGTAAGATGATAACCGTTGTTATTGTGCTCATGTACTTCAAAGGTAACCAATCGGCATTAGCATTTTTTTTTTACCACAGGCTTACTTTGTGCCTCAGTAAGAGGATGAGTTTAAAGTCAGAATTATGACTTTAATCTCAGAGTTCTGATTTTCTTTTTTAAAAATGTTCTGTTTGTGTTTTGGCTTGTGTGTTGTTATCAACTGTTTGACAGCCAGGCTGGGTTGCTAGATATACCTGTAAAAATGTAACCCCAGCGCGCTACAGCTGTAACGTTGCCCGTACCCGAGTTGGTTACTCGCAAAAACAATTGAGACACAGCCAGTAAAGTCATCCTGACTGATCCCGACTGGTCCTGGCTAACGACTCCATGCTAACCCAGCTAACTGCTAGCTAACGTTACTGGAGGACCAGGCAAGCGGGCCATGGCTGTTTACAACGTGTAGCCTGTTCAGCGGACGTAGCCGACAACGGTGAATTATTTTAAGCCAAAAGAGGGGGGCTGTAAATCGGGAAGAGAGGACCATGAGTTTGTATTGTTTAGCGATTGTTGCCCCGGTACTTTGGATCTTTAATGATTCTCCTTCCCTTTTTTCCTGCAGTGACGGCTGTAAATATCCTTTAGACAGGGTAGGGTGCCGCCTATTGTATGTTCAGCTGAACAAACCACTCTCTGCAGGGCCCTGCGCTCCTGTTTGGTGCAGTTTCCGTACAAGGCATTGATGTTCCCCGTCAGGATGCTCTCGATGCAGGAGTAGAAATTCCCCAGTATTTGAGGGGATATCCAGACTCGATCCTCAGGTGTCTGAGGTGAATCAGTTCTGGTTTGACCACAAGTAACGGTACTGAATTGTTTCATCGAAATGGACCCAGTTCTTCCCTGAACAATGCCTTTTGATGTGTGATGGTCCGGTCATTCGTTGTGCATTTGGCGGGGTGTTGTACCACAAAATGCAGCACACATTTCTGCCTTGCCTTTTTCACCATGGAGTCAGTATGCAGCATCCAGGTCAGACCCTCGGGGATGGGGACACTAAGGTACTTGAAGCTGTCCTCCCTCTACTCCAAGTACCTGTTGATATCAACCCTCTGAGAGCCACGTAGACCCATTTTGGTGGGGACATGGGATCTTTAGAGAGGAATAGCAGGTCAACAGTATAGGCCACATAAAAATGTGGTATACATCCTCTGAAAGCTTGTAACCTGAACATTATCTAAAAATTCAGCTTAGTACGGTGTTTTTTTCTAGTCATAAATCAGCAATAAACAAGGTGTTTTGGCTAGGCGCAGTTAGGATATGTGAGGCAGCTCTGGCTTAATACTGCAGAAGAGCTTCACCATGTTTAACCCGACATGAAACCAGCGATGGAGTAGTATTACACCTGAGAGCCAGCTGCATCACAGGCTCCAAATGAATTACACAAACCCCATGGATGACGACAAAACAACTGCCTTTTGCAAGAAATCTTTAACAGCCCAGTTTGTTTTGTATCAAGTTGTGGCTGAAATGTGTGCTGCATTACTTGACATTTGTCATGGTAAAACACCCCGCCAAATGCACAGTTTAGTCCTTGCTAACTCGCTAACGAATAACCCATCCATCACACATCAAAAGCAATGTTCAGGGAAGAGCTGGGTCAACTCTATGGATGAGACAATTCAGTACTGTTTTACATCTTGTGGTCAAAGAAATAAAGAAAAACAGCGTATTGTCAACATACAAGCGTACATTGTATGTTGATCACTTTTGCCTTCATGAGCACAAGCATGACAGTATATCAGATTATACAGGAAAAGCAAAAAGAAAACTTGCATGGATAATGCATTTCCGACACAGGTGTTCACATTGAATTCCAAAGAAACCCTTTGTGTTAGAAAGCACTCTGCTGGAGACTAAAGAGCATTCTATAGACATTCTTGCAACCATTGTTTGGTAATGGCTGAATTGTCTGTGTCAGTTTTTAATTCAGAGTTGTAATGAAATGGAAAAGTTTTACATCTGCCATTTGGGAATTGTTATCCTACCACTCGGTCCACAAACCTTGACAACTGCATGGCAGGTAATTTCTACGTTCAGAGTGCCATTATGTCAAATGGATTTCTAAAGACAGGGCTCTTACCATCTGCTTGTCATTACAAACAGACTTTTGCACTGCTTAAAGGCCCCGGTTAGGAAAAAGAAAAAGGTTGAAATGCTAAGTCATTATGTAAAACGCTGATACATCTTACAGATATTAAAGTGTACTTATTGAAATCACCATTTCCAAGTTAAAATGAATGCTCTCCTTTTAGTTGGAGTTAGGTAAAGCCTCCATGGTAGCTGCACTTAATGCTGGGTATGAAGCTTTCTTTTTCTGCAACAAAAAGTCAAGTATTCCTTATCAAGGCTGGAAAAACCCATCAAACTTAACCTGCTGCCCTCTTAACACACATTCAGCTTTGCTCTTGTATCTCAGTTCAAGATTCAAGAGAGACCATTTCCTCTGCTGTAATGTTTACATCATTGTTCACTACACAGGAATCACAAGGTTCAACCTCTTTGGTAGAAGCATGGCAATGTGGAATTAAACCTATTTCTCCAAGCCCAGGAAGCCTGTAGCCCTTAGTGGGCATTCACACCAAGAAAACTGATCTGGCGATTTTACACAGGTTGGTGGGGGGGCAGCAGTGTCAATGAAACAGACTTTTTGTGCGACGCCCTGTTGTGTTCTTAAACCGCGTAACAAAGCACAAGTAGACTTTATATTTCGCAATTACTGTCTTTGGTCAGATCGTTTATAGATTTTGACGTCTCCGCCTGCACTTGTAGGCAGGAAACATTCACCTGTTATTATTATCCTGGGCAGTTCAGTGCTTGTGTTTTCGCTTTTTTTTAACCCTCATAGTGTTTTAAAACTTTATTGTGGCAGCGACAGAGGCGGTGATGTTTAATGTTTCCTGTACTGGACTCTCACACCGCCTCAAACCATAGCTCGAAACACACCAACAAATCTGATCTCCGGTTACATGATTGGCCACCGCAGTGTGACATGAGGCCTTACCAGTGATGATCTTTGGAAAGACCCAAGGACGTTCACCAAAATCAACAACTTGTGATACTACTAAAGTTGCTTTGATATGCAGAAAATTGGCTGTTAAAACCACTTTATTGGATGTAATTGAAATAAGAAAGAGGAAAATCTTAGTGCTGTCCTAGGTGCAAAGAATGCCAGCTACATCATGTGATGACTGTACTACACACTGGTCGCATCATACAGTCAGAACTAGTTGTCAAGGTAAGGTAACTGTGATCCTTGATATAGACTAAGGCACAACTAATCCTGGGACTGCTCACTCTCGTTTTGTCTAGGATTTTCCAATAGAGATTGGTTTTGCTCGCACATATGAATACTACAGAAGCTCCTGCTAGACTGCCAGACTAGAGTTGAGGATTTGGGCCTACCTGCCGTGTCCTCCTAGCCTGGGAAAACCCTGACGAACTGCCGGCAAATTTGAGATTTGCTCTGCAAGTCCGTCTGGCCAAGTGCCCATTCAAGCTCATTTCCATTTTTCACGATGACGATAGCGCTGCGACGGCAAGCAGCTTTTTGTTTACATTCAACATGACGGCCACCAAAGTGCAGCAACCCGTTAATGCGGCTGTCGCTGCTACGTCAATCGCATCGTAGGTCTGAAGGACTATCCAATTGTGCGCAGAGGCATTTGAGCAGTGGCTGTTGGTGATACCCCTTTGGAAAGGAGCTGTGAATGAACCTTTCCCAGACCCACTCTCAGTTACAACTGAGAAGGGTCAGGTGTCAACCAGGCTAGTGTCCTACGCTAATGAGGTAATGATTATAGTGTAGATTTTTGCGATGATCTGTACCACACAAAGACTTTTCTTTAGGCCGGCGACAGACTGGATGCGTGGCGTGAGCGTGGTGTTTCTGTTGCGTCAGCTGCGTGGCGGCTGCGTGGATGTTTTTGTCTTACACACCAGAAACATGTCTGACGCGGCGCTGCTGCTGCTGTACACATGTATGTTTCCCAGTGATTTACTGCACTCAAGCAGTATACTTCATGTTAAACATATTGATTTGATTACAGCAAAGACAACGTTGGCAGTATTGACGGAAAAATAGGCTAAAGTATTGACAGGTGCGACATTTGAAAATCAATATTTTTTTATTTTACATTTATATCTGCATGTATGTCAAAACCTAGAGACTTTCAAACATCAAAATGTCATTTATTATGTATTTGTGTCAAAATGACATATAAACATCTTTTCCTATTCTATTTTGCCTGGAAACGCTTCCAACACGCTTGCGTGCTGCGTGAAAAATAGGCGTTGGTTCTATTTCTAGCAGGCACGCGTTTTCAGCACGGCTCGAGCATGTGAGATATGCGTGTCACACAGGCAGTTTGCAAGCTCTAAACTGTTAACATGGAAGCCAAAATAAAAATGGACACGCCACGCAGGTGACACGCCACGCATCCAGTCTGTGGCCAGCCGTAGTCTGTAGGATAGGATTTGTAGGCTGCGACGTCTCAGCAGCACCACAATACTTCATTCAGAATGGTTTGACAAATATCTTTCCTTAACAAATATTGCCCCACCTACCATTTGGATGTTGCACTATAGTCCATATTATGATTTCGTTAAAATTGAGATTAATTGTGCAGACCTATTACATACTACACAATGGATTTACATAACCCTATTTGGAAGAAATATTATTGCGGCCTGTATTACTGTATGTTCACTGGATGTTCTCGTACTGCACATAAGTTTTAGGGAGGTGGTGGGTAAGGTGGTGTGAGAATAAAATGGGAGCTTGGACTGATGTTCGCATTCAGTGACCTGCAGGTAGTTACATTTAGGCTACAAATACGGAGGTCATTGTTTGGTTAAGGAAAGTAGTAGGACCTAAACCCAGGTCTTTGAGCTTTCTAAATCAAGTCATAGAAATGTTAATAATGCTTTAGTTCCTACAACTTGATATTGTAATATTTATGAAAGAAGAATGGGATCAATGGTGGCTGGTGTTATGCCATGCGCTGTGTTTCTAAGCTGGTCTAAAATCTGTCATAGGTAGGTGTTCAGTTGGGTTGAAATGGTGACTGTGAAGACAATCGCATATGATTTACATAATGTTTATGACCCACATAAAAGAAAGCTGTTTTTAAAGGATTTCAGCTAAACCCCAAAGTTAAAATCCTACCTCTCTTGCATTGACTTTGTTTTTGCCCTTCCAAAACAGACAATATTCCAACTAAGCTGTTTACATGGCTAATGAAAGGGAATATTGCACTAATATTTTACATGCAGCCGTGCAAAATATTGTTTTTTTTTTTCTTTCACCAGTGGTGAACTTCTTGAACACAGCGTCCCTCTTTCATTCCTTCAACAACCTTGAAAAGGTCGGCGTAGCGATGTGTGCGCATATCCGAAAAGCTGTTGATATCCAAGTCCTTAATAATGTTTAAAAAGCAAAGTTGGTGTAGTAAAAGTAGCTGTGTTTCTCCTTATCGGGTCTGCAACCCTGAATGAGACGGATATTCTAAATACAATTTATACATGTCCAAAGAATGCTTCTAAAACCTGAATAAAACCGGAATATCCTATGTCTTAATCAGAAAATGCTATGCTATATTCGAAAAAGGCATTATTGGGAATATCCTAACAGTTGCCAGCATTTTTGTTGGCCACATTCAGCAGCTAGTATGAGGGTGGTAGCCTCACTGATCTGTAGTGTCTGCTTCTATATGTTATTCTCAATTACCTTTTAATGAGAGCTGCCTGGGATGATGATGCGGCCGTCTCTGTCAGATTTCCATCTGTTTTGATGTTCACCCATTGAACTTATTGTCTAGGCTGGTGGATCCGTCACCATCTGTTCATCCAAGCAGAGGCGTTTTTAAGTTTCTTTGGGGAGAAAAAAGGCTGGCAACAGAGCGGCCTCAGAGGAAGGTCCAGCCTACACCATCCTGTTGTTGTATAGAGAACTCATTAAGGAATTACATTTCCCACACAGAATGAGGAATCCAGAATGTAGGTGTTCAGGTCAGTTTAATATTGAATTTTTAGCTGTAGTCCTGTTTTGACTTCAAATTTGCACTGCAGTTGCCATAGATTTGTTCTCACTTGGCTTTTATTTCTCTCACCATGTTTATATTCCATATGCCAAGGTGACATCGTGACTTCGCGTAAATATACATGCCACTTTCCTAAAGCCAAGTGGCGTGTTCTGTATGCATTTTAAGCTATCCACATGTATGTCTACGCTGTATACAGCTGACGGCAGTCTGCAACGTCACAGCGTAAACATACACGCCACGTGGCACTTCTAAAGCCACGTGGCGTGTTATCACGAGGCTACATGTTATCGCAAGGCTACGTTGCGTTTAGGAAAACAACAAACGGTTGGGATTAGGAAAAGAAGAACACAAACGGTTGGGATTAGGAAAAGAAGATTGGGGTTGGGTTTAACAAAAGAAGAACTGGTTGAGTTTAGGAAAACAACAAACCTGGAAAGGAAACATCAAACACAAGACATGAAGTCACACGTGGGACGCGATCCCTGTTCTCTCGGGTGAAAGTCCTGTGTTTTACCCATTCTCCACCCCGACCAACCTCCCTACATGGATTTTCGTCCTTTCATACACTCCCTACGGCGTAAATTCACACACAATCGCAAGGTAATGTAAGTCAATGGAGGCCAAACAGCGTTGATAAACACGCTACAAAGCGAGTATGCGTCTTTATAATACGGCAGTGGCATACGAATTAAAAACGGCATTTCACGAGATCAGTCTGCATATGCAATCAATCAAAACCACAGTCATTTTACTTTGAAAGTTTAGGTAAAGGTCACATAAATCGTCTCAATTTTATTAGGTTGTGTGTTGGTAAGAGCTGTCCCATCCCCCACTCATAAAAAAATCCAGCTGATGTATGAACTCAACTAACTTGATGCAGACTCTATTGAGGTAAATGTGTAAAACGTGACTGCTTGGGCTTTGTGACACGCCACTCTGATCAATTGCTTTGTAGTCTCACATTGACATATAGACTAATTGCTCTGAAACGAACAAAGAATGTGACCGATCAAGCAATCGCCTGCTAAGCTAAACCAGACAGATCCCATAACGGACACGTCTCTTGTCACTGTCTATGCAGTGACTGATGACGGTTTAAACTATCACCTTGCTCATTAAATATGAGGCCTTAGCTGTATCATGTAGCCTAGTAGATCTTTTGATTTCTCCTGAGGTTTATTAAGTGTAATATATGAATTGTATTCTGTGTCATCTCGTGCTGTATAGTGATTGGTTGGTATGTAGATGTAGGTTTGAGAATTTAGTCTTAATTTCAGACTGACTTTGGTCAATATTTAATGCAACCCTTTCTGTTCTAAAATTCTCAAATTAAAGTACTATTGATTTTAAATACATATTTTCCTCCAGCCCTTGTATTATTATGTCATTCAGTTGATTCCAGAAATGTGTCCTTGTAGGACAGAGAGCATAATGACTATCAGCTTCTTCACTGATCATTATGCTCTGATAATTAAACGCAAGCATTTGCTAACCCTAACCCTTTTGTTCTGGATGAACCCCCAGGATCTACTATGAACCATGATATTTTGTTTTCCAAATGCAGTACCTATAATATAGTTATCCCTTTGTCTTCTATGGTTTACTATAGGGCTGCAACTAATGATTATTTTTATTTTCGATTAATCTGTTGATAATTTTTCTCGATTATTGGATTAGTTGTTTTGTCTGTAAAACGTCACAAAATGGTGAAACATGTGGATCAGTGTTTCCTAAAGCCCAAGATGACGTCTTCAAATATCTTGTTTTGTCTACAACTCAAAAATATTCAGTTTACTGTCACAGAGGAGTGCAGAATCTAGAAAACCTTCACATTTAACAAGCTGACATCAGAGATTTTTTAAACGACTCAAGAGTCATGTGCAAGCATGAAGTGTGTGAATGTTGGACTGTCTGTTTCAGAAGGTAACAAATGGTCAGATTCCCCCATCAGAAACAACGTCTTGGAAGCTATTTAACACAAACTTAATTTGAAGCATTTGAATTCATTAATTCTCGTCACAGTTTGATTCTATGGCTGAAAATTAAAGGAGTGACTAGGTAAAAAACACTGACAGCGGGACATAGTGTAGTGTTAGATACATAACCAAAAATACAATATAATCTGGGTATACTGGATGTGTAATTACATTTGCCCCAAAATGTAACTTCTGAACACAACATTGATGAATATGGACTGTAACTCATACGGTCACCATTGCTGCATAATTTCAACAGAAGCCCTCTGATTGGATTTTTTTACTGCGAGAGCATCCTCCGTCCTTGTAATATTGCCAAGGACATACCTGTGCATCACTTAAGTTAAGTCAGAAGAATATGTGGTTTGTTATTAAAGTGAAGCTTTGGCCTCAGGAAGATTTAATGCAAGGGAGTATGGAGAAATCCATCAAACCAAACCCCCATGGAAAATCTTCAACCACATTCCAAAGTGATAGCTGAAAACATTTCAGTGTTCTGCTTTAGGCATTAATCTTTTTATTTTATTGTATTTCGTTTGTCTCAAATTCATACATTAAATAAATCATTGGTGTGCTAATGATTTTTTTATCCTACCGAGTTAGATGCAAGACACTGTTGGCAGTTGACATTAGGCCATTTTAGGTTAATTACTTAACTGATGGTTTATTCTAAGTGTTTAGGTCCATGTAATATTAATATAATGTATTGTTAAATAATTGGTCCCAGGTGCTTGAGCCATGGACATGGCGATGAAATCCGTCAGAGTAGAAGGCCTTTGTGTTGTATATGAGCAGCTCTGGGTGCCAGTAATGGTAAGAATCAAGCACAGTGCAGATTGCATTACTGAACAGAAATCAGATTGGGATTGTTGTTGTTATTAAAGTGAGCGTACAAATGAAAGTATGAATATTTATTTTCACGACATGTAATCTAACTGACTCATCCCAAATCGGATTACATGACACACAATAACAGCAATACATACTGTACAACGTGGCTTTCTGTAGCTCTTAGTATTTGTGTTCAAATATATATATATATATATATATATAATTTCTTTTTCTTCTTTTTTTTCTTTGACTGATGGATGAATAGATGAATCAATGTTAAAAAAAACACGTTTAAAAAAAAAGAAGCTATATTTAAATGTTATTTATTTTAACCCAAAGACAATATATATTGTCCTTGTGTAGAGACAGGCTTCATTTATTCAGCCACAGACTGTCGAGTGATTGGAATCATAAGTATTGCTGCTGGTTTTCTATCAGCCGTAGCTATGTTAGTTCTGCATGCTGCTGTATTGTGCAATTTAGGCTTTACCAACAATGACTTCTTAGAGGAAGAGACATCTCTAAAATGGCCTCATGTGAGGGAAAAACCTGTTAATTGGTTAACAAAAAGCATCTCCGGTTGCTCAAAGCCAGTGTGAGGTATAGTTACAGATGAGCGGAAAAATACCACAGCAATACCACAGGCCAAGCAATCGGCCCGCTCCGAACAGGCATCTTTTGAACTAGTTTCACTAAATTAGTCAATTTAAAAAAAATAAAAAAAATAAATGTGTGTGTGTGTATGTATATATATATATATATATATATATATATATATATATATATATATATATATATATATATATAATATATATATATATATATATATATAATATATATATATTTTTTTAATACAAGTGCATTGCATTAGATCAAAATAAATGTTGTGTTATCCAGTTGTAAGTAGTAAGTAAGTAAGCTTTATTTATATAGCACCCATCACAGAAAGAATCACAGAGTGCTTTACATGTAGCAAGCATAAACAATATAATAAGCATCATACAAACATAAAAACAAACATAAAAGCTCAATCAACTAAAAGCTTGTCTAAACAGTAGTGTCTTCAGCTGTTTTTTAAAAGAATCAATAGAATCGGCCACACGCAACGACAAGGGCAGTGCGTTCCACAATTTTGGAGCAGCTGCCTGGAAGGAGCGGTCTCCCCGAGTTTTAAGGCGGGTTTTAGGTACCATCAGGAGATTTTGACCTGAGGAGCGAAGAATGCGAGAAGAAGAGTAGGGGGTCACCATGTCTGCGATATATTGAGGTGTCTGTCCATGTATTGCTTTAAAAGTTAAAATTAAAATTTTATAATCAATTCTGTATTTTACCGGAAGCCAGTGGAGACTAAATAAAATTGGAGTAATGTGTGCCCTTCTGTTTGTTCCCGTTAAAAGCCTGGCTGCAGCATTTTGAACCAGTTGGAGACGTTTGAGAGAACATTTGTTAAAACAAATAAAAAGAGAATTACAATAATCCAACCGTGAAGAAATAAAAGCATGAATGATCATCTCCATATTAGTTTTTGGCAGTATTGTTCTCAATTTAGAGATATTTCGCAAATGATAGAAACAGCTTCTGACCAGCTGTCTAGAGTGACCATCTAGAGACATTGATTGGTCGAACAGAACAATCAATGTTGCTAGATAGACCACTTTATTAATTGCTTCAAATACTTCCAATTCTTACTCTTTGGCTACATTGAATGCGTAACGGTGCGGGCCGTTGGCGGCGCGTATGTGCCGCAGAATGTATCTTTTAACCGGCTACACCTGGTGTGCACACACAGCGTAGTAATTGTGTGAATAACAAGCGAAACGCTGAGCTTCTGCTTTGGTATTGTTGTTGTTCCTTAATTTCTTTGGAGCTGGTACAGTGCTGTGAAACGTCAATCTACTGTCAGCTGTTATCAGAGGAAGCTCTTAAAATGAAACTGCCAATACGCTCATTGACAGTCATTAAAGGGATACTTCACCGCTGGAAAGCTGAATATATCTTTAAATTGGGTCACTTATGTAGCAGAAATGTGAAAAAAAAATTTAATTGGTGCCTTCTAGGCCGAGAAAAGCCAGAAAATGTGTTTTTGGCTCATATGGATGAAAGACAACAAATCCCAGAATGCACTTCGCGTCGCTGCTTTGAGTCCACTCCCAAGCCACGCCTACCGCTTGACAGACAGACAGAGGCATTCAACGCAACTCAAAGTGTTTTATTGTTATTTCAACTATATACACGAAACGTTTCATCGTGGCTCAAGTGGTGTTACACATTTAAAATATATAAAAACGACATTATATAAAAACGACATTATATAAAAACGACATTATATAAAAATGACATACAAAACAGGCTACCTTTAGTGCACACACACATTATAGCCTCCGTAAAGTTCAGCTAAGCATACTAGCATTAGGCTTGGTGGGCTGTAAACACCGAGTATAAACACAGCCGTGAATTAGCGTGGAATGTCGAATGGTCGCCATGTAACAGTCACAAACTCCAGCGGTTAGCAGTTAGTTGGATACAAATCATCACATTTCTGCATCCGACGTGGATGTCCCCTACCCGGCTTGGGGTACGAGCGAGACCGCTGGTCTCCGTGCAGGCAAAGCTCTCGTAGTGGGCCAATTGTTCCGTCTGTAATAACGTTCCCTGCATATTCTCCGATCTGTACCGATGTATCCCGGTGGTACACGTGCGGTAGTTTGAATGCACATAATTGTTGTAAAAGTTTGCTGCTGAGAAGTTCTCTTAATACATCCATTGGAGAGAGCCCTGTTTAGTGAGGATTCAAAATGGCTGACATTTCGTTTTTTTCCGGCTGAGATCGGCTCGCTTTGGGTGATGGGCGGGTTTAAAACATGCAGAAGTAGCTCCTAATACTGGCTGTAGTCTTTTGCCTCTGGTCAAAAATCTTCCGATGACGCAAAAATCGTCATTTTACGTCATCGGAAGATTTTTTCCGGACCCCCCAATGCAGATATCTCCTGTCTCAGGGGGATATGAGGGAGGGTCATTCAGAAATACATATATGCAAGGTACCGAAGGGCCCGAAGGACTGCAGCCTCTGCCGTGAAAGAGGCAAAGCAGCGGGTGTGGGAGAAGTTCGGAGAAGACATGGAGAAGGACTTTCGGTTGGCACCAAGGCGCTTCTGGAAAACCGTCCGCCACTTCAGAAGGGGGAAGCGGGGAACCATCCAAGCTGTGTACAGTAAGGATGGGACGTTGTTGACCTCAACTGAGGAGATAATAGGGCGGTGGAAGGAGCACTTTGAGGAACTCCTAAATCCAGCTGATGCGCCCTCTTTTTTAGAGGCAGAGCTGGAGGATGACTGGGGATTGTCGTCCATTTCCCTGGTGGAGGTCACTGAGGTAGTCAAACAACTCCACAGTGGCAAAGCCCCAGGGATTGATGAGATCCGTCCAGAAATGCTGAAAGCTCTGGGTGTGGAGGGGCTGTCTTGGTTGACATGCCTACTCAACATTGCGTGGAAGTCTGGGACAGTGCCAAAGGAGTGGCAGACCGGGGTGGTGGTCCCCCTGTTCAAAAAGGGGGACCAGAGGATGTGTACCAATTACAGGGGTATCACACTTCTCAGCCTCCCTGGTAAAGTCTACTCCAAGGTGCTGGAAAGGAGGGTTCGGCCGATAGTCGAACCTCAAGTTGAAGAGGAACAATGTGGATTCTGTCCTGGTCGTGGAACAACGGATCAGATCTTTACTCTAGCAAGGATCCTGGAGGGAGCCTAGGAGTATGCCCATCCAGTCTACATGTGTTTTGTGGATCTGGAGAAGGCATATAACCAGGTCCCCCGGGAGACATTGTGGGAGGTGCTGCGGGAGTATGGGGTGAGGGGGTCCCTTCTCAGGGCCATCCAATCTCTGTATGACCAAAGCGAGAGCTGTGTCCGGGTTCTCGGCAGTAAGTCGGACACGTTCCAGGGGAGGGTTGGCCTCCGCCAGGGCTGCGCTTTGTCACCAATCCTGTTCGTAGTATTTATGGACAGGATATCGAGGCGTAGTCGTGGTAGGGAGGGGTTGCAGTTCAGTGGGCTGGGGATCTCATCGCTGCTCTTTGCAGATGATGTGGTCCTGATGGCATCATCGGCCTGTGACCTTCAGCACTCACTGGATCAGTTTGCAGCCGAGTGTGAAGCGGCTGGGATGAGGATCAGCACCTCTAAATCTGAGGCCATGGTTCTCAGCAGGAAACCGATGGAGTGCCTTCTCCAGGTAGGGAATGAGTCCTTACCCCAAGTGAAGGAGTTTAAGTACCTTGGGGTCTTGTTCGCGAGTGAGGGGACAATGGAGCGGGAGATTGGTCGGAGAATCGGCGCAGCGGGGGCGGTATTACATTCAGTTTATCGCACCGTTTCGACGAAAAGAGAGCTGAGCCAGGAGGCAAAGCTCTCGATCTACCGGTCAGTTTTCGTTCCTACCCTCACCTATGGTCATGAACGCTGGGTCATGACCAAAAGAACGAGATCCAGGGTACAAGCGGCCGAAATGGGTTTCCTCAGGAGGGTGGCTTCACGTCGAAAGGAGCCAGTTGAGGTGGTTCGGGCATCTGGTAAGGATGCCCCCTGGGCGCCTCCCTAGGGAGGTGTTCCAGGCACGTCCAGCTGGGAGGAGACCTCGGGGAAGACCCAGGACTAGGTGGAGGGATTACATCTCCAACCTGGCCTGGGAACGCCTCGGGATCCCCCAGTCAGAGCTGGTTAATGTGGCTCGGGAAAGGGAAGTTTGGGGTCCCCTGCTGGAGCTGCTTCCCCCGCGACCCGACCACGGATAAGCGGACGACGATGGATGGATGGATGGAGGGCACACCTTGCATAAAAAATATAAATAGAAGACGGAGCACATGCACCACTACGTGCTGCTCTTGTTTCATTGATTATAGTGGAAGTATGTAACCGGCCTGTTAGAACAAGACATTGTTAGAACAAGACATTCTTAGTGCAGAACATAAAACTACCAAACTAAAAATCTGAAATGACAGTATGAGACAGTTATTTTGTCTTTTAATTTAAGAATATCCTCAAATCTGAATAATGTACCTTCTCCACCTAGCCGTCAGCCACCAGAGAACGACAATTAGCACCCAACTATTGGTGTGCCATCGGGGTAAATGGAATGCAGTCATGCAGTTATTGATGTTGTATGAAAGCATGGTGGGATGTGTCTGTCCCTTATTTGGCTCAGGTCGCTGTCTTTGTCACGCCCAAAATTTACATACACCACTGACCTGAGATCAGCTGGTCTTCTTAATCTAGGTTGCGCAGATCTCAGAAAGTTTATACATTGTTCGTCTGTTATTCCAATACTAAATTCAATTCTGATACTTTTTTATGCGAGAAATCAACTATGTAGAGCTTAAATATGGGCCACTTTACGAAAATTGATGGCTAATTGCAAATTTGGTATGACAATGTCGGACTTTAGGAGGCTCCACAATCTGCCATCACAGCCGGCGGCTGCCTGCCGGGTGTGCTGCCTTCCCACTTGGCCTGCATACCTTCACAGACCCACTATGAGATGGAGCTCTGTCAGGATCGCACACACAAGCTGCGATTTAGAAAGAAAGTTTGGAAGTTTTCAAGGATATTGAAAATTAACCAACGGTCGTAAATGCAGTGTTCCAGGCTGTACAATGGAATACTGGCCCAGAGAAAAGTGTTTAGAACGAGTAGATATCGGACAATGGAGCGGACTTACTGGATCTAACGCAGCGGCGCAGAAGACATGTCTGCAGAGCTGTCTCTGCTAAATGTCCCGGCGCTGACTAACTACAGGGTGAGTTGGGATTCCTACAACAGTAGTTATGAAAAGTGTCTAGGGTGACCATATTTTGATTTCCAAAAAATGGGACACCCGGCCCGGCCTCGAGACACAAATTCAGACAGGCTTCTCAGAGGTTAATGAACATACTTTATTATGCCTCAATGGTACAACAATAACGTCTGTAATAAAATAAAATCTGTTAGAAACTGTAACAAAATAATACCTATTTTCAAATAAATAAATAATATGAAATAATGTTCTAAATATGACCTCTTCTGTGTCCAGCTTCAAATAAATATCTCTTAATGCCTTTTCAATGTAATAAGATAAATAATAAAACAGTCTCACAAAGATACTAACTTAACAAACAAAAAGGATATATAGTCAGGGGTGCACATAACTTTTTTAGTGAGTTACTCAGGTGAGTACCAGCAGATGGTGTCTGGTACTCACCCCATATGTAGCGTGGTCTTAATAAGTGCAGTCTTCCTCACTGTCCTCCTCAGTGCTGGCACCACTGTCCTCTTCAGTGTCGCCCCTACTGTCCTCTGCTTCAGCTTCCTGCATGGTAGATGATGAAGATGCTGCAGATGCACCTCTCTGTCCTTGATTGAGCCTCCTATTAGCTGTCTCCATCCACAGGTCAACAGCAGGCTTTGGGTCAAATGTCTCTGTGGTCTGCTTTGACAGGTGAATGTGCATTAGGGCTGAGAGACGAGCATGTGACAGACGAGATCTGTACTTGGTTTTTATTATGTTGAGATGTGAGAATCCCCTCTCACAAGCTGCACTGCTTAAAGGCAGTGTAAGAGACAGCTTAACCACTGTGTTGATGTTGGAGTAAGCATCTGGGTTACTTGTATTTACTATTTGGACCAAGTCATACACAGAAGAGGCTCCCAGGCGTTTTCCTGCCTGCTTTAAGCGCATCCATTCTGTCACAGTGGTATCTTTGTCAAGTTGCAAGGTGGCCTCATATTTCTTGAGAATGCTGCAAACTGTTGTGTTTCCAAAACTGTGGAGGTCTTGCATTTCCTGAGGCCATGTTGAAGGATCAAATACTAAGAAATGATCACATGACTTGAGGGAGTCATATCTGATTTCAAACTCTTCAATTAACCCCCTGAGTAAGTGTGTCTTGTCTCTGTCCGCATCCGCATTAGAAACAGTGTGTGCCCTGTGGCTTTCACCATCAAGCAAAAGTGTGAACTGTCCAATGGCCACCATGAGTTCATCCTTACATTCTCCAATGGTCAGCTTTTCCTTCTGAAACCTAATGGATGTGGTCTTCAAAATGTTTCCAATGTCAAGCATGTCTGACAGAAAGCACCGAAAACGCTCTGTGCAGATATGCTGCAAGTCACTGTTATCACTCGTAGCCAGTTGCATTTTAATGGCTGGCAATAGTCTTGATATTTTTAACAGTGATTCATGCCTCCATGCAGACCATCTGATATTATGAAACTTACCCAGTTTCACAAAGGAGATCCCATTTTCTTCACATAGCTTCTTCAGTGCAGCAGTTTTTTTTGCTCCACCTTTTTGTAAATAAAACTGCAGCAGCTTGACCACAGAGCGATTAAATGTCTCACAGTAGGGAACATTGCGATCAGCTGATTTTGCGCAATTCTCCAGTGTGTGTGCGGTGCACAGAATGTGTACAAGGGAGTCTCCAACTGCAGCAAGTTGCCGGAGCTTTGGCACAATGCCGTTGTATATACCGACGTTGTCAGCAGCCCCGTCTGTGCACACAGCGACCAACTTTGTTGTCCAGTCATCCAAGCCTGTGTCCTGGAAAAGGTTCACAAGTCCGTCTGTTATGGCCTGCGCGGTTCGCTCAGCACCCAATTCAATCAGTCCAATAAAGTCCGAAGTAAACTCTCCGTTGCTGGACACAGACACAATGTAAGCGATTTCCTGCTCAGTTTTTGTGATGTCCTCGGATCCATCAAAAAGCAGCCCCCAAAATTCAGCAGTCTGCAACTTGGCTCGTAACTCCCCGCTGATGGTGTGAGCGATGCTCTGCATGATCCGTGTGCCCCCTTCACGTGAATGATATGCACCTCCGACATTTACTCCTAGCCGCTTCAGTAAAGGAACATCCTCAGAATAGGAAGACATGGGACGTGCGTGTTTAGCTTTATGGAAGGCGAGGAGAAAAATATTAAACAGAGCTTGCCGCTGTTCTTCATTCAGCTTGTCTCGCCATCTGGCAAGTGGGCGACTGGACATTTCTTCTCGGCTAGCTTGTTAATTAGCAATGGCTTGCGCCACATTCGTGTGCTCCTTGCTCTTTTCATGTTTGTCAAATAAAGGATGGTTGAAATTCTTTGAGCCTTTATAAAACGCACCTGTTTTGTCTGCTAGATGTGGATTTGAGCGGCAAATCTTGCACCACATTTCAGTGCGCTCATCGTTAGCTTCAAGCCACTGCACATCTTGGAGCCATTTTTCCGAAAAAAGTCTTTTCTTCGGCTCTGGCTCCAGTTGGCTTTTCTTTGTTGGTGGCAAAACGCCAAAGAATCTGCTTAATGTCTGTTGCTTTCTGGACATATCTGACAGTAGTTGACAACCAACATGTCATGTGTAAGGTTAGATGAGAATATCGGTCAAGTACGCAAAGGCGCGTAGTAACACAAGTGGCATTACGCATTCCTGATTTTTGTCGCGCATGCGTACTTGCGTACCAGTTATGTGCACCCCTGTATATAGTACTATAATACTCTATAATACTTTTAATCTTTAGTTGTCTTCTTCATCCTCCTTGTCTGCCCATCCATATTTTGCTGTATGTGCCAGCTTTGCACACGGTGCACTCCGCCTTCCAATTGTCCCGACCGGGACGGTACGTGGGAAACTTTTTTTGCAGTTCAACTGTGAAGCTGCACTTAGCTTCGGCATTTTGTGTGCAATGCTGCTCGCTGTCTGCTCTGCTCCCAGTGTATGTGCGCGTCGCAGAGCCGCCCACAAGGCAGCCTCTCGGGAATTACGCCACGCAACAAGGTACCGTAGTATTGTGTGCAACGCGCCAGTCAATTTAAGTACACGCTTTTGGTCCTATGAAAATAGTAAATACCGGACATTTTCATGAATTTATAAAACCCCCCCGGACGCCCCGGATAGTACGTAGAAAGTGGACATGTCCGGGCAAAAGAGGACGTTTGGTCACCCTAAAAGTGTTGAAACTTTGCATTAGTGTGTGCATGACACACTGGAGGATGCAACTGTAACAAAACTGTATCTGGTGCTTTTTACAGTAACATTAGTTGATGAGTTCATGTGTTGGAGCAGAAATGAAGTTTGAAGCAAACTGGGAATAGTTTCTCTCAGCTGTTTTAGCCGTGCAGCAGCCGTTGCTAGCGCCCCGGCATGTCTGTACTTTTGGAAGTTTTTTCTTCACAATAGCGACTAGCGACAAATCTGGTTACTTTCTGTAGAAAAAGACAGCGATTTTCTGTAGAAAAGACAGTATTGTCTATTTCTCTTCTTTGTCTTCCAAATCACCTCTCTCTTTGTCTGAGCTGCAGAAGAGCAGCCCTGCCCCTCTCTCCTCTCAGAGCCTTGTTCTAAACCAACCAATCAGCGCGCAGCTCATCTAAATATTCATGAGCATGTACATATAGCTCTCATTCATTCCAGGATAATGAATATATATATATATATATATATATATATATATATATCCATCCATCCATCCATCCATCCATCCATCGTCGTCCGCTTATCCGTGGTCGGGTCGCGGGGGGAGCAGCTCCAGCAGGGAACCCCAAACCTCCCTTTCCCGAGCCACATTAACCAGCTCTGACTGGGGGATCCCGAGGCGTTCCCATGCCAGGTGGGAGATGTAATCCCTCCACCTAGTCCTGGGTCTTCCCCGAGGCCTCCTCCCAGCTGGACGTGCCTGGAACACCTCCCTAGGGAGGCGCCCAGGGGGCATCCTTACCAGATGCCCGAACCACCTCAACTGGCTCCTTTCGACGTGAAGGAGCAGCGACTCTACTCCGAGCTCCTCACGGATGACTGAGCTTCTCACCCTATCTCTAAGGGAGACGCCAGCCACCCTCCTGAGGAAACCCATTTCGGCCGCTTGTACCCTGGATCTCGTTCTTTCGGTCATGACCCAACCTTCATGACCATAGGTGAGGGTAGGAACGAAAACTGACCGGTAGATCGAGAGCTTTGCCTTCTGGCTCAGCTCTCTTTTCGTCACAACGGTGCGATAAACAGAATGTAATACCGCCCACGCTGCGCCGATTCTCCGACCAATCTCCAGCTCCATTGTCCCCTCACTCGCGAACAAGACCCCAAGGTACTTAAACTCCTTCACTTGGGGTAAGGACTCATTCCCTACATGGAGAAGGCACTCCATCGGTTTCCTGCTGAGAACCATGGCCTCAGATTTTGAGGTGCTGATCCTCATCCCAGCCGCTTCACACTCGGCTGCAAACCGATCCAGTGAGTGCTGAAGGTCACAGGCCGATGATGCCATCAGGACCACATCATCTGCAAAGAGCAGCGATGAGATCCCCAGCCCACCGAACTGCAACCCCTCCATACCACGACTACGCCTCGATATCCTATCCATAAATACTACAAACAGGATTGGTGACAAAGCGCAGCCCTGGCGGAGGCCAACCCTCACCTGGAACGTGTCTGACTTACTGCCGAGAACCCGGACACAGCTCTCGCTTTGGTCATACAGAGATTGGATGGCCCTGAGAAGGGACCCCCTCACCCCATACTCCCGCAGCACCTCCCACAAAGTCTCCCGGGGGACCCGGTCATATGCCTTCTCCAGATCCACAAAACACATGTAGACTGGATGGGCATACTCCCAGGCTCCCTCCAGGATCCTTGCTAGAGTAAAGAGCTGATCCGTTGTTCCACGCCCAGGACGGAATCCGCATTGTTCCTCTTCAACCTGAGGTTCGACTATCGGCCGAACCCTCCTTTCCAGCACCTTGGAGTAGACTTTACCAGGGAGGCTGAGAAGTGTGATACCCCTGTAATTGGTACACACCCTCTGGTCCCCCTTTTTAAAGAGGGGAACCACCACCCCGGTCTGCCACTCCTTAGGCACTGTCCCAGACTTCCACGCAATGTTGAGTAGGCGTGTCAACCAAGACAGCCCCTCCACACCCAGAGCTTTCAGCATTTCTGGACGGATCTCATCAATCCCTGGGGCTTTGCCACTGTGGAGTTGTTTGACTACCTCAGTGACCTCCACCAGGGAAATTGACGACAATCCCCCGTCATCCTCCAGCTCTGCCTCTAACAAAGAGGGCGCATCAGCTGGATTTAGGAGTTCCTCAAAGTGCTCCTTCCACCGCCCTATTACCTCCTCAGTTGAGGTTAACAACGTCCCATCCTTACTGTACACAGCTTGGATGTTTCCCCGCTTCCCCCTTCTGAGGTGGCGGACGGTTTTCCAGAAGCGCCTTGGTGCCGACCGAAAGTCCTTCTCCATGTCTTCTCCGAACTTCTCCCACACCCGCTGCTTTGCCTCTTTCACGGCAGAGGCTGCAGTCCTTCGGGCCCTTCGGTACCTTGCAACTGCCTCCGGAGTCCTCTGGGATAACATATCCCGGAAAGACTCCTTCTTCAGTCGGACGGCTTCCCTGACCACCGGTGTCCACCACGGTGTTCGAGGGTTACCGCCCCTTGAGGCACCTAAGACCCTAAGACCACAGCTCCCTGCCGCAGCTTCAGCAATGGAAACTTTGAACATTGTCCACTCAGGTTCAATGCCCCCAGCCTCCACAGGGATGCACGAAAAGCTCCGCCGGAGGTGTGAGTTGAAGGTCTGTCGGACAGGAGCTTCCTCCAGACGTTCCCAATTTACCCGCACCACCCGTTTGGGTTTACCAGGTCTGTCCAGAGTCTTCCCCCACCCCCTGACCCAACTCACCACCAGATGGTGATCAGTTGACAGCTCCGCCCCTCTCTTCACCCGAGTGTCCAAAACATACGGCCTCAGATCAGATGAAACGATTATAAAATCGATCATTGACCTTCGGCCTAGGGTGCTCTGGTACCAAGTACACTTATGAGCAACCCTATGTTCGAACATGGTGTTTGTTATAGACAATCCATGACTAGCACAGAAGTCCAATAACAGACAACCACTCTGGTTTAGATCAGGGAGGCCGTTCCTTCCAATCACGCCTCTCCATGTATCTCCGTCATTGCCCACATGTGCGTTGAAGTCCCCCAGCAGAACTATGGAGTCCCCCTCCGGAGCCCCATACAGGACTCCATTCAAGGTCTCCAAAAAGGCCGAATACTCTGAACTCTTGTTTGGTGCATATGCACAAACAACAGTCAGAGTTTTCCCCCCAACAACCCGCAGGCGTAGGGAGGCGACCCTCTGGTCCACCGGGGTAAACTCCAACGTTGCGGCGCTCAGCCGGGGACTTGTGAGTATCCCCACACCCGCCTGGCGCCTCACACCCTGGGCAACTCCGGAGAAGAAAAGAGTCCAACCCCTCTCCAGGAGTACGGCTCCAGAACCGAGACTATGCGTAGAAGTAAGCCCCACCAGATCCAACTGGTAGCGCTCCACCTCACGCACAAGTTCCGGCTCCTTCCCCCACAGCGAGGTGACATTCCATGTCCCCAGAGCAAGCCTCTGCTGCCCGGGTCTGGTCCGTCGAGGCCCCTGACCTTCACCGCCACCCGTGTGGCAGCGCACCTGACCCCAGCGGTTCCTCCCACAGGTGGTGGGCCCATGGGCTGGAGAGATAGGTGCCACGTAGCTTTTTCGGGCTGTGCCCGGCCGGGCTCCGTGGCAAACCCAGCCACCAGACGCTCGCTGACGAGCCCTCCCTCTGGGCCTGGCTCCAGACGGGGGCCCCGGGCTTCCTCCGGGCAGGGTCTCTCTATCCCTTCCTCGTTTTTTCATAGGGTTTTTTGAACCATTCTTCGTCTGGCCCCTCACCTGAGACCACTTTGCCATGGGAGACCCTACCAGGAGCACAAAGCTCCAGACAACACAGCCCTCAGGTTCATAGGGACACCCAAACCTCTCCACCACGATAAGGTGATGGTTCCCGGAGAGGATATATATATATATATATATATATATATATTAGGGGTGGTACGGTTCACAAAATCTTCGGTTCGTATCCCGGCTTTAGGGTCACGGTTTTCAGTTGTGTACGGTTCTTGTTATTTTTTCTTTTAATCTTTAACACTCCAGAAATATACTTCAGCATATGATATCTAGCTTAATTATCCACAATGTAGGATACAATATTAAAAAAATGTTATATCATGTAATCATGCACAAACTGAATTTGACTGGACACCACCAGTGGCCAACCACAAGGAGGCTTATACGCTGTTGGCCAATAGATGCATCATATACTTTACTTTAGAAACCTCCCCCCCCCGTACTGAAAATGTCGGTAGACAGCCATGAACCGTTTCAAAGGGACACAAAAACATTGGAATAACACTTAGCAGCGTCGATATGCCTTCAAACACAAGTTTTCATTACAAAACAGCAAAGGTAAGACCTAATTCATGGTTATGGCGGTCTTCTTTGGCTGCTATCTCGTTTTTTGTTGTAGAGTTGTCAGACATATAACGTTGGAATCAGCGGAGTTCCCCTTTTAATATGACATATCGTTTGTGTGGATAGTAAAAACAAAAAAAAATCGCTAATGTGACATAATGCTCATGTGCGCCATGCTTGTGTTTTCCTATGTGCTCATTTAGTTGCTCGGTGTTGGATTCGTATTTTGTGTAGATAAAAATGGTTATCATGGGCGTTTAGCCAAGTGTCGGCCTGTTAAGCAGATCTGCTACATGAATATGTTGCTACGTGTTTAACATGCTCATATATGGTGTTTGTTGTGAGTTACGTCTCCGCCCCCAGTACCGGGGGCGCTCGGGCTTAAGAGGTTAAAGCACATTATTGGGACCATTTCTGAGGAAAGCTAGGTGAGATTTTTGATACAGCAAGAGGGAAGACATTGATGATTTCAACAAGCTTTTCATTTATTTGGCAAAAAAGGAGAACGTGTATTGCCATCTAGATGAACTTATGTGCCTTTTTAGCACACGAAGATTGAAATATTACAGAATATCAATTGAAATAACTTGCATTTATTCAGCTTTTGATTAAGTCAGAATATGTTAAACATACAAAAACAAGTTGAGATTTTTTTGTATAGTTCTTTAAAAATAATAAGGAAACTTGTTTTGGGAAGAATAAAATTACTCTGGGCTGAGATTTCCTAGTAACCTTACCAAAAAGGCTCAGGATGCTGCAGATGTTGGTATAATATGAAAATGGCTGGTGGATTTAAGATAAAAAATAATAATTTATTGAATTAATCAAATTTGAACATATGTGTCAGTGGCTTGATCTTTACATTGTTAGTTAATTTCCTATCCTGGCCTGGGACACATTCATATGGTTTGATAAAGTACTTACTGGACTTTAACTTATCATTGCACTTACAATAACGAGCATAGCTGTCCTCAATTTAGGTCATCCTGTACATATCATCTCCGTTTTTTCCTGCATGCATCCACCGTGTGTGTTTGTGTGTGTGCACGTCAGTCGCGGGGGGAACGGAGCAGCCCCGCCCGCTGCAGAGTCGGCAGGATTGAAACAGCAGCCGCTTCATCAATTTTAGCATGAAAAATCGTTACGTGTACATTGATGTTAAAATGTATACAGGTTGGCAGTACAGTCTGACATATTTTGCACGGTCTTTCACTGTAGTGTTGTTGGTAACTTGTCCGCATCTCTTCTTTCGTGCGAAGGGAAACACACTGTCTGAGTCACATACAGGCACCTGACGGGCACAAGGCTACATTGCGCATGCGTCGACCCTTGCGACGCACACACGCTCCGGACCGTACGGTTTGGATGTTTTTTCATGAACCGTACCACCCCTAATATATATTGGTTGTTATCTATCAATTGTTATCTATCCACCTATATTAAAAAAAAAATAATAATAATAATCTCTATTGATTTTGGAGTGATAGCTGCTTCCAATCCTGTGGTTTACATTTTAGTGTTATGGCGATCCTTTATTTCATGTTTGTTAAAAACCTGGCACTTCACACCCTGGGCAACTTCGGAGAAGAAAAGAGTCCAACCCCTCTCCAGGAGTATGGTTCCTGTCATGAGCACTCTCTCTCCCTGGTAGCAACATTAATTGCATTCAATTCTCTGCCACTCTGCTCACTCTCTCCCTACTCTGCCTAACGAGTTCCACCTGGCTCCGCCCTGCTCTGCTCTTGTTACCTGGCCAGCTGCACTGCATTTCCCACTCACCATCCTCACCTTGCCTCACTCTGTTCTAATTACTCTGCCAGCTGAACTGCATTTCCCCACTAACCTCTCCCAGTATATCAAGCCCTGTTTTTCAGCCAAGCCCTGTCAGATCGTCTCCAAACCCGGACCAGAAACCTGCCTGTCTGCGCTCCGACTCCTGTTGGTTATACTGATCCTTTCTTGACTGCCTCCTTGTTCTACTGCCCCGTCTATCCCGACCTGCCTTCTGGACCTCGACTACTCTCCGACCTTCAGCCCCTCCGGTAACTCGATTCTGCCTTCTGTCTCTCACCACGATATTTGCCCAGCCCTGATCTGTACTTCTGCCTGCCATTCATATTGCTGTTGTGTGTGTGTTCCCCCAGGTCTCCGACCACCAGTTGAGCGAGCCCAGACGCTTCACCACCCTCAGCCCGATACGCCGCTCCATCACTGGGGAACACACACACTAGCACTTGGACTGGACACCCCCGGACATTTGGTGACCCCCGGAGCACAGGTACCCCCAGGACCCTGAAAAACCCCAGAGTCCCAAGCACCCCTGGAACCCCTGACACCCCTGGCACTCCTCTTCCCGTCTGAAACCTTCAATAAAGAACTCTGAATTTGAACTTGCGCTCTTGGGTCCTCTTCTGTCCGTGACAGAACGATCTGACCATCATGGACCCAGCGCACTCCCTGACCACGATGGAAGAAGAGCCAGAGATGACTGCCCTACAGCGACTGGAACGCTCTGAGGGAGACATAAATCGGATGGCTGGCGACATCGCTTCCCTTCTCCAGCTATTCAACCAGCAGCAACAACAGTTCCAACTGCAGCAACAACAGCTAGCCCAAGCCCTGCAACTACTCTCAAACCCGGCTACTCCACCTGCATCCCCCCCTGGTCCTTCTGTTCCTGCACCACCGACACTCCTTCATCCCTCCGCTGGAGGTCCCAATGCTGCAGGCCCGGCAGTGCTGCCACCAGATCCCCACGCTCCTGAACCAAAGATTGGGAACCCGGAACGTTTTGATGGCAACCAGAAGCAAGTAAGACCATTCTTGAGCAGCTGCCGAATCCAGTTTGCACTACAGCCCAGGACTTTCTCTACAGAGGGAGCCAAGGTGGGGTATGTCATCACACGTCTCACCGGTCGAGCTCGGTTGTGGGGAACGGCGGAATTCGACCGGCAAACCCCAGCCTGTGCCTCCTTCAGTGCCTTTGAGGAGGAGATGTTAAAGGTCTTTGACCTAGGCTCGCCAACAGCCGAAGCGTCACAAGCTCTGCTCACCATCCGTCAGGGCAATCGGACAGTGGCAGACTTCTCCATTGACTTTCGTACCCTGGCCAGTCAAAGCTCGTTTAACCCAGAGGCACTGGTGCAAGTCTTCCTCCATAGCCTGGCGGACTATATCAAAGACGAGCTTGTTTCCCATGACCCGCCCTCAACGCTTGACGCCGTCATTGACCTTGCCGTCCGCATTGACCGCCGCATACAGACCCGGAGGAGGGAGAGGGGCCGTCTCAGTCAACCTGCCATCCGCACTCGGGTCGATACCGCTTCTGTCCAGCCCCTGCCTGTCAAGTCCCATAGCCAACTCAATCAGCCTGAGCCCATGGAGATTGGCCGTGCCTCTCTGACTCCCGAGGAGCGTCGGCGCCGTCTAAGCTCCAACCTTTGCCTCTACTGTGGTGGTGAAAATCACCGTGTCGCCACTTGTCCGGCAAAAGCCGCAGCTCACCAGGTGTAGGGGAGATCCGGGTGAGCTCAACAGACCTTCAGTCTCCCCCCATCCGAAAAACCCTGCTTCATCTCCGCCTTCAGCTTTCTGACAAGACTCATACATTGGCCGCCCTTGTGGATTCCGGAGCCGAAGCAAACATCATGGACCCTGAGCTTGCACAGCAACTGGGTGTGAACCATCATCAACTGACACAACCCATTCCTGCACGAGCCCTGGATGGGCATCATCTTGGCACTGTCACTCATATCTCCGCCCCTGTGACAATCCTGCTGTCAGGAAACCACCAGGAGTCCATCCAGTTTCACCTCCTACACTCACCTGGCCAACCACTCATTCTTGGATACCCGTGGCTCCGTCAGCACAACCCCCACATCGACTGGGAGACAGGAACAGTCCGTGAGTGGGGAAGGAGTTGTCACCAGACCTGTTTAAGGGGGGCCACCCTGCCCGTTCACCGGGAAAGATCTAGCGCTACCTCCGACATATCCAATGTTCCGGCCTGTTACCACAGCCTGAAAGAGGTGTTCAACAAATCCAAGGCGACATCTCTACCCCCACACAGACCCTATGACTGCGCGATTGATCTCCTGCCTGGCACAGCACCTCCCAAGGGTCGTCTGTATTCACTGTCAGCCCCGGAAAGAAAGGCCATGGAGGACTACATTAATGACTCTCTTGCCGCCGGGATAATTAGACCGTCATCTTCCCCCGCAGGAGCGGGATTCTTCTTTGTCGGCAAGAAGGACGGTTCTCTTCGTCCATGCATAGATTACCGGGGTCTGAACGACATCACGGTTAAGAATCGCTACCCACTGCCCTTACTTTCGTCTGCCTTCGAACTGCTGCAGGGAGCCTCTGTATTCACAAAGCTGGACCTTCGCAATGCCTACCATCTGGTGCGGATGAGGGAGGGAGACGAATGGAAGACAGCGTTCAACACACCAACCGGCCACTATGAATATCTCGTCATGCCCTTCGGCCTCACCAATGCCCCAGCAGTTTTTCAAGCCCTAGTGAATGATATCCTCAGGGACATGCTAAATACGTTCGTATTTGTGTACCTTGACGATATTTTAATATTCTCAAAGACTCTGTCAGAACACACGCACCACGTCCAGTTGGTCCTGCGCCGCCTGCTGGAGAACTCTCTTTTCGTGAAGGCAGAGAAGTGCGAGTTCCATGCCAAGACCGTTTCATTCCTGGGGTATGTGGTGACCGAGGGCAGCATTCAGATGGATCTCACGAAGGTGTCGGCTGTCACTTCCTGGCCAGTTCCTGAGTCTCGGAAAAAGTTGCAACAGTTCCTGGGCTTTGCCAACTTTTATAGGAGATTCATCAGAAACTATAGCACAGTGGCTGCACCCCTCACGGCGCTAACCAGCACTAAACAACCGTACCAATGGACATCAGCTGCTGATAAGGCCTTCAATATCCTCAAGACATGTTTCACTTCTGCTCCCATCCTCCAGATGCCAGATGCAGCTAGGCAGTTTGTGGTGGAGGTAGATGCTTCGGACGTGGGAGTGGGTGCAGTGCTTTCTCAAAGAGCAGCTGAGGATGGCAAGATGCACCCCTGTGCCTTCTACTCCCGTCGGCTAACCCCTGCCGAATGCAACTACGACATTGGGAACCGCGAGCTGTTGGCTGTCAAGCTCGCCCTTGAAGAATGGCGGCACTGGTTAGAGGGTTCAAAGGAACCATTCGTAGTGTGGACAGACCACAAGAACCTGGAGTATATCCAAACAGCCAGGAGGCTGAACTCCCGTCAACAGCGGTGGTCTCTGTTCTTTACGCGCTTCAATTTCACGCTCTCCTACCGCCCGGGATCTCGCAACATCAAACCTGATGCTCTTTCCCGGATGTTTCAGAAGGACGAGACCACCGCCATGACAGCCCCCATTCTTCCCAGCCACTTTGTCGTAGCGGCCCTCACCTGGGAGATCGAGAAGCAGGTCATGGAGGCTCTTCGGGACCAGCCAGGCCCAAGCACCAGCGCCCCCAACCGTCTGTTTGTTCCAGCAAATCTTAGGTCACCTGTGATTCAGTGGGGGCACGAATCCCGTCTGGCCTGTCATCCCGGCATCACTCGCACCCTTCATCTGATCCGCCAGCGGTTCTGGTGGCGGCGGATGAGACGGGATGTCCAAGAATTCATCCGAGCTTGTCCCACTTGTAACCGAAACAAGACCCCCAACCAGAAACCTGCTGGGTTGCAGCAACCCCTACTCATACCCAAGAGGCCCTGGTCCCACGTTTCACTGGACTTTGTTACGGGCCTTCCGTCCTCTGACGGACACACAGTCATCCTTACCATTGTTGACCGCTTTAGTAAGATGACCCACTTCGTGCCCCTTCCCAAACTACCCTCTGCTAAGGAGACCGCCCAGGTGGTCCTGGAACATGTGTTTCGTATCCATGGCCTACCCCAGGATATTGTGTCAGACCGGGGTCCGCAATTCTCAGCAACCTTTTGGAAGGAGTTCTGTCATCTCCTTGGGGCCACCGCCAGCCTATCGTCTGGATTCCACCCGCAGTCAAACGGCCAGACTGAACGCATGAACCAGGAGCTGGAGAAGGCACTGAGGTGTGTGGCTTCCCAAAATCCCCGGGCCTGGGCTCAACACCTGCTCTGGGTGGAATATGCCCATAATTCACTCACCAGTTCCTCCACCGGGCTCTCCCCCTTTCAGTGTGTCTACGGGTATCAACCTCCACTTTTTGCCAGCCAGGAGGCGGATGCCACCTGTCCGTCTGCTCTTGCGTATGCCCGCCGCTGCCGCCGCACTTGGGCCCAGGCTCGCACTGTGCTCCTGAAGTCTGGAACCAGCTACGCCGTCGGTGCCAACCGACGGAGGACCCCAGCACCTACTTACCGGGTTGGTCAGAAGGTCTGGCTGTCTGCCCGGGATCTGCCGCTGCGGGTTGAATCACGAAAGCTGGCCCCTCGCTTCATTGGTCCTTTTCCTGTGCAGAAAGTCATCAGTCCAACGGCGGTTCGACTTCAGTTGCCCGCTTCCATGCGGGTCCACCCCACCTTCCACGTCTCCAAGGTCAAGCCGGTCCATGAAAGTCCCCTGGTCCCTGCAGCTCCGGCGCCACCTCCTCCGCGCCTCGTAGATGGCGGCCCTGTCTTCACCGTCCGGCGGCTGCTCCGCTCTCGGCGAAGGGGTAGGGGTCTCCAGTACCTCGTTGACTGGGAGGGATATGGTCCAGAGGAGAGGACCTGGATCCCGGCCAGGAGCATAGTGGACCGGACCCTTATCACTGACTTCCACCGACTACATCCTGATCAGCCTGCAATCCGTAGGGGCCGTCCAAGAGGGGTCCCTAGCCGTCCTGCCCGCCCTGCTTCCTGTCCTGTGTCTGACCCTGCTCCTGTCTCAGTGCCTGTCCTGTCTCCCGACCGTGACCCTCCAGCTCTTTCTGAGGATGAGGATATTCACTCGGACCGCTCGGAGGAGTTCTGACCCGCTGCCTGCTCCCCTCCACCCTCCCGGCATGATGTTGTTTTTGGGACTTCTGGAGCCGTCCCATGGAGGGGGGGTTCTGTCATGAGCACTCTCTCTCCCTGGTAGCAACATTAATTGCATTCAATTCTCTGCCACTCTGCTCACTCTCTCCCTACTCTGCCTAACGAGTTCCACCTGGCTCCGCCCTGCTCTGCTCTTGTTACCTGGCCAGCTGCACTGCATTTCCCACTCACCATCCTCACCTTGCCTCACTCTGTTCTAATTACTCTGCCAGCTGAACTGCATTTCCCCACTAACCTCTCCCAGTATATCAAGCCCTGTTTTTCAGCCAAGCCCTGTCAGATCGTCTCCAAACCCGGACCAGAAACCTGCCTGTCTGCGCTCCGACTCCTGTTGGTTATACTGATCCTTTCTTGACTGCCTCCTTGTTCTACTGCCCCGTCTATCCCGACCTGCCTTCTGGACCTCGACTACTCTCCGACCTTCAGCCCCTCCGGTAACTCGATTCTGCCTTCTGTCTCTCACCACGATATTTGCCCAGCCCTGATCTGTACTTCTGCCTGCCATTCATATTGCTGTTGTGTGTGTGTTCCCCCAGGTCTCCGACCACCAGTTGAGCGAGCCCAGACGCTTCACCACCCTCAGCCCGATACGCCGCTCCATCACTGGGGAACACACACACTAGCACTTGGACTGGACACCCCCGGACATTTGGTGACCCCCGGAGCACAGGTACCCCCAGGACCCTGAAAAACCCCAGAGTCCCAAGCACCCCTGGAACCCCTGACACCCCTGGCACTCCTCTTCCCGTCTGAAACCTTCAATAAAGAACTCTGAATTTGAACTTGCGCTCTTGGGTCCTCTTCTGTCCGTGACAGTTCCAGAACCGAGATTGTGCGTAGAGGTAAGCCCCATCAGATCTAATTGTTGCACTCCACCTCCCGCACAAGTTCCGGCTCCTTCCCCCACACAGAGGTGACATTTTACGTCCCCAAAGCCAGCCTCTGCCGCCCGGGTCTGGTCCATCGAGGCCCCTGACCTTCACTGCCACCCGTGTGACAGCACACCCGCCCCCAGCGGTTCCTCCCACAGGTGGTGGGCCCATGGGATGTTTCTCCAGAATCAATATTTTTTATTTATTTTTTTACCAATGATTCACCTTAATATTTTCTGTTTTCAGCAAAACAGAGCAGAAAGCAGAAGATGCAGAACATACATGTTATGTACTTATTTACAAATGAAATACATGTCAGACTGTCTGACGGACATGTGATGTGCATTCTTTATAGAAAACTTAGTTTTTAGAAATGTCTCATGACATATTGTCTCTAGAAGTGTATTATTCTTTTATATATTTTTTATATTCTTTTGTTAAAGAAGGAACAGAAAATCCCAATACTGGATACTATCGATGTCACAACACTTGTAGAATCACAATAAATGAAAATCGCAATATAAAATTGAATCGGCACCCATGTATCGTGAAAGAATCTAATCAGGACAAAAGCATATCATCCCAGCCCTAATTAGCAGACTGTATTGTTATACCTCTCCAGCATGTTCCCTGGAAAATGCACACTCTTTTGACCAGGCCTCAAGTCATACTGCTGTGTTTTCTTTCATGTTCTGCCATACTGTTCACTACTTTGATGTTCGATCCTTGTTTTTCTTTTCTGCAAGTGAACACTTTACACTTCACCTGGAGAACTGTCCAGATGGACGGCAGGGGTCATGCGTGTGTTCTCATGCCATCTTCTCATTATTTGCATGGACCACCCTCTTCTGACTTAAATGGACCTGGTGCCTGGGATTGGCCCTCTGGGGACTGAGTCATACAAGTTGCAACCACACATAGGAGATACACATGAACTGCACATTGTCTGGGTCTAACAACAACAGCCTCCTACAGTTATGACAGATTGTGACACTTAATTCGTATCTGTTTATTCAAAATCCACCGTAAAAAAATGTAAACACATGCTTTTACTCACACTGGAATAGTGTTACCTGGGGACCTCAGATGATTTAAGAATTTACACTCACATCTGCTTCCTGCAGTGCATTTGCATGGGATAAACGGCGTCTGTCTTTCTCTTTCATTTCCATTTGAAAACCAAAAGATTATCTCCAGATATGACTGAAATGGATCTCATTGCTGAGCAGCTACATGAGCCTCCTGAATGTGCACATATAAAACACCCTATTTGCACAGAACCGGTATTACCTGGGCTTCCCGTGTGATTTGTAAAAGAAATGCTGAGGTCAGGCTGAGATAATGTTGGGATCTAGTCAGTCAATATGTAGGACAGACACCCTTTGAAACTGTGTAACTCTCTACAGCAGTAAAATGTGTTCAGAACCTAAAGCAAAATTCCGGGCTGCGTTATTCTTGCAAATATCACAACTGGAGGGTTTATTTATTCACCCATTACAGCCAATGCACCAACTCTGAACTCAACAGGAACTTCAGTTCCTTCTGTTATATTTCTCTAGTCTTCTTTTTTCTCACCTCTGTACATTTAGCAATATGGGTTATACTAATAATTTTCTATCACAAATATAAATACAATAAAATTAAAAATACAATGAAGAGTTATCTCATAGTATTATAAACTGCTGCAGCTCTGTCGCCATCAGTGTGTCAGTGTGTGGTGATGGGTGATTGAGAAGCTAATTGTAAAGTGCTTTGAAGGAGCGCTTAAGGTAGAAAAATGATATGTAAGAGCAGTCCGTTTTCTGCCACTCACTTATTTGATACTCTGAACACTGAGCAGAACAGTGTGTGAGAATCAGTCTGCCACACTGCTATTTTTTCACTCAACAGTGTGTGTCTGCTTCTGACAGTCTGTTACTTCTTCTTGCTCTTTTGCGTTGTGCTCCTCTGCTCACCTCCCCTGTGTTTTCATCCTCTTGGTTCTTTATTGGGATGTTGCAATCTTGTTTTCAGTCCTCGATCTGAGACCTTTGATATTGGGTATCTGTTGATGCCGATACAATACTTACATTTAATTAAATGTTGATTAAGCCTGTATCTGACTCACTAAGATAACATGTGTAGTCTTCTAAATTTTGCATACCTTACTTTTCACAAGCCACTTGATCAAAATACTGAGGGTTATGATTAAAAACTATTAAGCTGCTCAGGCTTACATTATTGATATGACAGCGACGTTACAGAGTGATCTTACTTTCACCTCATAAACAATCTTCAGCTTGTAGAGAGCACACAAACCCAACAGCCAAGGTTTTTCTTTACTCATGGAATTAATGTTGATTAGCGATAACTGATATGACAGGCTGCAATGTTTGTTTTTTTAACCAGCTAAAAATGAGAACATGTTGCCGAATGTTTGTACACTGATCTTTGCTTATAGGAGAGGAGCAATCAAAGCTATGATTATTATTATTATCAGCTTTATTTGATCCAACACTCACTACGTTTACAAGCAGCCAATATTTGGGTTATGGTCGGGTTAAGGTCACTATTCAGGTTTCTGAAACATTCGGAATTACCCATTTACATGCGTGAGCAGAGAGAGTTACTCCTGTATACATGGAATATGTAATCAATTGGCAATATCCCGATGTAAACGGCGACGCACGGTTAGCGTCTGGACGTACAAACACAACAACAAAAGACATATTCATGGTTTTCACCACACTAATAAAGAAATTGGTTTCCTCCTCACTCCAAAAGTGTGGTGCTGTGCTGCGTCTCGCCATGTTCACCTCTACTTCGTGTTTACTTCCGGTTACAGACGGCGCATACAAGAAGTTTCTCTACTCAAAAGACCAAGATTCCTTGCGAATAGAACATGCGCAGAACACAAATCAATGTTCCTTTTGATGGGGATATGCCGATATGTGTTTACATGACCAAATATTCGGGTTAGAAAAGGGGTAACCCAGGGGTCATATTCGGGTTTTTAAAAAACGGAATATGAGCATATTCGGGATTTTGACGGTGTTTACATGGCCGTGTGCGACCGGGTTATTGCTAATATTCCGATTTTGAACGGGTTATTGGCTGCTTGTAAATGTACTGACTGATCCATTAAAATATGCAAGGATCCTGATACGATACTTATCCCTAGTTCTTTACCAACTGACTGTTTTTATACAGGGCCTGTCTTACTGCTCTTAAGTAACATAGCTCGAACATTGAACTGACCAAAAACAACAAAAAAATCACGAAAATACTCTGATCACTTCATAGTCATTTTCAAATGTTTATTAATATCCAGCCATCATTCCATATTTGGAAGCCGTGCAAAATCAGATGAAAAAAACAAAACAAAAATCTTATTCATAGTGAGTTAGTTTATTAGATTAGTGAATATTATATTGACAGTGGTAGTAGTAGTAACCAATGTCACAGTACCATGTACTTTGGCCTGCAGAGTTTTGCCAGTGTTCCAAGTTCTCATTTTGTTCAAATGTAAAGACATTTGTCACCCACTTGACTGATAATATGGCTGCGGCCGGAAACAACAATAGCTACGGTGAGTTGTTAGAAAACTTTCTTTTTAGTGAATCTGTGTACACAAAGTTTCATGTTGTGTCGAGCCTTCTAAGTGTTTTAAAAATAGCTATTTTGAGGCTAGCATAAAAGTGCCTCTAGCTTTCCCATTCAAAAGACCATTTGACCAAAACACGAGAATACGGTGAATCTTAAAAGTGGCGCTTCAGTCCTAAATATCCTTTTTAAACTAAAGTTTGACTCATGTACATTCACAAAAACACCCTAGGATGCATTTTGGCGAGAGTTACGCTTTAAGGGTCTTGCTCACGGGCACCTCAGTGGTGGTAATGAGGGAGGGACAGGCGCTGCTCTTTTACTTTCCTGCCAGTCTGGGGATTGAACTGGTGACCTCCCAGGCCCAAGTAATGAAATCTCAAACTTATGTCAGAGTCGCAGCAATAAAAGTCTTGTGGATAAACAATCAACTAACACATGCAAATTAAAGTAATATCTTAAAGAAGGATAACCCCCTCATCGCTCAGAGGCAGACTGGAGATTATTTTTCAGCTTGTTCCTTCAACACTATGTAGGCTGCTCGGTGTTTACATTCCAACAAGGTGCAAAAAGCACAGCGCAAGCTCATCGATGCTTGTCTGGAGTGGAAAAATCCAGATTCCTATGGTATTGTCCTCAGCAACTGTAATAATGGTAATATCAGCTATGAACTCCATAAATATGGATAGTTTGTTAAATGAAGATTTGTGCAAATTCAGTTAGAAAGACTCTTTACACTCTCATCCATTCATAATCTCTCTGCCACCCTCTGTCTGGTTTCTCCTCTATCAGCTGACTAGGGGCGTTCGCTCTTAACCATTTAACCAACAATATTTTGCCTCAATCTCCCTAAGCCTATCATATTGCCTCTGTCAAACTTTAAATCTGTTGTCCTCTGCTGCTCTCAGGTGTCATTTTATTGTGAACCGATGCAACCCTCCTCCACATTTACCATCAGTATCCATCCCATTGCCCAGTCCTGCTCCAGATCCAATCACGCAGATCTTAAGCAACTCTCTTCACCACCACCACCACCAGTGTCTAGACCCCAGGGGGGAATATTCCTGGACTAATTATATCATCACTACCCCCCTAAATATACTACGTCACAATGGGGTCTAATCGCCAAAGACTCTCTTTATTAACTCATTTTATTGTGCACCAGGTAATACATTTCTTTTTCACTTTGATTGAAATGCCTGACCAGGAAGAAAAGTACTTTGGATCATTGTTACACTACAATCATTACAATCAACCACTGCGCTAAGGACTGAGCCTTAGTAGATGGGATGCACGGTCAACCAGGTGAGCTAACAAGGCGCCCCTCACAAACCTCTTTAACACCTCACTGCAGACGTGTATGCTAAAACCTCCACCATCATCTGCAAAAAACAAAGGGACACAGTACTTAATGACATTGCCCTAACCTCTGTCTTAATGTCATTTGAGCGCCCATAACCATCCCACACATCCCAGAGCCAACAGGTCTGACCCTCCACTTCATCTTCCAGCATCTGGACTCTTTGGGAATCTATGCCAGGAGCCTGTTTGTGGACTTTAGCTCCACTTTTAACACCATCCTCCCGATTCTGCTGCAAGATGTGCTCTCCCAGCTCAGTGTGTCTGACTCCACCTGCAGGTAGATCACAGACTTTGGGTCTGACAGGAGGCAGCATGTGACGCTGGGGAAACAACTTCAACACCCTGGCCATCATCCCCAGTTCCCCTCAAGGCTCATTTTGCCTATACTCTTCTCCCTGTACACCAACAGCTGCACCTCCAGTCATCAATCCATCCCATCAAGCTTCTGAAGTTTGCGAATTACACTACCCCCATTAGGCTCATCTCTGGTGGGGATGAGTCTGCCTAAAAGTGGGAGATTGGCCATCTGCAAAAAATCCCAGCACTCTGAAGACAGTGGAGATGGTTGTGGATTTCAGTAAGAGCCCACCCGCCCCCATCACGCTGTGTAGTCTATATCAGCGATGGCTCATTTCCGGGATTGTTCAGGTGCCGCCGGAAATTCCGCTCCAGGCGTTTTATGAGAACTCTGGTTAACTGCTCCTCAGATCTCTGCAGGGTAAATCCAGACAGCTAGTCTAGCAGTCTGGATTTACCTCCCAGTACCTCAAGTGACCTCACCAAGTTGGCAAAGTAAAGGATGTACTTCCTGCGACAGCTGAAAAAGCTCATCCTTCCAAAGTCAATGATGGTGCACTTTTACACCCTTCCACGCCGACATAAACTCATTGATACACTTCACTCCAGCTGGAGGCTGCGGTCCATTAAAACCAATTCCGACTGCAGTTGGCCTCACTGGACACAATACATTACATTAACTAGTCTCCACATCCAATGTGGTGTCACATGAATGCACCTTGTAGGTTTTTATTTTTTACACATTCCACATATTCTTTTTTTTTTCTATTTTCATACTGGTGACATGTGCACATAGTTCTCTCCAGTTGCTGATATCTGTTGGATGCACTGACATTCTTTGACACCTTTGATGGAGCCACTAAAATTCTATTTTTGATACATGTAAGAAGTGTTAATGAGGGATTACCTATTTAAATGATAAGTATAGGAGGACTGTCACACTACTAGACTAAGTAAATGCACAATTCCCTCTTCTTCTACATGTCAAGTCTGTGAGATAGAAGCATTTTGATTTACTTTGAAACAAACTGCGAATAAAAAATGAACCCTCTACGTCTGTGACTCAAGATGTGGTTGAACTGTAGGAGCCCTTATACTTAAATTTTTCATATCCTAAAAAATAAAATAAATGACAGGATTTGTTAATATTAACAGATGTGTAATCCCTGTACTGAATAATACTCAGCCTGATGTGTTTGATTTCTTTGTTTCATTAGTGTCTGCAATCATCTTTTCATTTAGGATTCATTCAATTACATATTTTGACAGTGTTTTTCCAGCGCCAAACTTTCCTTTTCAAAGTTGATGCCGAGTGTGTTGCATATGCATCGACCCTAATGGCACAATATAGCACATTATGTAAGTCAAGTTCCACTTAAGGTAGCAGACAAGCACATTTAGCTATAAATTACTTCTGGGCAGTGCATTATAAATGGATCCACTGCTACAGTCCAGAGTGTGGCCTTGGAGTAATTTCCAGACATGGAACATCTGAAACCATCAGCCCTAAACATGCACTCCACATTTCTCCCATTACTTCCTGGCAGGAAGTAGTCCCGTTAGTCCCTCATCTTGGTTAATGGTGGCTGAGTGGCTCTCATGCCGCTCACATAATGACCTGTAATGCATAAAACCTCACCTACTGGGTCATTTTCTTCCTCTCTCAATCCTAATGTGCATTTGAGAGTCCCTTCCAAATGTGTTATTCAGTCCAATGTGTGATTGCAAACTAGAAATCCGGAGGAGGAGGTGAAATGGATGGCATTGTGGTTGATGCAGGGCTGACAATGATGGGTGCTTCCAGTTACAGACACAGACTGCTCAGAAGAACAGCAACAAATACAGGACGTAAAGAGAGAGAATCAAACAGAAGGGAAGAAGGAAATTCAGTATTTCGGCTGAGCCTGACATGTTCTGTCCCAGTTTCCACCCTTGTGGTATTGTGGCTCTAACATGTACATTTTTGTGAGGGTCTGCGGGGGCTCAGGGTGTTCCATTTCTCTATTCTGAAAAGGTGCTGCTGTGACCCTGGGGTGTGCCCTTTGCTGAAGCCTGCATTATTAGGCTAATTTATACTTCAGTAAAAAGTGGCTGTTGACCTGGTATTGACTTTGTCACATAAGTGACCGTTGTTACTATGGCAACCAGTCGCCAAACCCAGCTGAGTTTTCTTTAGAATGAATGGTGGTCCTTGCTACCAAATAAGGGTCTGTGTGGTAATGATGGTGGTGGAAAGGGGGCCTGAAATTACTCCCTCATTCACTTACATCATTTACACGGGCCACATGGAATCTGTGGACGCAGAATTCCACAGAAGGTACCGCAAATTTTACACGGATAAAAAAAAATGAATGAAAATAAATCTCAGAATGTTAACACATCTCAACCATAAGCAGAGAAACGCTCTGATTAATTACGCAGATTTGGATTAAGAATCGTTTTAGAAAAGTTTGTAAGTTTCATGAAAAATAAAATAACTTTTTGTCACATTTGCTCAAACTGTCATTATATCCTTCCCAGCATCTAGTACAATGATTTAACATCCTCAATATAAATATGTTATAACAATAAATTGATACATGTAGTTTCTCCAATAACAAAAAATGCGAAAATAATTTAAGATTGTCTGTTTGCGTTTGAACCTTAAAATGTAAAAGGCATAATGTGTAGTGAGTAGACACAGCGTTCAAAGTTTGCCCCTCTTCCCCAGCTCAACAGAGCGCAGCGGTGGTCGAGCGAGCTAGAGAGTGAATGAAGAGAGGGAGTGACGAAAATAGCAGAAATCAGAGGAACGTTTCGCATTGTTTCACAACAGTTATGTTCTAAAGCACAACTAAACACACATACACCTCCGCAAGAAGATGCCACATTGGCTGCATTTCAATAGTGGTTCAATATGCCCTCCTTCACTTCCCCTAAGCACTTGCCCTCGGGAGAATCCCCACCGCCATCTTAAGTGTCGTTCCAGTTGTCTGAAAATCTGAAGTGAACTTGGTGAGATTGACCCTCTGAGGGCTGAGGGAGCGAGTGAACAGCGATGGTCACTTCAGAGGTGGATATCACCCACAATGCATTGCAGTTATGAATTTGGTGCAAGAAAATACATCCATGTTTAGGTGGCACTAATGTACTAATGTAACCGCTAAAACTTCTGTTGCTGACCACCAAAGAAGAAGAGGATGAGTACATACATTTCGACTTTTTAGTTTCCTCATTGTTGGCTTGAAATTTTACTGAAACATGTAATATAACTAATGTCAATTTACTTAATAGCTTTTATAGTAGTAGTTCTAGTGATTGTTGGGAATGAGAACGGGCTGCACACCCTGCACACTGTTTTAGGCTGGGCTTACACCCACGTGGGGCGCAACAAGTCTTTGTTAACGTCGATAAGCGTCCCACACACAGAGAATGCAGGCTGAGGGCAGGGTCTCCACATATACACACACTAACACACACTTCTAGTGGGTCATAGTGATGGTTGACAGGGATTACTTTTGTATTAGTCCATACATAGTTTTTTTTTAGGATAATCTGTTACATCGCCTATACCTTTTTAACAACAAGAATTTTATATAGCCAGCAAATTGCACATGAGAAGTGCATGGTGCACCCTGTTTGCTCACCTAAGCTGCTAAATGAACGGACACTGTCACAGAATGAGTGAAATGGCTACTGGCCGCCATCTCAGAGTCTGCTGAAGGGCTTAAGCCCCTCAATGTTTGTTGGAGTAGTTAAGACACAATAGCCAGAACATGGCAATTCAGGGAGCAAATGTGAAAAAAATGGCTGAGTAGTTATAATCTGAGAGATGATCAGGCCCTGATCTGCCTGTAGAACCAGTGCTCTGCTTGTATCACCTTGTTTAATCAAGTGGACATATCAACCACCTGTGTGCCTTATTTCTCACACTACAGTTTAGAGTTTTATTTTAACTCTAAACACATATGTTGGTTTTCAACTTTTTTGCTGAATTGCAATTTATTTTATTTTATATTTTCTTAAAATATAATTTATACTCTTTATTGATCCCCAATCAATTAAAAATTACAATTTACACTCTGTTGTTATTACACACACACTTTACATGCACTAATGGAGAGATGTCAGAGTGAGTGGGCTGCGACTGCAGAACAGGAGCCCTGAGCAGTTTGGGGCGGTTCGGTGCGTTGCTCATGAGCACCTTGGCAGTGCCCAGGAGGTGAACTGGCATCTCTCCAGCTACCAGTCCACCTCTGTACTTTGGTCTGTACGGGGACTTGAACCAGAGACTCTCCGGTTTCCAACCCAACTCCCTACGGACTGAACTACCCTTTGAGGTGCTTTTTAAGATAGGGCTACTTTTCTCTCTTTCTGAGTCATATCAGAACACACCAGTAGGGGGAGGAGGGCAGCTCAGGATGGATTTAATATCTGTGGCCTCTTCGGCATACGCACGCACGCACGCACGCATGCACGCACGCACGCACACACACACACACACACACACACACACACACACACACACACACACACACACACACACACTGTCTGTTTCTCAGTGTAGACACAACACACAGCACTCTCTCTTGGCATGACTTATGATTGGTGATTGTTTGCTCTACAGCAACATCCCCAGCACTGCCAGCAGTTCCTCTCAGAGTTTTGTAAACAAGTCTATTTGGAGAGAAGTCAGAGAAGTTCTTGGACAAAAGCTTTGCCAGTCTCATATATCATTCAATCCATCTGGCTGTATCCTTGAGATGTTTGCTTCTGCTGCATGGAAAGGCCAAATGAGACATTGTTGAATGCGCAGCACACAATACCTGAGCGTTTCCAGGGAAGATGCTACATTTGTTTGCTCTGTTGAATAACTGTAGAAATAAACATCTTGTGTGTCTAAGTTTGTAGTGAATGTGAATGAGCCCACTCGCTTTACTGTAAGTTTCTTGTTTACATAGCGACATTCAATTTTATTTATTTATATTATTAAATGTATTATTATTATTATTATTATTATTATTATTATTATTATTATTACTACATAACTCATGAGGAAAGCAAAATGTTGCTACACCAGTGACTTCAGATGCCCTATGAAGCTATTTCAACATATCCAGGATATATTTTTGTTATCTGGCTTCTATAACACCCTAATAGCCGCAGTCATGCTAAGCGGTCACACAACGGTGGTTATCAACTTGATAAGTCAACCCAGGGTTTTCCCCAATCTAGGTAGAAGGAAAAAACTCAGGTGCTTAGTGTCTTAAATAGTCTTATTTACTGTAACAAAACAAAAACGTTTGTTTTTGCGCACTATAAATAAGAAAACTTCTATCATAGTCTTTTTTGTTAAGTGTTTTGTGGGCAAAAACAAACAGCTAATAGTCCACACAGCATTCCTGGATGGGAGAAAAACATGCTCTGGTTTAGTAGCATTTCTTTAAACCAATCACCAGTCCCTCCAGGATGTTGCGATCGAGCCAAATCACGTGAATTCAACCAATCGCCATGGATTTAGTACGACTCTCAATTTTGACCAATCACCGCAACTTTTCCGCAAACTTGACCAATAAGCTGAAGTTTCCCGCGGCTTCACCCAATCCCAGCAGTCCCACGTGCCGTCAGTATGTGCCAATGACCATACAAGTGGGAGTGAGAACGGGTTGATCATTTCCTTGTTTCTGATATGGAGAGGAGACGTCTGTGACTGACTCGACCATCTCACATTTACCAACAAAACTTGCAGCGAAAGACCGTGCAAAACATTTCAGACGTCCTGCCAACCTGTAGACATTTTAACAGCTGTAACGATTTTTCACTTTGAAGTCGCTGAAGCTGCTGCAGTGGTGTGTGTGTGTGTGTGTGTGAAATCTCAGCCCAGAGTAATTTTATTCTCCCCAAAACAAGTTTCCTTTTTATTCTTAAAGAACTATAAAAAAAAAACACAACTTTTTTTGCAACTTTCACCGTCTCCCGTAACTTCATTGCAACAAACATACAACCCCAAATCAGAAAAAGTTGGGACAGTATGGAAAACACAAATAAAAAAAGAAAGTAGTGATTTCTAAATGTACTTTGACTTGTATTTCATTGCAGACAATACAACAGCACATCATTTAATGTGTTCCTCATGATTTTTATTGTTGTTTTTTCCAAAAAAACTAAATTCCTATTTTGGTTCTTGCAACACATTTAAAAAAAAGTTGGAACAGTAAAGCATTTACCACTTTGTAATGTTGCCATTCCTTTTCACAACACTTAAAAGACGTTTAGGGACTGAAGACACCAAGTGATGAAGTGTTTCAGGTGTAATTTTGTCCCATTCTTGCTGCAAACAAGTCTTAAGGTTCTTGTTGAAATATGCATGGATGTTCCTGGAAAAGATGTCTTCTTGAAGGCAGCATATTGTGCTCCAAAATCTCTATGTACTTTTCAGCATTAATGGTGCCATCACAGAAGTGCAAGTTACCTTTGTCAAGGGCACTGACACAACCCCATACCATGACAGACCCTGGCTTTTGGACTTGTTGCTGGTAACAGTCTGGATGATCCTTTTCTTCTTCGGTCCGGAACACAAGGCGTCCATTTCTCCCAAGAAATACCTGAAATACTGATTCATCTGACCACAGTACACGTTTCCACTGTGTGATGGTCCATCCCAGATGCCTCCAAGCCCAGAGAAATCGACGGCGCTTCTGGACACTGTTAACATAGGGCTTCCTTTTGGCACAGTACAGTTTTAACTGGCATTTGTGGCTGTAACTACGTATTGTGGTACTTGACAAAGGTTTGCCAAAGTAGTCCTGAGCCCATGTGGTGATATCGCTTATAGATGAATGACGATTATTGATGCAGTGCCACCTGAGGGACGGAGATCACGGTTGTTCAGCTTAGGCTTGCGCCCTTGTCCTTTACGCACTGAAATTCCTCCTCATTCCTTGAATCTTTTAATTATGTTATGCACTGTTGAAGGTGAAATAAGCAAATGTCTTCCTATCTTTCTTTGAGGAACATTGTTTTTAAACATTTCAATCATTTTTTCACGTATTTGTTGGAAAACTGGCGATCCTCGGCCCATCTTTGCTCCTAAAGGACTATACCTTTCTTGGATGCTGCTTTTGTACCAAATCATAATTACAATCACCTGTTGACATCACCTGTTTCAAATCACATCATTATTTAACCAATTTACCTGATTACTAGCCCTAAATTGCTCCTGTCCCAACCTTTTTTGGAATGTGTCGCGGGTCTGAATTACAGGAAAGGATGTATATTTACAAATGAAATTAAGTTAACCAGACAAAACATGAAATATTTTGTGTTCACATTGTCTGCAATGAAATACAAGTCAAAGTACATTTAGAAATCACTACTTTCTTTTTTTATTTCTGTTTTTCATACTGTCCCAACTTTTTCTGATTTGGGGTTGTACAAAAGACATTGCAACTTTTATCGCAATTCTTTACAAAAGCTCCCGCGAAATCAGGCATTTTGGGCCGCAACATTCTCAAAAAAAGGACAGAAAATCCTGGAGGGACTGAATCACAATCATTTTGGGCGGTGCCAAGTGCTGGACGGAGCCACAGTGGCGCTGCAAAAGAGCCTCAGGAAGGAACTTGTTTTGGTCGTGCAACAGAAAACTCAGGTTGGAAAAACGTTCACACCTTATTGGTCAGATTTGTCTGGGGCAGGAGCAAGAAAGTAAAAAGGAAAAAGGTCATGTGTTCTTGACTAGAGCATATTTCTTACATTTCCATGGTCAAACCAGCTCATTTCATTTCCCCCCAGCGCGATACTACGTCTGATCTGCTCACCGAGACTTCACTCAGCTCTGCTGGTGTCTGTCTCCAACTTTAGCGGCAGCTGCTTTGACTACGGAGATGTGAGTGATGGATGGAAAGCTTGACTGTAGTCTATTTCTGTGAGAGAAACACTGCAAGCTGCTACAGTTTGCTACTCTGCGGCATCCCAGATTTCTAAGCACACCTGACTACAGGAGACATTTACCTCAGACTTGCGGAGTATATATAGTTGGTGTGGCTCGAGGTTGGATCACGTTCTCATCACAAACAAACCGCTCCAGAGTTCGATTGAAACCGTACCGAGTCCACCTCATCAAGCAGGTCTCGGTGCGCTTGTTTGGTCCGCTTTAGGTGCGCACACGAGTGTGATTGCTGCGTTCACACCTGCCCAAACGAACCGCACCAAGGGGGAAAACCAACTCCAGTGCGATTCAACCAAACTAAACAAGGCAGGTGTGAAGGCGCCCATATTGTGTGACTTTGGTAAATCTAAACTAAAAAAAAACAAAGTCCCACAATAACACAAATAAACCAACCGATTGAGGCAATTGTAGAACAGCAACTCCTGTGGTCTGCATGGTAAAATTACTGTTTTTGTCAAAAGGAGTCTGGTAGCTTTGAGTAGAACAGAGATGAATATAACATCTTCAGTTCCCTGTTTGACAGGGCTGTTTGACAGCAAGGTAAAGCGGTGAAAATATTCTAAATATAGTGTACGCTCAAACCAATATTGATTTGTTTAGGGCAGCCTTTTTTAGGTGTCCAAAATATGTTTTTCTTGGTATACCCGTCAACAGCAGTACATTGCTTGACTTCCATGATGGTACTCCTGCCTGCTTCCTCAAACTGGGGGTGTGGCGACCGCCATCTGTAGCTAACACAGACTAACTATGGAGAAGTAGCTCATACAACCTAACTTCAAAATATTCAAACTGTTCCTTTAAGTTCATAGATGCCAGGTATTTCTCTGTCCCTCGTCACACACACACACACACACACACACACACACACACACACACACACACACACACACACACACACACACACACACACACACACACACACAGCCTTGAGCTGCCCAGAAATTTTGGGAGAAACGGGCAGCATATCGTCAGTGAGGATTAGCTTGTGTTTAATAATGTAACTAATTACTTTCTGCTCTCCAAGCTGGGGCCACACTCCAGTGTATCAATGAATATCATTAGATTAGAGGCTGAGTTAACTGAGATGTACAGTCTTATCACACCACGGCTGATGATGAGGAGCATGCACACTTGTACGTACACACACACACACACACACACACACACACACACACACACACACAAACTGCTGCACGGGATAAGATGCTTTGTCTTTTATGCAAGCTTGAACCTCTTGAACTGTTATTTTGCCCCCGCCCTGCATCATCCCTCCCCTCTGTCTCCAGCTCCATTCCACACATCAGATCCACCCACATGTTATGTTGATGAAGGACCTTTTTCTTTCAAAAATAATGTCCATCTGTATGTGAGATGCTGAAACCTGTAATGTCCATATTTACTGTAAACTTCCTGAACATAATCTCACCGCATTAGGCAAAGCTGGACCTCATTTCCAAAAATAAGGATGTGTGCTATAAAAAGAAAAAACGGGATAAGCATTCCACTGCCTACCTTGTTTCATGTTCTTGTCTTACACATACCCAGCATCTACCCAGCATCTATGCATTAGTGTTTTATCACATTTATCATAACTTAGGTATGGGATGAATTTTCATCAGGTACTCACATCTTCAATGCCAAGGCCCTATGATGTCATAGACGTGAATAATACTTAGCCATGTGGAATTTCCACTGAAAGAGAGGGGAGGGGCTGGTCTGTCTCAGCCAGCAGCTACGTTTACAAGAATTTTTCAAATTGTAAGTGTATACGTGGCAAATTAAGAAACAGACTTTCTGCCGCCAGCTTTTGTTTTAGCGTGTCACGCAACAATATATCCCTTTCTACTAGGGCTGCACGACAAGAGGAAAGTATGCAATATGCGATAATGTTGTTGAACATCACAATAACAATATTACAATAAATAAATAGATATGAAAGTTACTCAGTTATGCATTTCCACTACTTTCAGTATTCTAAGCTTGTTGAATTTAAAACAAATAAAAGGAAACATTTCTAACATTCTTTTATTGAACAAATTGAACATTGAATTGCATATAAAAGGCAGCGTGAAAAAAAAGTGACAGTTAAATTTTAAAGTTCAGTTTTCGACTGATATTTTGTGTCTTTTGCCATATGTCGCAGTCTTTCACTATGTGTCTATTAAGGGTGCTCCGATTGATCGGTCACCGATCGTTATCGGCCGATATGGGCTTTAAATAGTTTGATCGGTGGTCTCCATAAAGGCCGATCAGATGACGCACTACTCGTGAGAACATTTTCTACATGCAGCTAAAAATGGCGGCCTCCCTACATTCACCGGTCTGGCAGTTCTACAACGTGTCTGAAAAAGACAATGCATTAGTGATTTGCAACGTCCCAGATAATGAGTCGGCGGATCACCAGCGGGGCTCCAGAGGCAGTAGAAGTGCCAGAATGGCGTAATCACAAACACGTTTGCTGGCGCACCACCGGTGGCAGCCGCTTTTTAAAAGTGTGTGCCGAGGAAATACCACGAGGTGGAAAGCTCCAAAGACATTTCAACACCACCAACCTCATCAGACATTTGAAGGTTAGTCACGGAGTCGTTTCCCCGTTTCCCCGCTCTCGCACAAGCAGCACGAGCCTACCTCTATGCACCATGCATAAGTGTAGATAGCGAGCGACTTTTTAGCACAGCAGGGAATATTGTAGATGAGAAGAGGAACAAGCTGTCTGCCAAAAATGCAGAGATGCTTATATTTCTAAAGAAAAATCTGCCATTGATGCTATAACAAGTAAGCTTTAGGAGATATAGCTCTACTAATCTCTATTCCTCTTCTGTCTTTATCATTGAATCATGATGTGGAAGACCTCATGACAGTGCTGCTGTGGTTCTGTTAAGCTGCAGTTCTTAAAAACCCAAGAGATGTGAAGTCTCTTTAAAATGTATCTAGATTTAAAGTTTTTTGTTTAGTTTCACTTGTATTCAACCCTGATGTGGAGCTAAAAGAACATTTTTCTTAGTTAGGATTAGTCTGAAATTGACAAAACTACAAAGAATTTGTTTTGCTTAAGAAATGTCTGCAGTGATTGAAAGGACATTTTTTTAGATTTTGAGCTAGGACAGAAAGCCAAACAATTACTGATACATTCTCTAAACGTGTGACAGTTCACAATACATTATCTTCTGTTAATTTTAATATACATTGTTGTTAAGAATATTAAAATGAATACATGATAAATATATGACATGATAAATAGAAGGCTTCAAAATAGACCCGGTGATCGGTATCGGCCGATACGGCTTCCAGCAATCGGTGATCGGCCCCAAAAATCCTGATCGGAGCACCCTTAGTGTCTATTGCGCCAGTTGATATTGCGATGACGATAAATATATATATATATATATATATATATATATATATATATATATATATATATATATATATATATATATATATATTATGCCACCCTACTTTCTAGATGTCTACATGTGTATGCCTGTTGAACAGGTGTATTGAGAAAGTACTGGCTTTTTACTCTCAAAGGTTTTATTGCACTTTCAGTAACAAGCGTATTTGTCCACAGAGGCCTCTCTGATCTGCTGTCCGCTGACTTCGCTCTGTGTTTATATGTTTGCATGTGTGTTTGTGGAAAAGGGCAGCGTTACTTGCAAAATTGGTGCAATGCCAGTGTGGAAGAGCCGGAGGGATATTTCATTCTCACACATCGTGTTGGTAGAATCAGGCAGCTTGACCAGTTCTCAATAGCCAAGATAAATTCCACGTCCAACAAGGTACGAGACCCAAACGAGTGCAAGACTTCAAAAAAGTGGTCTCAAGACCAGAATCGGGTACTACTGCCCACTTATTAGTATGTCACTCTCAATATGTGTGCAATACAGCTCAACAGTGTGGTTCCGGAAATGAAAATCCCATTATTTTTCTTTTTGATTATCAGCCATTGTGTCTTAACCATCCAAGGTAGACTGACCATAAACTACGAGCAGTGCTTAATTTGTAAAGTGGGAGGTCCTGGAGCGCAGAGGGGGGGGATCCGGCGACTCAAAAAGGGAGTTTTTTTTTTAAGGTAACAGATCAAAAAACAATTACACTGCCTATGTAGCTTCTCTGACTAAAAAAAAAAACTAAACAACGCAGTGTGTAGGCTACATCAGGGCAATGTTTATTTTAATCTTAGAACATGCACTGCATCGGTGCGAAATATAAAAAAAAAGAAAATACACTGCAACAGTCGTTTTCACAAGCATCAATTATCCATCGGACTATTAAATTAACCAAAATAAACACCGTGGTCTCCACATTCTTGATCGGCAGAAACGTTTTTTGCTTGTTTGGGATCCGACTGGCCAGCGTATTTGAAAAAGTTAAGGAAACTTTGTTGTCTTTTTGATATTTTTCCCCTGAGTGAAATGAGGCTATAAACAGCAATCTCAACCAGCACAAGCGCTTTTGTCACTTGAAGTGCCTCCCCTCCCGTGTCCCTCTCCCCCCTCCGTCTTACCCTGAAAAATTACCTCAAAACGCATCAAAAATGCAAACACAAGATTTTTGTGGAACTTCAATGGGGAATAAAGACTAACAAGACTACACAAACAGTAATTATATTTCTCTCCTGGTAATGAATGGAGAGCAGCCTCAAACACTGAATCCAGTTCTTATAATACATCCACGGCTGCTACCGCTGAAATCTACGATCATTTATGTACACAGTCTTCTACCTTTGCCTTTTTGTTCGTTTTCAAAAAGTTTTTTTTCCGCCAAATCATCACATTACTGGTTGGCTTGGTCCCAGGCGTCAGCTTCTTGATATAAGCATTTTCTGAAAAGTCAATGGAGCAATTGGATGGGGGAAATCACTTCTGGAACCAGAGCCAGTTCCCTGACATTTTTGTGAGAAATCTTTAAAAAAAACTGTCATCATTGTTTACTGTCATTAGAATTTTTTGGTTTTTGCATGAAGTCATTGTGTTTAAGCAGCAACACATGTTTTATTTTGGGTATGTTATCGTAGGTGTTTGGTTGAAAACTAGGGGTGGAGTGGAAGAGATGAATGTGTACACGGAGATCCAGTGCACACCCACAGCACAAGTGGAATAAAGCAGCAGAGTGGGAGTTGGATTGGAAGGACCGAGGAGAAAAAAAAGATTTCAATTACAAAACCAATAAAGTAGCTGTGTGAAGTGGTGTGGAGGAGAGGAATTACATCTCCGTAGCATTGAATGGCCCGTAGCTCTTCCTGCCTGCACTATCATTGTCTCCTCCTCCCAATGCTCTCCTGCTTTTAATTGCCATAAACTCATGCATATTCACAACAGGTGTCGAGCCCTTTGCTGGTGATAGATTGAGGTATATGGCCAATTTGCATAGAAATGATGCATTTGTTTTGGTAGGTGCAACAAGCAGCCCGTGCTGCCCTTCTCTCTTCAGGACCATCTGTCTGGTAAACACGTGCACGTTCTGTATGGGAGGCAGTCCACACATGTCTCTGTAAAGCCATGTTGCATGTGTAGCACTAAAAACAAAAACAACAGGTAAAAAAAACAAAAATGCTTATTCTTTGCATTTTAACAACAATAAATTGCATGTAACAACACATTATCTAATGAAACGCATTAGTTTACAAGTAACAAAAAGACGAGTGTGAAATCAGTAACAGTGTTTTGTTCAACTTTAGGGTAAGGCTATTTGCACCCCTGGTACAATTAGCAGTGTATGCTATTTGCACCCTGGTGCAATTAGAATGCTATTTGCACCCCTGGTACAATTAGCAGTGTATGCTATTTGAACCCTGGTGTAATTAGCAGTGTATGCTATTTGTACCCTGGTGCAATTAGAAATGAATGCTATTCGTACCCCGGTGCAATTAGAAATGAATGCTATCCGTACCCCGGTGCAATTAGAAGTACTATTTGCATCCCTGGTACAATTAGCAGTGTATCATACAACCCCAAATTAGAAAAAGTTGGGACAGTATGAAAAACACAAATAAAAAAAGAAAGTAGTGATTTCTAAATGTACTTTGACTTGTATTTCATTGCAGACAATGTGAACACAAAATATTTCATGTTTTGTCTGGTCAACTTAATTTCATTTGTAAATAATATGGGGTTGTGTCAGTGCCCTTGGCAAAGGTAACTTGCACTTCTGTGATGGCACCATTAATGCTGAAAAGTACATAGAGATTTTGGAGCACAATATGCTGCCTTCCAGAATACATCTTTTCCAGGGACGTCCATGCATATTTCAACAAGATAATGCAAAACCACATTCTGCACACATTACAAAGTCCTGGCTGCGGAGGAAGAGGATACGGGTACTTGACTGGCCTGCCTGCTGTCCCGACCTGTCTCCAATAGAGAATGTGTGGCGCATTTTGAAGCGCAAAATGCGACAACGAAGACCCCGTACTGTTGCCCACCTTAAGACTTGTTTGCAGCAAGAATGGGACAAAATTACACCTGAAACACTTCATCACTTGGTGTCTTCAGTCCCTAAACGTCTTTTAAGTGTTGTGAAAAGGAATGGCAACATTACTAAGTGGTAAATGCTTTACTGTTCCAACTTTTTTTGAAATGTGTTGCAAGAACCAAAATACGAATTTTGTTTTTAAAAAAAAAAAAAAAAAAAAATAATGAGGAACACATTAAATGATGTGCTGTTGTATTGTCTGCAATGAAATACAAGTCAAAGTACATTTAGAAATCACTACTTCATTTTTTTATTTGCGTTTTCCATACTGTCCCAACTTTTTCTGATTTGGGGTTGTATTTGTACTCTGGTGCAATTAGAAATGAATGCTATTCGTACCCCGGTGCACACAGCAATGTGTTCTGTTAATACCCCGTCTGGTACAACTATCAATGTATGCTATTTGCACCCCTGTGCATTTACATTGGTATATATTTACACACAGTTATCCATACGCCTCATGTATTACACCTTTTTGGAATATTATCGTTGCAGTGTCCAATATGGTTACCCTAACCATAACCAATCCCACTAACCTAACCCACCCAACCAGAGCAGGCAACAAGTACTACCCATTCAGGGATGAGTCCCATAATGAATATTCATGAGTCTTCCCCCACCACCCTGACTTGCGCAATGGCATGCAAATTATCCAATCCAAAATGAAAAAAAACAAGATGTCCTCACTGGGGAATCAAACCCAGGTCTTCCAGACCACAGCTCAGCGCAGATCATGTGTAGTGAAGGACGACTGTTGGTGTCTTCAAGCCTCAGTTGCTGGGTAACCATACTGTATACAAAAAGTCGGTAGCCTACTAACTAACAAAGTAACGGTTGTATGCTTTCACTGAGGACAGAAATCGCAACTGTAGTATCCATTTTCCGCTAGAAATTCAATTGCTGTAAACTTTAGAGACAAAACTTTCTTAATATGCCCGTTTCTGCTGTCAATGAAGATGAACGTTGGCCATGATTTCGGTGCACGCAAGTAACGTGTTTTTGTTGTTACGCCACAGGGTGTGAATAGCTCAGCTGTCTGGCCGAGGCTATTCGTACCGGGGGTGCAAATAGACACTCTGTTAACTTTATGAATTAATAGTCATTAACACTAGCATGCTACAAATCATTATTTCTTTCCGATTCTGTCTAAAAAAATATGAACAGCAACATGCAACAAAGTGCACATCTAAACAGTTGCCAAAGCTCTGGGTGTGGAGGGGCTGTCTTGGTTGACACGCCTACTCAACATTGCGTGGAAGTCTGGTCAAAGGAGTGGCAGACCGGGGTGGTGGTTCCCCTGTTCAAAAAGGGGGACCAGAGGGTGTGTACCAATTACAGGGGTATCACACTTCTCAGCCTCCCTGGTAAAGTCTACTCCAAGGTGCCGGAAAGGAGGGTTCGGCCGATAGTCGAACCTCGGATTGAAGAGGAACAATGCGGATTCCGTCCTGGTCGTCGGACAATGGATCAGGTCTTTACTCTCGCAAGGATCCTGGAAGGAGCCTGGGAGTATGCCCATCCAGTCTACATGTGTTTTGGGGATCTGGAGAAGGCGTATGACCGGGTCCCCCGGGAGATACTGTGGGAGGTGCTCCGGGAGTATGGGGTGAGGGGGTCCCTTCTCAGGGCCATCCAATCTCTGTATGACCAAAGCGAGAGCTGTATCCGTCAGTAAGTCGGACTCGTTTCAGGTGAGGGTTGGCCTCCGCCAGGGCTGCGCTTTGTTACCAATCCTGTTTGTAGCATTTATGGACAGGATATTGAGGCGTAGTCGTGGTGGGGAGGGGTTGCAGTTCGATGGGTTGGGGCTCGATCTCATCGCTGCTCTTTGCAGATGATGTGGTCCTGTGACCTTCAGTACTCACTGGATCGGTTTGCAGCCGACTGTGAAGCAGCTGGGATGAGGATCAGCACCTCTAAATCTGAGGCCATGGTTCTCAGCAGGAAACCAATGGGGAGCCTTCTCCAGGTAGGGAATGAGTCCTTACCCCAAGTGAAAGAGTTTAAATACCTTGGGGTCTTGTTCGCGAGTGAGGGGACAATGGAGCAGGAGATTGGTCAGAGAATCGGCGCAGTGGGGGCGGTTATACATTCAGTTTATCGCACCGTTGTGCGCCTCCCTAGGGAGGTGTTCCAGGCACGTCCAGCTGGGAGGAGGCCTTGGGGAAGACCCAGGACTAGGTGGAGGGATTATATCTCCAACCTGGCCTGGGAACGCCTCAGGATCCCCCAGTCAGAGCTGGTTAATCTGGCTCGGGAAAGGGAAGTTTGGGGTCCCCTGCTGGAGCTGCTCCCCCTGCGACCCGACACCGGATAAGCGGACAAAGGTGGATGGATGGATGGTTTCGGTGTACTATTTTTGTAGAATTTGAGATCGTATTCCGAACGAGCCGCCATTATGGCCAATCATCTACCGGTTTTCAATACAGATTAGCGGCGCCTGCTGTTATGCAGATGTATTACGTCTTGCGCACTCGCGGAACGTACGCTGAAGAATTGCTTGAGACTTGGACCAAATTACTTGAGACTTACTTGGGACTTGAGCAAAGCTGACTTGGTCACAACATTGACAATTGCACACAGCTCTGGTTACACTTTGTGCTAGTAGCTTGTTGGGTTGTTATGTCACACTTGCTTTGGCAATGTAAACGTCTGTTTCCCATGTAAGTAAAGGATCAGCTGTTTCTCTCTCTGTGTGTGTGTGTGTGTGTGTGTGTGTGTGTGTGTGTGTGTGAGAGAGAGAGAGAGAGAGAGAGTCCGTTTTTTTTCCGTGAAGGGATAGTCAACGAGACACAATGCATTTGACTGGGATAGATTGAATTGTGCTCACCACTCTGTATATCTTGTCTTTGTTTTGGTAGTTGTGGTGCTTTACGTTTACCTAGCAGTCTTTTCACAAACATGTCCATGCTTTGCTAGCAGTGCAGCAGAACCATATTTTTTTTATGTACAAAAGTCTAGCATACTCACATTTCATCACGTGGCCCTAATTGTCTTCCATACAATTGTATGTGATATATGAAGTTTAGTTTTGCTACTTGGGTGTCTGCCATGACTTCCCTGTTTGAGTAGGAAGTGTGAATATGGAGCCTGAAGAGAGAGTGTGTGTGTGTGTGTGTGTGTGTGTGTGTGTGTGTGTGTGTGTGTGTGTGTGTGTGTGTGTGTGTGTGTGTGTGTGTGTGTGTGTGTGTGTTCCTACCAGCGTACAGGGATAGCACATTCATTCTGGTTTATTACATGAATAAGCAATGGCCAGCCTGGGGTTGTTTTGCGTTTTACCTATTGATGGCATGCGGCGACCTCCAATGACTTCCCCTGCTCCGACAACATTGATGAATTCTGGGTAATCAATAGGTTTGATGTCTTGAACTAAAACATGTATGACTGATTACAATATCAAAGCCGAGTAGGTGTGCTGTGTTCATGCTCATCCTGTAAACTCCTTTTGAAACGTGCTAATTAGTTTCAGTTTGTTAACTGCATATTGCTTTGAACGCCATTTCACGCTAGCAATTTACTGATTTGCTTCAAGACAAAAAAAATAAATAAAAGCACAACGCTCAATATCAAATCACTCATTTGGTTTATGAAGTGGAATACTGGGCCATGTGATGGATTTGATTTGATTATTTTTGCGTCGGCTCGGCACCAACATGTACAACAGTTTAATTAAAGGATGGGGAAAGCCTGAATGCGAATGTAATTGAAGAGTAAATTGAATTATTGTATTTGTTCAGTCGTGTTGCCTGTGGGTGTATTCTGGATTTCATTTTACCCAGTCAAAACTCCCGACAACCCAGGCTCCCAGACATGATGCTCTCTCACACACACACACACACACACACACACACACACACACACACACACACACACACACACACACACACACACACACACACACATAAACAATGTTAATTTTATTGCATCAGTGACAACCATTCATGAAGCCCCCTAGGCATATAAAATGAAAGCCGTTCACCTATTCATTTGATGCATTGCAGTTTAATAAGTTTACTTTCAGTGACTTTACAAAAAAAGAAATCTAAATTAATTGGCAATTCTGTATGCATATATGAGCAGATACTGAGATATGTGTGTGTGTGTGTGTGTGTGTGTGTGTGTGTGTGTGTGTGTGTGTGTGTGTGTGTGTGTGTGTGTGTGCGTGCGTGCGCTTTGGCTCCTTTGTATTTTTTCTGTGGTTTGTCCTCTCTGTTAACACACACTTCTCATCCACTCTTAGCCACTCTATCAAGTCCAGTGACTCGGGGGCAGAGCCGCTAAGCCTACTACAAATTAACATCAGGGCTGCAAATGTTGCATCGCCACATCTTTTTAGTTTAGTGGCGTATTTAACGATACCGTGTAAATGGACGCAGTAGCACTTGAGTTCATTTGAATGAAGATTAAGGCCAACCGCTGATTAGGTGACGGATGTCCAGACAGGTTTTCAGAATCGGCAGTACAGAGCCTAGCCACCTCTGTTTAATTGCTGTCCCATTCTTCTGACCCTGTCTGGGATGGCCAAAGCTTTATCAAAGATACTTAATATTTTCAGTCTGATTTGTCCCTCTGGCCTAGGGAATCAAAGACATCACACTGGGTAGACTGATTGTGCCTGCGATTATTGAAATGTGATATCCTCAAAGCCCTGATACACACCCAAACAGGTGTGGATGTGGACAGAAAAGCAGGCAGTACATTACATTAAACTTCATTGGGTGTCTGCATGCGTGGTCCCGTTCGCAAATTTGCAATCTGGGCTGCCCGCAGATGTCTGCAAAGATGTTTGTGCAGACCATCACGGGTATGGCAGATGACAACATGTATGTCCCACAGACCTATGCTAAGGGTAATAACAAGCATACACATTATAACCATTTTTTGGTTTCCAGCAGTGGATATTATAGGAAAACTAGTCTCATATTGCTAGACCTTCCTCCACAGCGCTGCGGAGGACATCAAACAGAGCCATACTATCATTCAGTTCAAAAATAGATTAAAGAAATCACTACTTGACCAATACAGAAAAGAAGAGACCAAAATACAGGAATGGAATTGTAATGTAAATGTATTGTTGTATATTGTTGTAATGTAAGTTATTGTAAGACCTGAAAAAAAAATGGTATGCTTGCTTTGTAATAATATGATTTTGTGAAATAGGGGCAGGACCAAATAAACTATTTGCCGCACGGAACCACGGTTCCTCTGCAAAATAGCCTCGGGAAGGAACTTGTTTTGGTGGAACATGTGTAAGTTCAAAGGTTGTTTTAGTCGTGCGACAGAAAACTCAGATTGGACAGATAGTCTAGCTAGCTGTCTGGATTTACCCTGCAGAGATCTGAGGAGCAGTTAACCATAGTCCTCAGAAATCCACCAGAGGATAGAATACCAACACAAAGGAAGAGGAAGGTGACGGACATCCGGCGGAACCTCTGGCGGCACATGAACAATTCTGGAAATTAAAAGTTGTTGAAATAGACTATAGGAAAACTAATGAAACACTGTATGCTGGCAATATATTTGATGGGTTTTATAGTAATTATAATATAGTATTTGTATAGCACAGATCAATGTTACAAAATGCTACACAATTAAAACAATACAGGAATAAGATCAACAACTCAGCAAGCAGTAAAACACAGACAATAAGACAATATATATTAAAATCTGCAACATGTTAAACATAAACAAAAGATTTGGTGGGCTGTTTGCAGCCACGTCCTTTGCTTGTTTGTCATATTTGTATTTATGACCTGAAAAGCTATAAGGAAATAGAGCCCCAACCTGGGACACTGTAGGGCTAAAGGGCTAAATGTACTACTATAATTGTAAATGTAGATGGGCCTTTTAAACAATATCTTTAGAATTACGGTACAAATAAACAGACAATAGTTATGATGAAACAAACCAATATAAAAGCTAAACGCAAAGATAAAACAACAAAATGGACACAATAAACAGTTAAAATTATGAAAAAGTTATTAAAGTGAGATGTCAGCAGAGATTTTAACATCTGTCCAGATTCAGACTTTCAGACACTGATGTGGTTTATACCAGAGCTTCAGGGCCAGAGCTGCGAACGCTCCGTCTCCTTTAGATTAGACTTTAGTTGGCGGGGACAGTTCAATAAAATGACAGATATGAAATCAGTTGGATGTCACTTTGACTTCTTTAGGAAACAATCTTTTCATATGGGTTGTCCTTTTGTCATTTTGTAACATTGTAACATGCATTTGTTTTTCAAGGGAAAACGATAATGGTGTGCAGTTTTTATTTGTTTTAGTGTCATAAGCCCCTTTCACACATTTACTGCAAACCGGCAGAATGCAACGTGAGAACGCAAATGTCCGAATCAGTTGGACCGGACATCTCGGTGGATTTCTGAGAACTGAAACTTAACTGCTCCTCAGATCTCTGCAGGGTAAATTCAGACAGCTAGCTAGACTATCTGTCCAATCTGAGTTTTCTGTTGCACGACTAAAACTACTTTTGAATGTACACATGTTCCACCAAAACAATTTTGCAGAGGCAACGGGCAGGGCCGGAGTGGGACTCATTTTCAGTCCTGGAGTTTCATGCCTCAGACCAGCCCACTTTACTTCACGAAAAATGTAAAATGTAAAAATGTCAACCTTAGTATAAGTCTGCAATAGCGCCCTGTTCTCTACAGCCTTGTAATTCCAGTAATTCAGTGTATTTTTGTAAAATATCACCATTTCCAAGTGTTGCTTCACAATGTAGATTTATTAGAAAAGTTAACATCTTAACAACAACCCAATGATGTTCAACAATATCAGAATCTATTCTAAGTAATCACCGATATCCAAAAATTGAAATTAAATATCAACAAGATACCTTGTATTGCACTTTCTAATGACACCATAATCTATTTTTTCCTTTGAATAATATTTCATATAACTTTCTCTTCCCTGTCAGTTTTGGGCTTTGTATATTTACTATCCTAATTTCGAGGATAAAGGCATAATGGGTCACAAGTAATATTGGGGCATAAAAAGTGATTATACTGTTACTAATCTGATCATGTTTGCTTGTTCACACACTGTGATACACCAACTTACAGTAGATGTGCCTTAGACTGACAGCAGATATCCTTAATGCACACTACTGGCTCTGCTTCTGACACTAAATCACATTTTATAAATTGACATAATTCTCAGCACAAATCTCTCTTTTTTACAAAGCTTTCTGATCAAGTCAACTCAGTTTCATTATGATAGTGCTGAATCATCTGGCATCATTAATTATCCCATGGCATGTTTCATATAGAGCAGGGCTACACCACACTCTTAATTCTTATAATATTCAGTCAGAGCAACGCTACCTGCCCAAACTGGAGTTATGGGCTCATAGAGCTGGTGCTTGGTAACGTTACTGGCTCTTCATAGTCACTGTTAGCAGCAAACTGGACTAGTAGCTGCTGCTGCGGAGCTACAAGAAAAAATTTGATTCATAAACATAAACGCTGGTTTGCAGGCAACGTTGTATTGTTCTGCAAGACCGCTAGCATCCTGCACTTCTCCTTACTAACTTAGCTTACTTCTTCATTTGGCGTTTCACTAAGAAAAGAAAAAGTTAATTAAACGCCTTAAATTGTCACTTTTTCAGTGCGGTTTTGCGCTTTCTGTTACCTAATTTTGAGGATAAAGGCATAATGGGTCACAAGTAATATTGGGGCATAAAAAGTGATTATACTGTAACTAATCTGATCATGTTTGCTTGTTCACACACTGTGATACACCAACTTACAGTAGATGTGCCTTAGACTGACAGCAGCTATCCTTAATGCACACTACTGGCTCTGATTCTGACACTAAATCACATTTTATAAATTGACATAATTCTCAGCACAAATCTCTCTTTTTTACAAAGCTTTCTGATCAAGTCAACTCAGTTTCATTATGGTAGTGCCAAATCATCTGGCATCATTAATTATCCCATGGCATGTTTCATATAGAGCAGGGCTACACCACACTCTTAATTCTTATAATATTCAGTCAATGAGCAACGCTACCTGCCCAAACTGGAGTTATGGGCTCATAGAGCTGGTGCTTGGTAACGTTACTGGCTCTTCATAGTCACTGTTAGCAGCAAACTGGACTAGTAGCTGCTGCTGCGGAGCTACAAGAAAAAATTTGATTCATAAACATAAACGCTGGTTTGCAGGCAACGTTGTATTGTTCTGCAAGACCGCTAGCATCCTGCACTTCTCCTTACTAACTTAGCTTACTTCTTCATTTGGCGTTTCACTAAGAAAAGAAAAAGTTAATTAAACGCCTTAAATTGTCACTTTTTCAGTGCGGTTTTGCGCTTTCTGTTACCTGTTTAAAACAGAGATGGCATCCTCCAACAAGTACCAGTGACTGAAGTGTACGTGGACGGTTTGTTAGTTTTTTTAGCAAGGTGTTGCCATCGGAGGGCTCAAAACATAAATACATTATCATTAACCAGGCTGTACTCTGCGAGTGGGCTGCATGAATGTAGAGAACGGTGGGCTGCAAGAAAAAATAAATACTGTAAATTCAAAGAGTGGGCTGGGAGTGCAGGCAGCCTAGGGACAGCATCTATGATATTCAACTATGATTTCAACCCGGCCCTCACAACCAAAAAACCAGACCGGCCCACCGGGAGTTCTCCCGGTGCTCCCGATTAGCCAATCAGGGCCTGGCAACGGGGCTCTTTCCAAGACGAATGTAATTGGTTTCCAGACCTGAGCATGTTTTTCTCCTATCCCAGAACACTGTGTGGACTAGCCAGACCCTCCTCCGCAGCAGGAAGGTCTGGCAATGCCAGACTACCCAGCGCCTAAACTTAACAGAGTATCACCAATCAGCGTCTGACACGGACAATCTCCTTTTGTGCGCTACATGTGAGAAACGGAAACTATGTCAGGACCTAATTTATTTGACATTGTCTAGCGTTTATATGTGAAAACGGCTATAGTGAGTTTTGGACTGAGTGCAGGTCAGAACAGAGCACACTGTGAGGTCTGCAGCGCCTGTGTTTCTGTTGATGCATTTCCCAAACAGATCAAACAGCTCTCCAAGTGTTTGTTGGAATTTTTTACAGAGAGCAAATAGTGTTACGCCTCAGCTACTTAGAAAATACAAAGTCCGTTCTTTTCCCACAGTCCCAGCATGCATTGGGTGGAAAGCAGGGAGACACTGGATCAATGTAGGGTTCTCTACATACATAGAAAGACACAAGCATGGCTGTAGATTGGAACTGAGTGTGCAGTTCACCTGAGCTTAATGTGAAAGACATTTCACGTGTACTTAAAAAAAAAATGCATATAAATCACTGGGTTAAGCTGGCAGTACAGATGCTCAGTGTTTAGCCCCGTCACCTCACATCAAAAGGTTCTCAGCTTTAATTTTGATTCCACACTCACTGTTAGGAAATGCTGACTGTATCTTTAGGCTGTCAGGCCACATTAAGGTCAACTGGGCAACACCTGACGTAACACAGCTAACTGACTGCTGTTTGAATGCATTTTTCAGTGGGGGATGAATCAGTGCGGGTCACTGCCACACTGACTGCTACATTTTTTTTTACTGCTCCCATATACAGCAAAAGTATTTACACTGACTGACAAGTTCCTGACATGATGCTGAACCCATTTACACTAGAACTACATTTCCCTTCATTGAATAACTCTTCATCTAGACTAGTATTTCTTAACCTTTTCTGCACTGGGACCTCTTTATTAAATGTTAATATTCTCATGAGCCCAGACTGTCATGTCATTTTGAGTATGGCATTATGTTGTTCTCTTTTAAGATCTTAAGCGTGATTTACAGTTCTGCGGAGGCTCTACGTAGAGCTTCCGCCCTAGCCTACATAAGTGGCCTAAAGTTTGTACTTGGTGTGTGGTAGAGCGATTGAGAGAGTGATGGTGATTAGCTTTGGAGCGAGTATCGACTCTAGAGATGTAGAAAAAAGTGTCTCCCCTGTGCTTTCTGACCCCGGTTTGGAAATCTGTAACAGGAAAATGTTGTTTGTTTCATGTTGTTTATGGAGAAGGAGAACCAGGAAATGAGTAGGGGGAAATGCAATGCTACCAACCTACCACCAAGCGGACCAATCACAGGTGTTGCGGTTTGGGTCGCCACAACGTGTAGATACATTTTTTGAGAAGTGTGTGTCAGGCTTCAGTGTAGGGTCCGTATCTCCACGTAGCTATACATGCGAAGCCACGGCGTTGATTTAACACAGGAGTATAAATTGGCCTTCAAAGGTATTCTATAGAAATCTAATTTAGACAAGCAATGATAAACAATTAGCGATGGCTCATTTTCCAATATAGATACAAATATTGCATGAAATATAGTATTCCTTTGTGCCACAGAGCTCCATTGAAAACACATAAATGAGGGGTAGTTGAGCTGGTAGAGCGTGAGCCCCATGCGCAGATGCTGAGTCGTTGCTGCAGCTGCGGGGTTAGACTATTGGACTCTGATCCACGGCTCTTTGCTTCATGTCATACCTTCTCTTTCTCTCTCTCCCATTTCTTGTTGATCTTGAGCTGTGCTGTTAAATATAGGCAAAAAATCAGAAGCTACAGTGAGCTACACTTGCTTCATTGCCATGATCACACACACTGTAGTCCTTTATTTTGACTCAATCCCACACACACCATCCTGCTGCCACAAATACTCACTAGAGCACCAAAAGTGGAGTAATCCGCCGCTGAAAAAAGTCCTTAACAAATGCACTATTTTCTCCTGTTCGAGTACAGTTGCTTAAATTTATACAGTACATCTGTTTTAGGAAATTACTGAGCATCCCTTTGAAAATTTTTAAATGTATATTCATGAGACATTTTTGAAGAGTTACAAGTATCAAGAGACCAACTAACACATTGTTGGTGTTGGTCTTTTAATGCTGTTTGTTTGCAGTTTAAAAAGGAAACATAAAATAACACCAGCCTTAAACGTAATATCTGCAGTTGTGTAGGGTCATTGTGGGAAGTGTTGCACACTAATGAGCAGGAATGCTGGATGTTCTCATCTGGTTATTTCATTTATAAATGGTTTTCCATCGAAGTACATATGCCGAAGATAGAAGATTGAATCCTTATCACCCACTCCTAAAAAATAATATCAAAGAAAATAAACATGTTAGAAAGTTCTTTCAACCATATTTGGGTATCCATTTAGGTAGTGGAGTCCAGACGTCCTAGAGTGTAGTAAAAACTATTACTATTGTACGGAAGCCCTGAAAGGCAAAGTGGAACAAAGAAATTTGCATGCAATGTTGGCCAAAGGCTATGGGATAAACTTCTAGGCTTAGGGTGAATCCCATTTCTCTGTCTTACCCCTTACCCTTAGTTTCGCGCGTTGACGTGAGAGCTAGTGCTGTCCCAATACTCGTCTTGATTGAGGGGTAGGGCTAAGGGGAAGGGCTAGATGCCCCTGGAGACCAAGCAAGGACGCAAGCTTACTTGGCCAGCCAGGCGTATCCAGATACATTGCGCAACAAGGAACATGACTGCCAGGTCGACCAGAGAGACCCATAAATGTAAGTATTTTTGGCTTAAAGAATTGATTTAAAAATTACGACAGTCTTGTTTTGTGCTCTACACAGTTCTGTACATACATGAATGTCTACAGTTTCAACTAAACTCCATTAGCAGATAAATTTGTTTGATATCAGTGCATAACTACTTGCTTTGAAGACATCGATACATGCTTTACATATACCGTCCTGTATCACACAGGGAAGCAGGAGGAAACCCAGCAGCTGATCCACTTTCAGGCTGAAAACGAGCAGAAGTTTCTTAAATCAAAATGTGCTGCAAAGCAACTATGGGAGTGAGTCATGCGTTCATGTTGTAGCCATTCATTATTATATTGGTACTGTATAATTGTATCCATCCATCCATCGTCGTCCGCTTATCCGTGGTCGGGTCGCGGGGGGAGCAGCTCCAGCAGGGAACCCCAAACCTCCCTTTCCCGAGCCACATTAACCAGCTCTGACTGGGGGATCCCGAGGCGTTCCCATGCCAGGTTGGAGATGTAATCCCTCCACCTAGTCCTGGGTCTTCCCCGAGGCCTCCTCCCAGCTGGACGTGCCTGGAACACCTCCCTAGGGAGGCGCCCAGGGGGCATCCTTACCAGATGCCCGAACCACCTCAACTGGCTCCTTTCGACGTGAAGGAGCAGCGACTCTACTCCGAGCTCCTCACGGATGACTGAGCTTCTCACCCTATCTCTAAGGGAGACGCCAGCCACCCTCCTGAGGAAACCCATTTCGGCCGCTTGTACCCTGGATCTCGTTCTTTCGGTCATGACCCAACCTTCATGACCATAGGTGAGGGTAGGAACGAAAACTGACCGGTAGATCGAGAGCTTTGCCTTCTGGCTCAGCTCTCTTTTCGTCACAACGGTGCGATAAACAGAATGTAATACCGCCCACGCTGCGCCGATTCTCAGACCAATCTCCAGCTCCATTGTCCCCTCACTCGCAAACAAGACCCCAAGGTACTTAAACTCCTTCACTTGGGGTAAGGACTCATTCCCTACCCGGGGAAGGCACTCCATCGGTTTCCTGCTGAGAACCATGGCCTCAGATTTAGAGGTGCTGATCCTCATCCCAGCCGCTTCACACTCGGCTGCAAACCGATCCAGTGAGTGCTGAAGGTCACAGGCCGATGATGCCATCAGGACCACATCATCTGCAAAGAGCAGCGATGAGATCCCCAGCCCACCGAACTGCAACCCCTCCATACCACGACTACGCCTCGATATCCTATCCATAAATACTACTAATAATACTACTACTACAACAGGATTGGTGACAAAGCGCAGCCCTGGCGGAGGCCAACCCTCACCTGGAACGTGTCTTACTTACTGCCGAGAACCCGGACACAGCTCTCGCTTTGGTCATACAGAGATTGGATGGCCCTGAGAAGGGACCCCCTCACCCCATACTCCCGCAGCACCTCCCACAAAGTCTCCCGGGGGACCCGGTCATATGCCTTCTCCAGATCCACAAAACACATGTAGACTGGATGGGCATACTCCCAGGCTCCCTCCAGGATCCTTGCTAGAGTAAAGAGCTGATCCGTTGTTCCACGCCCAGGACGGAATCCGCATTGTTCCTCTTCAACCTGAGGTTCCTCCCAGCACCTTGGAGTAGACTTTACCAGGGAGGCTGAGAAGTGTGATACCCCTGTAATTGGTACACACCCTCTGGTCCCCCTTTTTGAAGAGGGGAACCACCACCCCGGTCTGCCACTCCTTAGGCACTGTCCCAGACTTCCACGCAATGTTGAGTAGGCGTGTCAACCAAGACAGCCCCTCCACACCCAGAGCTTTCAGCATTTCTGGACGGATCTCATCAATCCCTGGGGCTTTGCCACTGTGGAGTTGTTTGACTACCTCAGTGACCTCCACCAGGGAAATTGACGACAATCCCCCGTCATCCTCCAGCTCTGCCTCTAACAAAGAGGGCGCATCAGCTGGATTTAGGAGTTCCTCAAAGTGCTCCTTCCACCGCCCTATTACCTCCTCAGTTGAGGTCAACAACGTCCCATCCTTACTGTACACAGCTTGGATGGTTCCCCGCTTCCCCCTTCTGAGGTGGCGGACGGTTTTCCAGAAGCGCCTTGGTGCCGACCGAAAGTCCTTCTCCATGTCTTCTCCGAACTTCTCCCACACCCGCTGCTTTGCCTCTTTCACGGCAGAGGCTGCAGTCCTTCGGGCCCTTCGGTACCTTGCAACTGCCTCCGGAGTCCTCTGGTATAACATATCCCGGAAAGACTCCTTCTTCAGTCGGACGGCTTCCCTGACCACCGATGTCCACCACGGTGTTCGAGGGTTACCGCCCCTTGAGGCACCTAAGACCCTAAGACCACAGCTCCCTGCCGCAGCTTCAGCAATGGAAACTTTGAACATTGTCCACTCAGGTTCAATGCCCCCAGCCTCCACAGGGATGCACGAAAAGCTCCGCCGGAGGTGTGAGTTGAAGGTCTATCGGACAGGAGCTTCCTCCAGACGTTCCCAATTTACCCGCACCACCCGTTTGGGTTTACCAGGTCTGTCCAGAGTCTTCCCCCACCCCCTGACCCAACTCACCACCAGATGGTGATCAGTTGACAGCTCCGCCCCTCTCTTCACCCGAGTGTCCAAAACATACGGCCTCAGATCAGATGAAACGATTATAAAATCGATCATTGACCTTCGGCCTAGGGTGCTCTGGTACCAAGTACACTTATGAGCATCCCTATGTTCGAACATGGTGTTTGTTATAGACAATCCATGACTAGCACAGAAGTCCAATAACAGACAACCACTCTGGTTTAGATCAGGGAGGCCGTTCCTCCCAATCACGCCTCTCCATGTATCTCCGTCATTGCCCACATGTGCGTTGAAGTCCCCCAGCAGAACTATGGAGTCCCCCTCCGGAGCCCCATACAGGACTCCATTCAAGGTCTCCAAAAAGGCCGAATACTCTGAACTCTTGTTTGGTGTATATGCACAAACAACAGTCAGAGTTTTCCCCCCAACAACCTGCAAGCGTAGGGAGGCGACCCTCTGGTCCACCGGGGTAAACTCCAACGTTGCGGCGCTCAGCCGGGGACTTGTGAGTATCCCCACACCCGCCTGGCGCCTCACACCCTGGGCAAATCCGGAGAAGAAAAGAGTCCAACCCCTCTCCAGGAGTACGGTTCCAGAACCGAGACTATGCGTAGAAGTAAGCCCCACCAGATCCAACTGGTAGCGCTCCACCTCACGCACAAGTTCCGGCTCCTTCCCCCACAGCGAGGTGACATTCCATGTCCCCAGAGCAAGCCTCTGCTGCCCGGGTCTGGTCCGTCGAGGCCCCTGACCTTCACCCGCCACCCCAGCGGTTCCTCCCACAGGTGGTGGGCCCATGGGCTGGAGAGATAGGTGCCACGTAGCTTTTTCGGGCTGTGCCCGGCCGGGCTCCGTGGCAAACCCGGCCACCAGACGCTCGCTGACGAGCCCTCCCTCTGGGCCTGGCTCCAGACGGGGGCCCCGGGCTTCCTCCGGGCAGGGTCTCTCTATCCCTTCCTCGTTTTTTCATAGGGTTTTTTGAACCATTCTTCGTCTGGCCCCTCACCTGAGACCACTTTGCCATGGGAGACCCTACCAGGAGCACAAAGCTCCAGACAACACAGCCCTCAGGTTCATAGGGACACCCAAACCTCTCCACCACGATAAGGTGATGGTTCCCGGAGAGGTATAATTGTAATCATTTGTAATTCATTCCTGTTCCTGTACCTGTACATTGTTGTTGGTTATGATACAGGAGGGAAAGGTTACTGGCCAACACGCATCAGACTGGTCTGGAATATCTGAATAGCTGTAGGTTTTTTGTGTTTGTGGTCTTGTGTGTCTTTTTTGAGTTTTATACATTTGAGTGCCTTTTTATATGTGTGTGTGTGACATGTAAGTTATGGTTTCAATAGTTGATAATGGTTCTGTAATATGTTTTTGCTTGTTATGTTTACTTTTTGGGGCAATAAAGACAGATTTTTGTTAACAAAGAAAGTGTTTCTGAACATCAATAACATTCAAAACAGTGATAACTGAAACAGATATACAACACATGCAGTGTGTATAAAAAATATGTATTGCAAACAGACCTGAGTAGTACACAGATAAGAACATCTGCACCACCAAAGTGAACATAAAATAACTATAAAATATATACATGCATATAACACTGTTGTCAAAACCCATGCAATAGACATACACAGACTTGCAGACGCCATCTTGGAAGTTTGTGATCAATACTGTATGGTGATGTAACTGTAACCAAGTGGTGTCCCATTTCATAGGGGTATGTTTTCCCCATAGCCCTTACCACTCGGTTTGAGAGACAAAGGGGTAGGGGTAAGCAAATGGGAAGGGTTAAGACAGAGAAATGGGATTCAGCCTCAATCAGGCTGTTTTATAAATGAGAAAAGCCCTGCAGAATGAAGCAGGGATTGTACATACGTACGACATAATATATTTTATAGGAGATATTGTCTTCTACGTAAGAGATAAACTACACAATTTATAATATTTTTTCACCTTGCCTTTCAGGGCTTCTGTTGTATTTTCTACTGTAGTAATATACGTAGTGTTATTTTCTTGTGTGCTTTGTTTTGCTATTTTTGATTTATATTGCGCTCCAAACCATCACCTTTACATCTTTAGAAGCACTCTACACAGAGTATTACCACCAGTCAGCCAGTAACGCTGTCAATATGCAGTGCGGCACACATTCTCAGCCTGCTGTCTGTTGATAATATGCACTTGTCTTTTGTGTGATTTTTCTTTTTTTCGTGAAATAATTTATATAGCAGGTGAGTTGATGTGAATTCTGCATCTGGATGTGTTTGCACACTTGCCAGGTTAAACCTGTGTGAGACAATTGGCTTTAAAAGTTGCTCCTTTGTCAGTGGGAAAAAGTTTGATGGCGAGATCTCACATCACACTCAGAAATTCAATCAAGATTAGTGTAAGCCTCCTATAAGCTTCAGTAATTAGTGCTCCTCCAAGCAAGGCGAGCTTACCATTCAGCTAAATAAGGGCTGCTGCACCGGGCTTAGAGTAATTGCCTCACTCTATAAATCTTCATTTCTCTTACACTTCATGCACTGCATCCAATTGAATAGGAATTTAACATGCATATATTGGCACTATTTTCTTTTTTTTCCTGCGTCACTTTAATCTCAGGGTATCATGCTACGCGAAGAGGAAATGATACTGTGTTATGGATGCTGGCTTTGTATATATTACTAGACGTGAGATGAGAAGGCATAGGGAGTTCTCACCTCCCTATCTGCCCTTGGTGTTGTTTGTTGCAATGTGCAAACAATGCATAGCAATTTGAATTATATTATGTGTTTGTGTGCTGTCACACATAATTAACACTAAAATAACACAATCCTTGCCAAAGATCCAACGGCAGTGATTGTTTATTGTTTGCATGATGCCAACATGTGGCTCTGAAAAAATGTTTCAGAGGTATTGCCACCTACGGATTAATTTATGTATGCAGTTAATTAATGATACATGAAAAAAATAATGACAAGAATGAAATCATGATGATTAAATGACTTGATAATATTCCTGTCCTCTGATGTGGACCCAAAGACTGTTTGCATGCAAGCCTGCAGATGGATTAACTTGATTTATCACAAATGCAATGGCATTGGATTAGATATTTTCACTGGTGTTATTAGCCTCTAATTAAACAAGACTAAAAAATATAATGCTCCATTAATGTCCCGTTGAGGCTACAGCATCCACTACACTTCAAAATACAGACAGGGATTCAACACACAAAATAATACTAGAGGTAGTCACTGACTACCTCTGATACAGTATCAATTTTGAAGGTAAGATGGATTCAAGTTCAGGATTTATCCTGAGAGTTGTCTGGATTAACATAAATACATTTCCAGGATAAAGCCTGACTTGGCCCCTCTCCTTCCGCTCTCTGTGTGTTGCCGTTCTCAAACTCCCTTCGCTAAAGGAAACAACATCAAACTTCAGGCTAACAAGCTACACGCTAAAAATGGCAAGTTTGTAACACTTGTTTGTTAAGCTCTTGTTTGAACAAGACATTTACTTAGGTAAGTTGTACATATTTACATTACCAAGAATGTGTCTGCTGCACTATATATCTTGGGAACAGATATTTTGCCACACTAGAAGATGTTAAAAAACTACTGGCCAGTTCGCTATGAAAAGTACTATCCATATTCATGGTCCCCAGAGTAGGATCCATTATGATTTTGGTGAATTCCTTAACCTTCACTGTAGAATAACTATAATAGCCAAATTTCCCCCAAAACACAACAATGCAATTCAAATCATTCAGTACATGTAAAATTGACAGTATGAATTCATGTTCCTCAGAGGATGAACTGATGTTTTTAATGAGCCCATGAACGTTCCATATTATTTAGCCCCGCTGTCAGTGGAGCAGATAATATAAATCCATAGTAAAGTGTTTGTTTTTTCCAACATCTTCATATTTGGGGTGTAAATATACCAATAGCACTGCAATCCTCAATTCATATTTAATGCTGTCAGGATAAAGTTCTGCTGTTTTCAACCAAATCTAAAGATTGCTTAGAATGTTTTTGTATCCCTTTTGCTTGATCTTTTCTGTGTTGCTTTAATTAACATCAGCCCGCCAACTCTATGTTTTGATGTTGTTGGACTTTCTCAAGTTGAACGAAGCTATAAGTGAATGGCATACTAATTCTAATTCTATTAGTGGGACTACTTTTTTTCCCTCTGTGCCTCTCAGTATCCCGAGGCAAACCTCATTTGTTCTGTGAATTCTACTCTGTGAAATTATTTTCACTCCCTCCTGTTGAGCTCTGGCTGGTAAAATCAACAACAAAAAAGTTACTCTGAGTTATAAATATTGGCAGTAAGAGAAGCAAATGAAGAAGTTATTGTAGTTACTTTGGCAGTGAATGAGCACAAGTTATACATGTTCAGAAAACCTTTTGTGTGTTGCTCACTGGGATTTGAAAATGCTATGTATTCACTGGAATGTCTAGAAGAGCCGCATTATCAAATCATTTAACCCCCAGTCAAGTTAGCGGAGAGCTAACCCAGAAGTAGCTGGCTCGGCGGTAGTAGGTCTCTAGTGCGCCTGAGCTATGGGCCGCAGTGCGGAAGTAGTGCCGATCATCCGGGTCATTTTTGGCTCCATGATGGCTTCATGCGCCACTGAGCAACTCTCATAGGAATGAATGGGGCTCTGTATCGAAAGCTGTTTCCAGTTTTTATTATACATTCGTGAAAGCAGCAAGGAGGTTAACACTCAGGGAACGGAAGAATCGTATATGATTCAAAACGGCACCTTTTTAAGCATATTGTAATCATTTAATAGCCATAAGTGTTGCGATTGTAGTTGACCCAAAACACAGAGATACCAGTCAGGACTTAAAAAGCAGTTTACGTTGACTTAATGGAGGATAGTGCAGAGATATGAAACTGAGACTGAGCAGGACTCCACTGGAATTGAAGCGTGGCAGGTGGAAGCTGGTCAAGGAGCCTCTCAGCTGAGTGTGAACAAAGTCAGAATGGTGGAAGGCAGGCAGCACGGCAAAGAGCAACAGGGAGCAGCGACAGGTGAACTGCGTCCGCACACAAGGAAGAGAGAGTCAACTGGAGCACAAGGAGAACACAAAATAATACTAGAGGTAGTCACTGAGCCAAGTTACCACATTAGTGGTAGTAACGATCTGGCGCTGGAGAGGTGCACAACCCGGGTTGAAATACTGCAGGGGTGAATCATGGAATGGAAATCAGCTGCGCTGACAGCAGAGCGGGAATGCATGGCCACGCCTCTTGACCCTGATCCTCTATCACAAACCGGTGTGAACAGACAGACAGACACACAGGGAGAAAGGGAGAGAACACACACACGCGTCCCCTCAACGGACGCCTCCTGGCATCCCACCAGGCTTATCTGGATGGTCCCTGTGAAAGTCCGTCACCAGTTGAGGATCCAGGATGAATCTCCTGGGAATCCAGGTACGTTCCTCAGGACATAACCCTCCCAATCCACCAGATACTGAAGACCCCTACCACCCCTCCGAACGTCCAGGAGCGCTCATCCGTGCAGGCGGTGGAGGGTCCGGGGGTGGACACAAGGGACTGGAGGATACAGGCTTGAGTTGGGACACATGGAAGGTAGGGTGTCTCTTCATAGCCGAAGGTAGGTCCAGCCGGACAGCAGAGGGATTTACAACAGACTTGACCATGAAGGGTCCCAAATAATGGGGGGACAGCTTACGGGAGTCAGTGCGTAGAGGGATTTTGCGGGAAGAAAGCCAAACCTCCTGGCCCAGTTGGAATGAAGGAGCAGGGGTTCTGTGCTTATCCGCCACCCTCTTGTTATGCTCAGTCGTCTGAAGCAGGGACTTATGAGCATCAGACCAAACCCTGTGGCAATGGCGAAGATTCTCTTGAACAGAGGGAACAGCCAGCTCACTTTCCTGGGCAGGAAACAATGGGGGCTGATACCCGAGGGTCAGTTCAAAAGGAGAAAGGCCAGTGGCGGAGGTGGTCAGCGAGTTGTGAGCATATTCAATCCAAGGGAGGTGTTTCGCCCAGGTGGATGGATGCTGAGCTGCCACACAATGAAGGGATGCCTCTAGATTCTGATTCTCCCTCTCAGTCTGGCCATTAGATTGAGGATGGAAACCTAGTAATTTAGGTAATGCTATATAGTGAACAGATTTAGAGAATCTGTCCACAATATTAAGTATAGTATCATTACCTTCTGACACTGGTAGACCGGTGACAAAGTCCAAAGCCACATGGGACCAGGGGCGACTTGGAACTGGGAGGGGTAGCAGCAGACCAGAGGGCGACTGATGAGAAGCTTTGCTTCGAGCACAGGTTGAGCAGGCCGCCACATAGGCTCGGACATCCACCTCCACAGAAGGCCACCAGAAGTGTCTTTTTAAAAGGGTCAATGTGCGGCCCATCCCAGGATGACAGGCAACGCGGGAGGTGTTGATCCACTGAAGAACCTGTGACCGCACAGATTTAGGAATGTAGAGACGATCAGGAGGTCCATCTCCCGGTCCCGGATCCGAAATTTGGGCTGTTTTAACCAACGACTCAATCTCCCAATGGACTGCGGCCAGAATGCAGTAAGATGGCCACTTCAGGCTCGTTGGAATCCACAGAGTCGGAAAACTGACGGGACAAAGCATCGGGTTTAATATTGCGAGAAACTGGTCGGTAAGTCCAGAATAAAATTGAACCTGCCGAAGAAGAGGGCCCATCTGGCCTGGCGAGAATTGAGTCGTTTGGTGGTTTGGATATAGGCCAGGTTCTTATGATCGGTCCACACCACAAACGGTTGTTCCACTCCATCCAGCCAATGCCGCCATTCATCCAGCGCCAACTTCTGAAGTCTGATGCATCCACCTCCACAATAAACTGCCGAGATGGGTCAGGATGAAGCAGCACAGTAGGGGAAGAAAACAGTCTCTTTAATTCACTCATAGCCTGCTCAGCCTCAGTGGACCAGTGAAAGGGGACTTTGGAGGATGTGAGTCTCGTAAGGGGAGCCACCACACGACTAAAATCCTTGATGAATCGTCTGTAAAAATTAGCAAATCCCAGAAAGCGCTGCAGTTGTAAGCGAGTTGTAGGTGTGGGCCAGTTTGTAACTGCCTGGATCTTTTCTGGGTCTGCTGAGACCCGCCCACTCACAATGATGAAACCCAAAAAAGGGACAGAATGTTGGTGGAATTCACATTTCTCGGCTTTGCCATAGAGTTTGTTTTCCAGGAGACGTTGGAGAACCTGACGGACGTGGGACACATGCTCATGGGAGGATTTGGAGAAAATGAGGATGTCGTCCAGATAAACAAAAACAAAACGATTAAAAAAATCTCTCAGCACATCATTCACCATGGCCTGAAAAACAGCTGTTGGTGAGGCTAAATGGCATGACTAGGTATTTGAAATGACCTAAAGAGGTGTTAAATGCCGTTTTCCATTCATCTTCGTGCCGGATACGAACGAGGTGATAGGCATTATGCTAGTCGAGCTTAGCTTAGTTGATAAGTGGCAGGGGGTACTTATTCTTGACAGTTATGTTATTGAGACCGCGGAAATCAATGCAGGGTCGTAATGTCTTGTATTTTTTCTCGACAAAAAAGAAGCCAGTTCCAACCGGAGTCGACAAAGGACGGATAATGCCTGCAGCTAAGGAGTCACCAATGTATTTTTCCATAGCCTCCCTTTCTGGTCTGGACAGATTATATAGCCTACTAGAATTGAATTGAATAGAAGGCAAGGGAGCGCCAGGCAGAAGTTGGGGGGTAGTGACAACGCTTTATCTTTACTGAACACTTCAGCAAGGTCAAGATATTTTTTAGGTATAGAGCTTAAGTCGGAAGGTGTAATCACGGATGTAAGAGAAATCTCCGTGGGGGGAACAGCTGACCCAAGACACGTAGAATGACAACGATTGCTCCAGCTAACGATTGTTTGACGCTGCCAATCAATTTGGGGGTTATGGAGAGTTAACCACGGATATCCAAGGATAAGTGGGGTGGACGAGGTGGACATGACTTTGAACGTGATAGTTCCCCGATGGTTACTGGACAGAATTACAGAAATGATAGAGCAGCGACCCGAACAGCGGTGTTCGGGTTGCTGCTGAATAAAATAAGATTGATCATCTTACCGTTTTTTGCAGGTAAAAGCTAACGAGTTAGCTGTTACGAGGGTGTCTTTGCTGTCTTTGTGTTAATGCACACACACATCTAAAACACGCAGCACCTGACTGGGAACGATACAGAGGCGCTGGGGGGCAGATGAACTCACGCTAGTCTCGTTACTGCAAGTAGGCTACAATGAAACCTTTGTGAGTAAAAAGTCAATACTTATCAATGCACTCACCTGTAGGCCTATAGACTGGCATAAACATGTAGAAAGCGATATTTTAATCTGCTCTTTCTGCTCAGTCCACTCTCGTCCACTACGCTGTTTTAAGCAAACACAGCTCTACTCTGCAAATAGCGAATTTTTACCAACAAGCTAAAACAAATTAAGCTGTCGGTTGTAGTCTTAGCTTAGCTTGGCGGGAATCTAGAAATTTGGACAAAATTCTTAAAAACTTAACTGCTGGCTGAGCGAACCGTCCTCTCTCCTGGAGCGGTCAATCTATGGATGTATTATAAGACCAAAACAGATACATGTGGCTACTTAATATGCACGTGAATGACGCGATTGTTACGTTTGCGTTCTTCATTCTTGATGATGATGCTGATTGTATTATTTTGCAACAGCATCATTTCATTGCAAATGAGGCATACAGTATGAATGGTAGCCTGCTTATCAGTCCATTCATCATTAAAGCGGCTTTTCCACGTCAATTTTCCCTTCAGCCTCTTTGACTGTGACATTTTTACCTGACAACATCCTTTCTTTCTGCACGCATTTTCCACCAATCAGGACGCTGCTTACTACAACCATGTTTCCAATCACAGACTTTAACAATCACTCAGTGAACTGCCTCCTAATCTGAGAACTTTTTTTAGTTAAAGAGCCAGTTATTATTATGGAGTTTCCATGTTTTTGAGGAGTTTGCTCACACTAATGTACTGTATGTAAAAAAAATAACATTAATTCAGTAAGAAAGTGAACATTTTGAACGAGAATAGGCGTATTAGGTATACATTCACTTTATTTTTTTTATTTGAAAGTCCACCCCCGGAGTGTGTGTGTGTGTGTATATATATATATATATATATATATATATATATATATATATATATATATATATATATATATATATATATATATGAGAACTGTGTGTGTTATATAAATAAATATGACATGATTATTTTGATTATTGGCATAAGTGCATGTCATGAGGGCAAAAGCGTCTGGACCTTTTTTGAAAAAATTTAGATATTTTGTCAACTGTATACGTTATAATGTTAATTTCTTCACAGTTTGACTCCCAAGACATATGAGAAGTGTTTTAGACAGGAGATTGGCTTAGCTTTTATTGATCTGTGTGTCATATCAATAGATATCTGTGAGATTCATTCCATTCCGTTTTATTCATTTTATTTAAGGTCCTACAACCTTGTTTAACATTCAAGTGACCTCACAGCAGTACACATATCACTGTATGAAAAGTGGGATTTTCGTCAGTATGCAGCACTGTAGATTGTCGTGGAACTTCAGGTTTACGACACGGCAATTTACAGGCAACACCGAAAACTGCCGTGAATTGTCGGAAATTGACGTGGGCCTTGCTTGGCAGTTGTTCCCCCAAGATTAATTACTGTGTATGTCATTAGCAATGGCCAATGTTATGTAAAAAAGATACACAAAACTATTTATTTCAACAATTAGCCTACTGTAGTTTTAATCAGGCTTTGACACAAAGATTAAAATGTGCATTCCATGCAAACAACATCACAGTCTCCTAGAGCTCAACCACTGTGGCATGACTACAGTGACCTTTCTTTGGTCTTCTCATCCAAGATTGTCTAGTGGAATGGAGACAGCCACCACTGTACAGTTTTCTAAGAGAAATCTTTCTGCTGACACCAACACTGTGCTTTACATAAAGCATATCAGCTGTGTCATTGCATGGAAAATTCTAACCATTTGCTGTTGGCTCTGCTGAAATGGCCTCATAATCTGGATTTCTGGATAATCTGGTTATTACAGTTTTGCCCATTGCTTACACACTTAAAACAAATACTTAGACAAAAGCCTCAATACCTAAACTTCTTGTAGCATACCTTCAACACAGTGTAACCATATCTTAAACACATTATCAACTTTGCACTTTGTTTGCAATTCTGTAACACAGTTATTGCGAAACACTACACACGTTTTCTTACATTAGACACTTTGTTTAAAAACTAAATCTCCTGTTGTCATTGGGAAAACACTCTGTTCAAAATGCAAAACTCATCTGGCAATTGTGGGCACTGACGTACACACCTGAAAACACGTGCACAGAAAACAGAACACCAATCTGTCTGAGCCGTAGCACTACAAACAGGCCTCAGGTGAGTCATTTTGAGAACTTTGCAAGCATGGAGGCAATGAGAGGAGGACGAAGAGAGAGAGGAGTCAGACGTGGAAGAGACATTGCCTGTGATGTTGACCAGGTCAACATTGCCTGTGATGTTGACCAGGAAGGCGGGATCCATAAGCCCCCCCCTCCCCTCCACCACACACACACACACACACACACACACACACACACACACACACACACACACACACACACACACACACACACACACACACACACACAAAACAAGTATATGTTTTTTCCCCAATAGCAGTTTATCCAGTAATTGTTTGTTTTTTTACTTTTGTTTTGTTGCTACATTTGATTCAATTTTTCTTTATTTCTGTAAGAATGTTTTTTTTTTGTAAAAACTCTTGTTTGATTACTGCAGAAATTCTACTTTTGAGTTTTACAGAAGACTGAGTCTGAGAAAATGACAATAACAATAGAAACACAAAGACTGCAGTGTTTTCTATGAAGCCCATCAGCGTGTTGCTGGTGATATGAAAGAGGAATCCAAATGGTGCTTGTGTGTATGGTTTTGTTGCAAGAATTACATTTTTAGAAAGGAGTGTTAAGTTTTGATTGCAGTGTTTCATTTTGACATAGATGTGAGTTTCTCCAAGTGCTATGTTTGATTGGCTTGTGTGTAGAGTTTTGACATAATGAGCCAAATTCTACAAATAGTGTGTAAGCAATAGGCAAAAACTGTAAGCTTTCCCAGTATTCCATTAAAACTCACTGTAATTCGCCTCCACGCCAGTATGTGCGCTGTTCGCGCCCTCTTTGTTTTTCTCTATCACTCAGCCCAGACCCCCCACCCTCACTGGCTGCTTTGATTTGAAAAATTTTGAGGGAGATGACTCCAAGAGTTAGCTAGAGCAAAAGCTTCCAAAGTATGGGAGTATTTCAGGCAAACTGGTAAAATAGTGGTCTGTACACTCTGTCAAACTTAACTTGCTTATCACAGGAGTACAACCACGCATCTAAAAAGGAAACACACAGGAGTTGCGAGACAGAGTGTGCTGGATGGATTGTGAGACCTCTGTCCTTTCAGCCAGGAAAGAGCTGCAGTCAAGATTAGAGTCGACCCGAAGTACAGGGCGACGCACCACAGACGTCTGCAAAACGGATCAAATTAATTTTCCTGAAAAAAATTATGTTCATAGATTGACTGTGGACAACAGGATTGATGTTTTTCAAGCTTTTTTAGAAAACCAGACGGATAATGAATTGTAAAAATGACCTCAGGCTGGGTAGGGTTAACGTGGTTGGTTTAGCAGTTGTATAGTCTAGCATTGCCAGATCTCCCTCAACAGTGCTGTGGAAGAAGGTCTGGCTAGTCCACACAGTTTTCCTGGATGGGAGAAAAACATGCTCAGGTTTATTGGCATTTCTTTAAACCAATCACAGTCGTCTTGGGCAGAGCAATGTTGGCTCTACAAAATAGCCTCTGGAAGGAACTTGTTTTGGTGGAACATGTGTACGTTCGAAAGTAGTTTTAGTCGTGCAACAGAAAACTCAGATTGGACAGATAGTCTAGCTAGCTGTCTGGATTTACCCTACAGAGATCTGAGGAGCAGTTAACCATAGTCCTCAGAAATCCACCGGAGTTTAGAACGCCAACACAAAGGAAGATGAAGGTGAAGGACAAAAAGAGGGACATCCGGCGGGATTTCCGGCGGCAACGGAACAATTCCGGAAGTGGAACGTTGTGGATATAGATTAGCAGTTGTAACACAACATTGAAAGAGTACAGATACAAAGGGTGCAAATATACGAAGTGAAATATCTCAACATATATTTGCCATGAAATCTGGTACACACATTCATGTCCCCCTCAGGATGCACTGTAACAACTTTAATGGTCTCCTGGCTTTTTATCTAGCACATCATCAGTTCATATTCATTGTGAAAAATTAGCAAATGTAACTAAATCCCAACTTAGGATGGTTAAACGCCTGCATATTACTTATAGTCTCACAGAGCTAACATGGCTTTAGCTTATCAGTCTAGTTTGTTTTTGCATCTTCGACCATGGACAGCTTATCATCAATGAATGACGTGTTTTTTAAAAAATAAGTATAAAATATATACTGTATAAAAGGGAGTAAGATGAGAAAAAATCAAACCACAAGTGACTTGAAGTTGAATAAAATAAACAGCAGCTTTGCGTCCAAAAGCCTCAAAGACCAGCTGAACATGGTTAGATGGATTAGTTCTTTTTTCTCTTGTGTTCTGAGGTACCTCTCAATACCATTTAAAGCTGCCAGGGTGTGAAGTTGCCCAGGGCAGCCTGGATGATAGAAGAGCTCTGTGAGGGGGATGCAATCATGACCTTTTATGAAGAGGATTCTACTTAGCTGCATAATTTTGAGTTTGAAGAACCCTTCAGGCCTGATGGGAGCCAAAGGCCATTTTGTGACAAGGCATCTAACCATATATAAAATGTCTAAGAGGAACACTGCAAAAAGGCAATCATGAGATAAAAAACTAAACAAATCCATGCTAATGTGGATAGATTTGACTACACCATTCTCACATATGGGGCGGCTGTGGCTCAGGTGGTAGAGCCTACCAATCGGAAGGTTGGTGGTTCGATCCCTGGCCCTGCAATCCCATGTCGAAGTGTCCTTGTGCAAGACACTGAACCCCGGATTGCTCCTGATGCGGCGCCATCGGAGTGTGAATGTGTGTGAATGTTTATCTGATGAGCAGGTGGCACCTTGCACAGCAGCCTCGGCCACCAGTGTATGAATGTGTGTGAATGGTCCCTGTACTATGTGAAAGCGCTTAAAGACTAGAAACGCACTATATAAATACAGTCCATTGATTTACATCAAATGGCCTCCGTTGATGTGGGTGTTTTCAGGTGACTTCACAGAAGCTCACCATCCACACTGAAAAAATAATTAAAATTGTTGACGGAATTAAAAATCTCTGTCCTTCTATGCCTGTAGGCGGGAAAACAAAATAGTGACATGGTGTCATCTTATCACAGGGTTGCTGAATGGACTTCATTTGGAGAGACGTGGTTGAAAGCTATCTGCGGGGTAAATCTCCATGATCTACCTCTCCAACTTCCTCTGTCATTAAAGTATCGTTATGTTGTTGTAAATGGACAACCATAATCCGAGAAGGCAAAAATGTGATTGACTTGGTCATCACGAGTGAAGATCGCTTGAAGTAAGGTTGCATCTCAAAAATAATCAAGTTAATTTTGCTGCAAGAATAAAATACATGTATCCAAAATGCTGCAGTAGAAATGATACTTGATGATAGCATTCTGTAGAACAATCTGAAGTTTCATTCAAAAAGGGTTCCCATGGCACATTATTAGTACAAATTCTGCATTTACTTTATTATGAATGAAGAAAATATCCCCTGTGTGAACCACAGACCTCATCTGCTTAAAAGAATGCCCTTTGGGATAAATGCATTGGGAATCTAATGTGAGGACACATGGCTCAGATACTTTTTTTTAGTACAGAAAACTGTGATACTTTATCCGTGGACTATGGCATCGTCCATTAACCGAATGGATAACAGCGGTAATTTGTCCGAAGCCGTAGAAGCAAAGAGTGGAGAAGAAACAAATCACAGATTGGAAAATGAATTGACAGTCAAAGTGTATTTTTCAGAGCAGAGATGCAGATGAAGTGGGTTAAAGTGACTGACTCCTCTCTAAATTGTTGCTGCTGTAGTGACTTGTTTGTACTGTTGTGCGGGTGAATTGTTGAACCGCCCATGAATGCTGCCAAACAAGTCGCAGACAGCTGATGTCGAATTTATTTGCAAGTCTATGTCTGGATGCCAAATAGAAACAGTGGTGTCTGTCAGCCTGCATCATATTTCCATCTAGAGGTAACATTTTGACTGCAGAGCTGCGCTTGTTTATTAATGCAGGAGCATGTTGGAAGCAGATTCTGTTATGCTTCGTGTGTACTGTTCAGTGGTGGAAACAAGTATCTAACCCCTTACTTAAAGTGGTACCGTGCTGTCTTCTGAATAGCACAATCTTTCTCTAAGAAATGAAACATAAGCAACAAACACACCCTTGTTCAATCTCAATACCCTCGGCGGTTTTGTTGCTACAGCCTAACTTGGTCTGGTATGACCAGTAGCCTATGGTGGCTAATGCTTGCTAACATTAGCAAACTTTATATACAGATGATAAAGCTGTTTAACGGTCATTACTGAGTCAGTTTACGGACTTTTTGACTCTTCTTTACCTGTGCTACTCTTACGTTTTAGCGTAATGCCATACATAAATATTTATATTGTTCTATCACTAAAATAATTGCAGCAAAACGCATCAGGAATGATTTCATTCCACTCACTTTCAGCTATCTTATGTACTGTATCTTAACTGCAGAGGGTTCCGGGCATTTATTTGATGCAGGCTTATATTAGAGACAGGCCTTTATTTCTAATTCACTCTGTTGTACATTGGGCATATTTTATTATGACGCTTCCTTCTTTTCTGATCTGCTCCCGTTTTGCCCTGTTAAATATTTCTTGACATTACGCTGTTCATATAAACTCAATACTTCCCGTATCCGTTTCAAATTAAAAGCAGAACAGAAACCATACTTTTCTTATTTACTTTTATTGTGAAACATTAACAGGAATGTAAAAATTCAGTGATGTGCACGGTTCCCACACACTACACACACATTAAATTCCCTATGTGTAACATTAGACATTTTTAAATTTGGCACTTTGGCAGAGATAAATTTGCATGTAGAAGTTGATTTTCAAACTAAAACAAACACTTTGGAAGGCTTGAAAATCACACTTCAAAAACAACTCATCTATGATTTGCAAATTATTGTCATATTATTATTATTATTATATTTTGTCTTTTTACATTATTTCACTTTTAGTTTTGGTTGTATATTTGTTTTGTTAAGTATATAGTGTATTATTTATTTACCGTTAAAAAATGCTAATAAAAACACATTTAAAAAAAAAAACATAGTTACAATTAATGCTAACAATCAATGACTTATAGAAAATGAGACATGCAAAGTCAATGACATGGTACTTTAAAGCATAGGGCGTAATTTACAGGGGGGGTATCAAAACTGGCCAGTGCCAAAAGCAAACAAGAAACTACATAAAGACATATGCACCATAACGTGATGCAGAAAAGGCACACGTTGCAGAAAAATTCACCAGAATGCAGAAAATTAAGCGTTTGACACTCAAAATTTCAATTTTGCTAAAAGGTGGAGATCCAAATGTTGAACCCAAAGTTATGCCCTTGCTTTAAAGGTCCCATGACATGGTGCTCTTTGGATGCTTTTATATAGGCCTTAGTGGTCCCCTAATACTGTATCTGAAGTCTTTTTTATATAGACCTTAGTGGTCCCCTAATACTGTATCTGAAGTCTCTTTTATATAGACCTTAGTGGTCCCCTAATACTGTATCTGAAGTCTCTTTTATATAGACCTTAGTGGTCCCCTAATACTGTATCTGAAGTCTCTTTTATATAGACCTTAGTGGTCCCCTAATACTGTATCTGAAGTCTCTTTTATATAGACCTTAGTGGTCCCCTAATACTGTATCTGAAGTCTCTCTTATATAGACCTTAGTGGTCCCCTAATACTGTATCTGAAGTCTCTTTTATATAGACCTTAGTGGTCCCCTAATACTGTATCTGAAGTCTCTTTTATATAGACCTTAGTGGTCCCCTAATACTGTATCTGAAGTCTCTTTTATATAGACCTTAGTGGTCCCAGTACCAATCCTGACCTCCCTGGGGCCCTAAGCAAAATTCTGCTAAGGGGCCCTCTACCTGACCCGTGATGCCGTGAGCTATGTAAACCATTTGCCACACAGTCACACCTGACACTTCAGTGCTCCCAATACAATCCTCCCTCCTTTAAACAAAACAGTCAAAGAATAAGTACAACAATATAGAACAGAATGAGGTTCAAACAAACAATATTTATTGAATAGAGTATGTTCTATAATATTAAGATAACAAGTGAATATTATTAAATAAGTGAATATTAATGTAAACATAAATAAGAAGAAAATAATAAATTATAACCCTGAACTTTGGCTTTTGGGATTAACTTTGGTTCTCTCTACAGCCTGGGCATTTTCAGCATCAGTATGGGCACCACCAGATTATTTGGACTGTCTAGAATAAACTGAGAAGAATATCACATAGTTAGTTAAGCAGTCATTTACACTACTCGTTACATGTTACAAATGTGTAAACATTTGAATGTTTGAATTAAAATCTTACCATCAAAATATTCCTTTTCTGCACTTTCTTGTAATATTTAAATAGTGAACTAGTGATGCAGATATCAATAATCCCTGTGAGTGATATCAAGAATTAACTTTTGTACAAGTGAACATGTAATTCCTGATATCAAAAATAGACACTGGTAGGTAAAAATTAACTAAGAGGCCCTACTAGTAAAAATAATCAAGAATTCACTTTGCAAATAGTAAAAAAAATCGAATTTCTGATATCAGAAATGCATAAACTGTGAATTAATAAAAGCTAAAATGGCTTGCCATAGCATGTTAAAGTTTGTATTTATTTATTATTATGCATGTTGAAGCAATTTTTGATTTATGGTTATTATTTACTGAGGGATGTGCATCCATATTGACCAGTATGTCCAGCTAATCAACATTTTAAATTCAATATAGCTTATAAATCAATGTCAAATTGTCAATACATTGCTTTCCATCTTGCATAATTAGTGCAGTTGTTTAGAGTTTTTAACTACACATTGTCTGAGACTAGATAATCAGTGTCTTAAAAGTATGTATAATGTGTACTTTGATGAGGAGTGCCATCATTCACGCCCATATATTGTAGCCTACAGTCTGTCTGGTCTTCACATATATTTCTGCTTGAAAAATGCGCGTTTCATTTCATGTACGCGCCTAACGCATGATAACACACCTGACGCGGTTATCTTTTCCGAGCTGCAGTAAACAAACACCGTTGCACTATTGCACTGTTTATCAAACGTAATAAATAATTGTATTTTACTCTCACTTTTGTCAGGCACAAAGTCACAAAACACAGCAAGGAAGGAAGTGACTGGCGTTAGCAGCTAGACAAGCGATGCACTGCCTGCCTGCCCAGCTAGTTTAGCAAGACCGAAAAAAATACACAATAGAAATGCACATAAACATAACTTTACTTTGCTGACATCAAACTTGGAGAGGAGAGAACACAAGTTTACCTGATCGTTGTTCCCGCAATTCACTCTCATGGTGTTTTTTTTTCCTCTTTTCGTGACCAGAAGGATAGTTTCGCTTCATTTTGTCATGGATGTTGTAAACATTAATTGACGCGCTATGACACGAGGGGGGGGCGGGGCCTCGAGTAATTTGCGGGGCCCTACGCAGCTTGCGTAGTGAGCGTATAGGGCGGATCGGCTCTGAGTGGTCCCCTAATACTGTATCTGAAGTCTCTTTTATATAGACCTTAGTGGTCCCCTAATACTGTATCTGAAGTCTCTTTTATATAGACCTTAGTGGTCCCCTAATACTGTATCTGAAGTCTCTTTTATATAGGCCTTAGTGGTCCCCTAATACTGTATCTGAAGTCTCTTTTATATAGACCTTAGTGGTCCCCTAATACTGTATCGGAAGTCTCTTTTATATAGACCTTAGTGGTCCCCTAATACTGTATCTGAAGTCTCTTTTATATAGACCTTAGTGGTCCCCTAATACTGTATCTGTATCTGAAATTCAGCCTTGGTGCAGAATTACAGCCACAAGAGTCAGTCCCACAATGAGCTTTCCTCAAAACGTGCCATTTCTTTGTCTGTAGCTATTGAGGAGGAGAGAGGGGGGGGGGGGGGGGGGGGGGGGGTGGCCTTAACCAACTGCCACTTTGCTCGTTCGAAAGCCATGATGTCTCTCTCTCATGGGTTGGCCAAATTCTCTGGGCGGGCAAAGCAGAGAAAGGGGAGGTAACCTCGCTTGTTATGACCTCATAACAAGCAAGATTCCAGATCGGCTCATCTGAGCTTTCATTTTCTAAAAGGCAGAGCAGGATACCCAGGGCTCGGTTTACACCTATCACCATTTCAAGCCAATTGGGGACCATAGGCAGGCTGGGGGAACTCATATTAATGTTAAAAAACCTCATAAAGTGAAATTATCATGCCATGGGACCTTTTAAAGCAACATAATTTCCATGTCAGTGAATGGATAAACACAAATGACACATCTTTGTTGGTCAGGACAGTTAATAATCCAACATGCCTTCCAGAGTTCCAGTGGTGTCTGTTCATCTCCAGTCAGCGGACTCACTGTTGCTGACAGGGATGTATTTATCTAACCTCCGGGTCCCTATGTCACCGCCCATTACATGCCAGCCTTGGTTTTGTTCCAATGCTTTCTGAATAGGGTTTCTGGCTCCCCAGGGCTGTTAGATTGCTTGGTTATCACCAGGAGGAGATTATTTCTGTCATGGCATGGCAGCTATCCAGTGGGATGCTCGCGGGGATGTTGTCTAATGGCCAGGGGGAGGAAGGAGACAGGGTCGAAAGGCAGGGGGGCGGGTGGGGCAGAGATGAACCACTGTAGATGGATGGGCAACACCACATGTTATTTTTTAATCATTTTATACTGCATCACTTTGTATACAGTGTACTGAAAATGGAAGCGTGTTATCCATTTTGCCGGGTGCAGACAGGGCTTAGGGCTCGTGCAGAGCAGTGTAATGGTACAAACGCTGCCTGTGGAAAGACTTGAGAGGCAAGAGACATGGCTGGACCATTAAATTAAACATTGGACAGCGAAGGTTGGCCCCCACCATCTAAAGACCGCCTGTCTTCTGCCTTGACCTGCTGGGTTTCACTGTTTTCTCCAAACTATTAAGCAGCTTTACGCAAATCTTTTTTTCAACAATTGAATCAATCAGTCAGACTTTATTTATACAGCATTTTTCATACATGTATATGTACTGCAATACCCCCCCCACCCCCCCCCCCCCCCCCCCCTCAGTTGCCACTGAATGATTATCCTCATGTTTATTGTCATATGTGTATTGTTAGTCTTGGAGGACTAAAGATATGTAGGTGGTGGGATGTAACCGTTAAACACCTAAAATCACATGTGGCCCCAGCCTGTCCCCCCACCCCCGTTCAAAAGGGTCTACAACTGCCACCTCATCCAAAAGGCCAAGTTTATGAAAAATATATGTCTTTACATGACTTATACATGACGTGGCAATGGTGAAAAAAGTGAAAAGACAAACCGTCACGTTTTACTAAAGTCTGAAGTCTAAACCACACACTATCTACTAATGTTGACAGTGTAGAGGTTATGTACTGTAGGTCAGGGCAAATCATGTGTTGTACTGTTTTTTGGATTCATTAAAAACAGGCACCGAGCTGAGGAAACGCCATCATAAGTGAGGAAACACCAGAGGCTTGTCACTTATAAAACCAAAAGATACTTAAATACACAAATACATAAATAAAAGCTCTAAACAGTGGCTAATAAGTACATAGTCCATGAAATGCATATACATAAATAAGTAGAATAAATTATTAGTATAAATTATTAAACTTACTAAAACAAACCACATATAAATAAATGAAAAATGAGAAATGATACATGGTATGCACTGAAGGGTGTAAAAACAAATGGCAACTGTAAAACAACACTGCTGTCAATTTCAAATGTACACAAATTGAGGAAAAATGTGTTAATTTAGCCATGCTAGTTCATGCAGTGTGGATTCGGCGATTTTGACTTTCAGTTTGTCTGTTCTAACACTGTCATGATATTCATGGTCATGGATTTTCTAGACATTCATGGTACCCAGAAGATGACTTTGTATGGACACTTTAGTTTGTGACGATAATTGGTATCATACACGAGTGGTATCTTGAAAACTTCTGCAGTGCATGTGTGTGGTCCCTAAAGGATGAATCCTAGTGCTTTATTGAGCCCCTGATGTTACATGTAAGACCTCTATTGTGTGTAAATTGTGCTGCACAATTTCACACAAAGTCAATGCAATTACGCTAATAGACCCAAATTTGTGGTTGGTGGAGTGAATGATGCGACGCCAACACGCGTAATTCACGTCATTCTCGCATCCAAACCAGAAACTCAAACTTGTGTGACGCGTGACGGATTTACGCGTGAACACAGCATTAGGCTACATCCACAATAATGTTTGTTTTAAAATAACTTTTGCTATGTTTACGCCTGGCTCACATATTACTCTGGCATTTTTTTAAACCACTTAAACAGATACATCTGAAAATGCTGTTGACCCCATTTTAGTTTGATCGCGTTTAAGTCTGGTCCGGCAGAAACTGAGACTTTTGAAAACAGTGACACAGGCACTCACGCTTCCTGATTGGGTCTTTGGATCATTGGACCAGTCACAACATGTCCTTCACTGATTCGTCACGCCCTTATCGCATGACCCCTTTCCCAAGAAAACAAACGTCATTTTAAAACAATACCACGTAAGGCGGGACGTAGCCTAAGGGGCCATCCACATGGAGATGCTTTTTGATGCAAACGTACGTTTTACATCGTTTGGGCTGATCATCCAAACGAATCCTGTAAACGCACTGCCTGAAAACGCACTTTCTTGAAACCTGGCCCCAGGGTGAAAAAAAAAAAAAAAAATGGCTCCCTTTTGGCTTCATTTGGACGGCGAAACCGCATACGTGTGTATCGATGATGTCATCACCACACCCCTCAACCTCATAGCCTGCTGCCTTCGACCGTACCCCGCTAGTATTAGCACGGCCACTGACACGACTGCGGTCAAGCTAACTGTATATATCTCCATGGTCGAACCAGCTCACTTCATCTAAATACTTTGTCTCTGCTCCCTGACACTTCCCTCTGCTCTGCTGCTCCTGGATTCTATACAAGATATATTGTTAACGTTATGTAGCCAATGTTAAACTAGCAGGGATGGAATGTTAACGTTAGCTGCTATGGTTAGCTGTTTATAAAGTAGAAGTAGCTAGACAACTTATCAACTAGCTAGCTAATCTGTCTGCTTATCAACTCCTTGAACGGATTATAGTAACTTTTAGCACGGCTTATTGTAGAAAGGCTACCGCAAGAAAAACTTGTAGATTATCAAAAAGACATTGGATGTTTGTTTGACTGCCAATGTTAGCTAGCAGAGCTAACGGTAGCTCTGCTAGTTAGCTAGCGCGCTGCAATCATGTGTGATGGCAGACAGAATTGCAATTGAAAGTTATTAAAGTCAGGCAAAGCCTGTCTACTTATTAGAAATTATTTGAGTCTAGTCATGTTATCAATAGATGGAATGCTCTTCTCCGTTTTTTGGTTAATTTCTGTAGCAATAACAGCACCTACAGGCCTGGAATATGAAGTAGCGCGTGTCATTTACAAATGGATTTGTTTGGACGCAACTATTCTTGAAACAAATCCAGGGAAGACGGGTAAAAAAAAGATTGTTTTGGTACATGTGGACGTGGCCTTAGACAAGTGACTGAATACCTGTCCTGTAATTAGTATGATAACATGCTACACATTCTGAATCACAGTCAGATAAGATCTGCCTCATTTGAATAAAACTCCCATCTGTTTGCTCTTCTTCCCTCACCTCTGCACTCTACATACAGCACTAGGCATGGAAATACCAAACAGATAGCCAAAACATGTCTCTCAGTCAGCAGAGTACTAAACTGTTGCAGCATTATTTACAATTTTTGCTTGCATGAAATTGCAATTGTTTTTGTTTTTAACCGTCTAACCCTCCTGTTATCCTTGGGGTCAAAAAGTGCTTGACTTCATTTTTTTTTTTTGCTTCATATTGAATGACTTTTCCTAATTTAATGGGGACAACTGGGTAAACTTAACATGTTAACATATTTTCAATGTCCTGTATGCATTTTGTACGCATCGGTGTTCCTTGGGGTCAATTTGACCCCAGGCTGTTTCAGCTGTATAAAACATAGAAAATATGAACATTTTACACACATTTGCTGAGATTGTATTGGCTGATATTGAGGTCACTTTCACATGCAGGTTGCTGCAATTTCACAATCTTCCCCCCCACCCCACACACACACACGCACACACGCACCCACCCTCTGTGAGAGAGGGAAATATTGTTTCCGCACTCTGAGAGAGGGAAAATATGGTTTCTGCACTCTGAGGGAGAGAAAATATGGTTCTCGCAGGGGTGGTTTGTCACATGATACACAGCGGAGGGGCAAACGCTAACACGCAGGCAGCTTTCTAAAGCATTTCTCTTGGTGCTCGATGTGCTCTTTCTGTACACTCACTCTCATTTGAAAGTGGCCTGCAAGAAAAGGTTTTCTGTCAGCGAAGTTTTGTCACAGCTCTTTGACACTGAAAGTGACATAGAGGAGAATGTGTCCGAGTCTGAGGATAATATTGAGGAGGACCCTGATTATGAGACATCCTCTGAAATAAATTAGACTCTTGGGGTTGACCCTTCTGTTGTCTCTCAACCACCAGCAGACACATTACCTTCCAAAAATGGAAAATTATTATGGTCCCTCTTCCCACTTGAACGGCAGGGTAGACTTAGTGCTGCTAATGTGATAAAAATCACAGAAATAGTTTTTGTTTCCAAATGTTGTAAATAACAAAAAGCTGTATAAAACCTTAAAACTCAAAAACATCTTTATTTTAAATTTAAGTTGAATCAAGGAGATTTTGTAGTGATTTTCATATGTTTCAATAGTCACGTAATATGTATTCTGGGTGTATGAGGGGGGGGTGCGGCGCATTTTTTTTTTCCAGTTTAGTGTGTCAACATTTTCCAGTTTCCAGTTTAGGCTATCAACATAAACACTTGGCAAAGGTTTTTAAATTACCAACATTTTCTGGAGGTAACAGATGTTAGTAAATTTGAGGGTAACAGGAGGGCTAAGGAGCGGTTACACAGCTATTCACAAGTGGTTTAACTTGTGAACAAATCCTCCAGTCCTGTTGTGTCTCGCAATGTGACCGTGTCCACCAAACCTTTTTTCTTTTTCTCTAAACTGTATTTAGTTATTTTTCCATGGTGAACATAATACAAAACTGCTATAATCATTGTGAATAGTTAGGACACAGGTTATTCGTCAATACATCCCCAAATATTTGTCTCAACAAGCACAGCAGGCATCGTAGAGATGAAACTAAATGTACGGTCACAGTCATCATTAGTCTTTATTAGGGCTGGGTATCGTCAATGATTTTCCGATTTGATTCAAATTCACAAGGATTTAAATTTTGATTCAATATCAGTTAGGTTAGGATCATTTCAGTTACAAAACCAATTTAGCTTGGATATGAAAGATATTCTACAATTGTACAAGGGTCCCTCTAACTCTGCAATTATTAAAGTATCAATGTTAACTTTAATAATTGACCCCAAAGCAGTAACATTAATGTACTTTTTATTTCACATGAACGCACAATAAAGTACAGCTCTACAGTCTCAGAGTATTGAGTGACATTTCATTCAGATATCTGGAGTTGGTACTAATGAACTCCTTAGGTTATCTAGATTCATATGATACAGAAACTTCTTGGATTTTATGAATCTATTTGGATCATTCAAATGAAAATCAATTCTTTTAAAACCCAGGCCTAGTCTGTATGCTTCATTTGTTGAAATGTTCGTGCACATGATCACTTATACGATTGAAGCATCAGACTACTTTTGTCCTTTCTTTTATTTTTATTGATTTTTATTTGGTTTTGTTATATGAAAACTCGCTGGCTCGGGAAAGGGAGGTTTGGGGTTCCCTGCTGGAGCTGCTCCCCCCGCGACCCGACCACGGATAAGCGGACGACGATGGATGGATGGATGGATGGATATATGAAAACTCACGTAATGTCTCGATCTCGATTTTCTAAATTCCCACATAAAAGCTCAATTAATTGAGGATTGAATTTCCTTTAATAAAACAACTCCATAATCCTCAGTGGAGACATCGCAATGAGGCCTGACAGACCTGGTGTAATACATGCTACTGTGCCCTGGAATCCTGACGTGGATATTGATATTCACAAGGCTTAGTGATGACGATTTTAATGAGATACAACAGCAGACAATATTCAACAGGGTCCCTCTTTTGGTCTGCAACTCTCCTGAGCTTTAATTCCAGCCATAAATATATGACTCAAGTTTTGTAGGAATTGAACAGGCCCTATTATTCATGTCAGGACTAAAAGGATAGTAAATATAAGTGAAGAACGCGGCACACAGGGTGATAGCAAGCCTAATTTATGCTGATGTTGTTCTATAAACTATTTATGGAAGCTGTTAGCGATTGTCAGCTTTATATCACGATCCCAGCAGCTATAAAAAGAAATCTAAAAAACATTTAAGGTGAATGTTAGAAACAAATAGGGACATGTTAGAAGCTGTAGTGCCAGGACAGCAGGGTATTGTTTGTCGTGTATCATGTGAAGCGACTCAGGCTCGTTTTAATTTCTTTTCTTTTGTAATCGACCGTTCCATAATGGGACCTTGGTGTCCAGATGGCATGTAGTTTGATCACTGTCAGAAGGCTGCGTCGGAGGTTTGGTGGGGCTTTGAACAGTCGCCTTCTCCCAGGATCACTATGGGAATGCACTAAAGGCCTTTTTTTCTTTTTTTCACACTCCTCAGACACTATGTAAAGGTTCGCCGTTCACTTTCTTATATGAGATTCAAGTGACCTTGGAGAGCATTTCTCGTCTTAATGAACATCATCGGTATTCGTCCATGGCGCGGCTTAGCCACATTGATCTGTGCTGGATTCCCTTGGTTTTTTTCCACTAAGATCTGCGCATTTCAACAAGAGCTGTCCAAGGCTGCTGGATGGGGAGATGGACTTTGAAGTGAGGCTTTAGCTTCCAGAGAGCACAGCTGGATCCATAGTCTTCCCACATGTCCATCACTAACCCCCTCATCTTTCTGAGTGCCAGGCTTCAGTCCACTGGGGAGCCCATGCCTGTTAAGAAACTGTGAGCTGTGCACTTTCCCAGCTTTGCATGCCCTCTTTTTTGGCTTGCATTCAAGTTACATCAGCTACCATTATAAAGCACCTATAGAGTATTACATGCCATTTTTGCAAAATATGTATTTCTCTACATGCTTTAGCAGTAAATGCTTGATTGATTGACCTGATTCATTCATGTATTGTCTTGTAAGACTGGGAAGATGTGCTATCCATCCATCCATTAAAATATTTAATCGCAATTACTTCCATGATTGTCCGCTGTTAACTCACTATTAATCACACATGTTTTATCTGTTCTAAATGTAATTTCCAAAGGATATTTTTTAAGTAAGTTTTTAATGCTCAAGTGGTATTTGAAGTTGGACGTACTCCGTTGGTAGCTCAGTTCACATTGACAATACATGCAAAGAAGTTTAGCCTTGTGGAGAGAACCATCTGGAAGGGCTTTGAAACTCAACTTGCCATTCAAAACACCTTTTCTTTGTCCCTTTCTGCTCAAGGAGACTTATTTCTTCATCTTTTTGGAGGTTAGTTAAAATGTAAGTAATAAGGCCTGTTACTCAGAACGCAAAGTCTCTCTTTAGATGAAGTATGTGGCTGTCAAAAAATACTTTTATTAGCGATTGGGGATCAGGTTTAACCTCTGAAGACGTACAGTTGGTCACAGTGATGTCAAGGAACACTAGCTCCTTCTCATGTCGGTTGAGCTTTAAGTGGTGCAGTTTACATCAACTCCGAACTTTGTCTAGTTTCAAAATTAGATTTCAAGCAATCCGTTTTTCATCTTTAACTATACCACAACCATTCATCTTTAACTATACCGAAACCATTCTAGAGTTGCTACACAGATAATGCAGGCATGACCAACTCTTACATGTTGATGGCAAACATTCTACAGATGTTTAATATGAACATTCTGTGTTTCTGAAACATTTTGAAAGTCCTGATTCATTGATTCATTGGACAGGCCTAGTCTGTATGCTTCATTTGTTGAAATGTTTGTGCACATCATTATACGATTGAAGCATCAGACTACTTTTGTCCTTTCTTTTATTGTTATTGATTTTTATTTGGTTTTGTTATATGAAAACTCACGTAATGTCTCATTCTCGATTTTCTAAATTCCCACATAAAAGCTCAATTAAGTGAGGATTGAATTACCTTAAATAAAACAACTCCACAATCCTCAGTGGAGACACCACAATGAGGCCTGACAGACCTGGTGTAATACATGCTACTGTGCCCTTGAATCCTGACATGGATATTGACATTGATATTGTGAAAGTCCTGATAGGATTCATTGGACATACACATCAGTTTACTGGTTGTCAGGGACCAATCAAGAAAGATAAAAGGACAAAGGTGTAAAAAAGAAACATTTCTTTAATATAATTCAACTTTTGGTAACAAATGACAACAATGAATACAGTACATCTACAACCCCAAATCAGAAAAAGTTGGGACAGTATGGAAAACACAAATAAAAAAAGAAAGTAGTGATTTCTAAATGTACTTTGACTTGTATTTCATTGCAGACAATACAACAGCACATCATTTAATGTGTTCCTCATGATTTTTATTGTTTGTTTTTTTCAAAAAAACTAAATTCCTATTTTGGTTCTTGCAACACATTTCAAAAAAAGTTGGAACAGTAAAGCATTTACCACTTTGTAATGTTGCCATTCCTTTTCACAACACTTAAAAGACATTTAGGGACTGAAGACACCAAGTGTTTCTTTGAGGAACATTGTTTTTAAACATTTCAATAATTTTCTCACATATTTGTTGGCAAACTGGCGATCCTCGGCCCATCTTTGCTCCTAAAGGACTAGACCTTTCTTGGATGCTGCTTTTGTACCAAATCATAATTACAATCACCTGTTGCCATCAACTGTTAGAAATCACTACTTTCTTTTTTTATTTGTGTTTTTCATACTGTCCCAACCTTTTCTGATTTGGGGTTGTATATGTACAACTAAGTACAGCACATAAACTGGGAGTCTGCTAACTAATTCATGTGCACCCACTGTGTGTGTTGACAAGACATGAGCCTGATATCTGTTACGACTCCTGTGGCTTCAGTCTGTTCCTTTCATAGAGCCAAGTGCTAAAATCACTAAAAGATAGCCATAGCCAGCTAATGTCACATCGGTTGTGTAGACTGTGGCAGGTGTGCATAGACTGTAACTATTGATGTCACAGCTGTCAGGACTTATGGTTCGTGTCCACATTGGCGTTTTTGATGGAAGGGATTGTCCCCCTTCCCAGCATTGCACGTAGAACTTTGCCACTAGCAGTTATCAGTTTTTTCTTCACTGACAAGCAAAGAAAACAGGCTCTGCCCTCCTACAACCGCAATAGCTGATTGGAGGAAAGCTACACGTGGGCTGTCTGCTACAAAGGTGCTCCCCACTGAACATTTTCAACAAAATGAAGATGTTATTTTTAACCAGCCCTACTAGACATTGAAGAATAACAATGTTAATTGGGCTGGCTGTACTTCCCTCCTTAAAGAGTAACTGCCGTTTTATCCAGCCTGGACCTTTTTTTCTGTTTATGTGTCTAAGTGACTAATACAACAATATTTGACCTTTCTGTTAAAAGGTAGGATCCTTTTTGTAAACATAAAAACATCTGCGAAATTGCGTTTGCTAAGCCCACCACACTCCATGCAAATAAACAGTAATTTTCGCATCATAAAATACACTTCATTCAAAGTCAACAGAAATAAAATAAAACTATGAAAAGCCGTTTTGGGTCGTCTTTCCACTGTTCCATCCATCACAACTGTAGTTTTGGTTGAAATAAACACAGTTTACCGATTTACATGTGGAAATATGTTGGCTCTAATACACGCTAAAAGTATTGTTTTTTTAAATGGAGTCGGGTGGGTTTAGCGCTAGCGACCTCAGAGCTGTAGGGCTCCTTCCCATAATTGTCAGACACTTAAAATAATAATCTGAGCCTGTCAGCAGCAAAAACAGCGCTTTTAGTGGACAGAAATTGACAATACACATTTGCTCCATAGGGTTACATTGCAGCCCGGTCTGTGGCTGCCGGTTACAGCGTTCACGTTTAATACTGGACCAATTTCAGAGATTGTTGTTTCTATCAGTCACTTACACACAAAACCATACATAAATAAAATGACCCTTTAATGAAAGTGCTAATTGATTCTACATAAACATATTCTGAGAAGATGTGGGTGAATTATGGATGAAAGAAGGCTAAGCACTGTTAAAAGGAAACCACAGGCGCTGTCAAAGTGAACTTGTCCTAGTGGTTTTGATATCATATTCATGAGGAGGACAACGAGTCTCGATTGTAATGACAGTAGCTGTGATTGAAACCGTTCCCTCATTCACTCTCACTATTCCCTTCGTAGTGTTTATTAAATAGTGAACAATATAGGGAATGACCAAACAAGATTTTGGACACTACACTGAAAACATCGGCGCGTCAGTAGATGCGGCAGTTATTTGTGTGACGGAGGCATCAGTGTAAACAAACCGAATCAAAGATACTTCTAATACGTCCCTAAAACAAACCGAGCATTCAGAAGAAGAGTCAAAGGTTGTATATATGTTGCATGTTACATTTCCACTGGTTAGAAATGAATGGCCTCTCCATTTTATCTTTTCAGTTTTAGCGGGTCCTTCTGCTTCTCCTTTTCCTCCGGTATACTGTCCTTGCAATGAGTTGCTTCTTCAAATCTCGACAGTTAGCTAACCGTGTTCTCCAAAAAAACACAAGGCATAACTTTTCTTGGGGTTTGACGAAGAAACTTTCCTTTCCTTATTGTTTTATACTGTAAAACTGTAACAAAGAGCAACAAACAAACAGAAATGAGATGAAACTGTTACAGATACCCAAAGTATTGTGCAAACTCACAACAAGAGAAAATGTTCAGTCATAACTAAAAGTCATGCTAACTATCAATTTAGTGATTTGACATTAGGAACCTCCAATAAACCAAAGATATGCCAAGTACAATTCCTTTAAAAAAAATTGTAATATATACAGTACTTGCGGACAAATAGTGTCCAAGGCAACAATGTAGAAAGAAAAATTGCAGCAGGAGAAAACAGCACTGGCACTGTGATCTGCAGCACACTCAATTGACTTCTGATGGAAATTTACAACTGAAAGTGAAACTTAAACTGACAGGAGGAGCACTTTTTTGACCAACTCGGGGAGGCTGATCAGTCCGACTGGCTTTTCTGCCAAAGGTCGGCCGTCGGTTTGGTGTGTCAGAGCCTTAAAGCTACTACTGCTGCTGGTTAGCCTAAAGGGGGCACTGCTGCACATACAATTATGTTGGAAAAACCAAACTCTTTCTTAATGTACTTCAGAGGTACATCATATATACGCTCAAATTAGCCCTGTGCATTGTGGGTATTTTATAGTGGACTACTGCTATGCCGTGCTGCTCCCTGCGCTACTACAACCACTATTTCTAGCCACTGTTTATTAACTACACTGTGATGCACCTCAACGGCACGTCAGACACCACCTACCAAGAGCCTGGGTCTGTCCCAGGTTTCTTCCTAAAAGGGAGTTTTTCCTCACCACTGTTGCACTAATGCTTGCTCTTGGGGGATTTGTTGGGTTTTTTGTAAATTATAGTGTGGTCTAGACCTACTCTATCTGTAAAGTGTCTTGAGATAACTCCTGTTATGATTTGATACTATAAATAAAATTGAATTGAAATTGAATATAGAGAATGAAATAAACCATGGAGAATTCAAACACCACTACAAAATGGCGAACACATTATATAGTGCACTTTATCTGTGATATGGAACAGTTTTCAACACAGCTACTGTCTCTTAAGCGCTCCTTTTACAATGGCAGGGCATTATCCTGACCCTATTATGAATAGTTCTTGAGGTGATTTTCCTTTAGATTTGTGGGGCCCATGGTATATGCATTTCATGTTCTGACAAGAAATCAATAGCAGCTTTTGATTCTGGTTTGTACCTGAACCTCTACAGGAGTGAAAGAATTGTTCAGTTGTTCTTACCAATGGAATCATATTAGCTGTGGAAGCTAGATCCCCGTTAAATCCTCCGCCCGCCTCTCACAGCTTCCAGCCGTCAAGCAGCATGTGTACAGATACAGGTGGATACTTGTATGCCTCCTCCCTGGTGTTCAATAGAACAGAAGGCACAATCCTATCTTAAACCTTCTGTATTCAATTTACACTTGTAGGACAGACGGGATGTTTCGGACTTTTCGCACTCCAACATCTAAAAACCAGACACAGTTTTTGTGTCAGTCTGTGGCTCCCATGTGATTATCAATTTAACATTTGGGACTTTTTCATGATTCCAAATTACAGACATAAGCAACTGTTTAAAGAGATACACCACCGTTTGTTGAAATAGGGCTTATCACGGTCTCCCCTAGCTGTAGATAGGTGGGCCAACGCATTTTTTGTGCATGCATTATTTTAGTCCAGTGCAACACCGGCAGCGCAGCCACTAGTTAGCTTAGCATAGTGAATGGAATCCTATGTTGCCGGTTAGCATGTTGTGAGTAAAAGTGAGCCAACAAAAGACAAAAAAACAACCTAATTACATGCACTGAGACAAAAAATGCGTTGGCCCACCTATCTATAGCTAGGGGAGACTGTGATAAGCCCTATTTCAACAAACGGTGGCGTATCCCTTTAAATCAAAAATAAATTCAAACTTCAAAGAATGTTGAACAAAGCGTTTGTGTTTTTACGACATTTGAAGACATGTTCGTAATCCACAGAGACTATCTTGTCCTACAAAAAATATTAGTGTTGCGGGTGTTGATGGCGCAGTGGATATGACACATGCCTTCGGTGTGGGAGATCAGGGTTCAAATTCCCACTGCGATACATCAACCAACGTGTCCCTGAGCAAGACACGTAACCCCTAATTACTACAGAGGCGTGCAACCTCTGACATATATAGCAATTGTAAGTCACTTTGGATAAAAGCGTCAGCTAAATGCCATGTAATGTCATGTAAAAACAGTTTGAAATACAGTTTCCCGTCTTTTTGGTTTTGGCGCAAAGCTATTGTGAACCTAAACTGGTATGTGGGCCGGATTGAAATTAGCATTTTTTGTGGTTTAGTTGATTCTGTTAACTATACCTTGTATCGGTTCAACAAAAAAGCCCTTCCATTAGATGATGACAAAACTATTACCTCCACGCTTACTAAAGATTACACATTTACACCACACCTTGCATTCATGTAACAGATCTGTCAGGCGTTTTCTCTTTTCTTCCAAATAAGTGCTTAAGACAACTGTGGATTTGTTTCAAAACTATGTGACTGTCTGATCACTTGTGTATCTGCCCTACTAGACTCTGTAGTAAAGCTTGTGTTGTTGACATGTTCACACACCGCAGCAACGAGTAAAGGATTGTCATTAGTCCAAAACAAATGATGGTCAAACCTACCTAAAAACAAAGAGACAATTGAAGAAAAAACGCTTGAAGCATTTGTGTCTCAAGATACAGAGCCGTATTACAGCAGCTGGTTTGATGTTGGTTGCTCTGTTTCCCGCAAACCTATTATGAAAATGATTGCGTGGGTTGTCGTTTAACTTGGCGAAGCACTGCATTTTGGCATCTGTCAAAAGCTCACTGTGAAGGTAGAGAGAAAATACACACAACTACATTGTGCACCCGCAAAGTCTCCATCACAGCAAAGGTCAGACTGACATGGCAATCAGCCCGGCAGAGCTGCTGTGGGCTGGCTTCTCAGAGACTGGCTTACTCCGATTTTTGCGTCTCAGAAGCAGAGCGTCTTGCTGCCGGACTCGCAGATTATATAGTATATGTCAGAAGCGAAGTCTAGCTTTGTGTAAGCAGCCTCTGGTCAGGATTTCCTGATTCCCCCCTCCCCCGCTCATCCTTGTGTCCTTTTTGTCTCTGATGCCTTCCCCCCCACGCTGATCTCATTTACACTGCTAATGCCTGTTTCCCGGAGATGGCCTGCTGACAAGATGCATAATAAATCATGTACACAACCAAATGGGATCTCTCAAACATCATTGGCTGACTTGAGGAGGGTGGACTTCCCCCCTTGATAAGATTTGCTAGCCAGCTTAGCTGTAGATAATGGGTTTAATGCAGGACGTGAGTACTTGTTTACAGCTAGCTGTTACACAGCAGACATGAGTGTGGGGAGACTTCATAGCTCCCCTTCAACGCTGAATTCACCCTGTGATTCCATACCCGATTGAATTCTGTTTGATGTAGAGTGTAATACATAGGTCGTATGAGACAGATCAATGTCAGAATGCCTGTACTGATTGTCTATCCACACAGAACACCCCGGCTGTTTGATGTGCGCTGAATAATTCCATGTTGATGTGTGCTTTTATGTGCACTGCGTGTGCCTGTGTGGTTCTGGAATTCATGTCTGAGGGACAGCAGACAAGGACATCAGATGTATAAAACATCAAAACCTCTAAGTTGAATGTTTCTCTAATGTCGGGCCGCACGCAGAACCTTTTGCTTTGGTTTCTCTTCAAAAATATGAACCAAAATGCAAGTTAATGTAGGAGTGCCATTAATAGTTGGTCAATTTGTCGAGCTACATCGCTATGGAAAGCCACATGAATGCATTTTCTCTGTGTTTTGACAGCACTGTATCTTAATGCCTTCCATTACTGCAACCTACTTTTTTATACTGTTTCAGCATTGTGATTACCAGTGTAATGCCATCATTACAATGACATATTTGGCTAATGGAGCCATACTGGGAGAATCAGATGTTTGACAGGAGACTGTAAAGTGTAGATGGTGTGTTATAAATGGGAAATGTAATGCTGTTAAAGGGTAACTAAGGTTTTTTTCCAATGTGGACTTGTTAAGCTATAGATCGATTGCGCAGCATCAATTTACGTCCACAAAAGTGCTAGTTTTGTGTTTGACAACATTGTGGGAAGGCTTTCTAAGGAGGTCGACCTTTCTGTTAAAGAGTAGGATCCTTTTTTTAAACATAAAAATATCTGCAAAATTGCGTTTGCTAAACCCACCAGACTCCATATGAATAAACAGTCTGCCGCCATGGTTTGTCTTTCCACTTTTCCAACAATCACAACTCTAGTTTGGGTTGAAATAAACAGATAGTTTACCGATTTACATGTGAAAATATGTTGGCTCTGTACATGCTAAAAGTATTGTTTTTTTTAAATGAAGTTGGAATGGGTTAGCGGTCTAAGAGCTGTTTATAAAAAGGTATATATTATATATATATATATATATATATATATATATATATATATATATATATATATATATATTATTTATATATATATCTAAAGGGATCCTTTCCATAATGTTGTCAGACACTATGAATAATAATCTGAGCCTTTTAGTTGCAAAAACAGCAACAAAATCAACAATGCATTGTTGTCATATATGATTACATTGCAGCAAAAGTCACGGCTGCTGGTCAGAGCGTTCTAGCTCAGTACTGGACCGATTTCAAAGCCATAAACAAACAAAAACACAGGAAAACAGGGTCCAGGTTGAAAAAGAACAAAGTTACCCTTTAACTTGTGAAAGTGTGTCAGTCACATCCAACAATGTAACTTTCTGAAACCCACAATCCAACGGTCACTTCACACAGTGATTAGCCTGATGTGATATGAAGCAGGGTTTGAACTATTTCTGTGTGTTTATGTGTGTACAACGCAGTGCAACACCACAAGTACCTTCAAGGAGATACAATCTGAAAGTGTGCACAATCAAACATTGCCAGACAACTCTTTGTACAAACTTGTTTACTTCAAGGATACCTCACAGTCTTAATGTGAGTCGTGTCCCTCAAATAATTGATTTCAAAATACTTCTGTTGGTTGATAAAGCAGTGAATGGTTTAAGGCCAAAATGCATTTCTGATCTGCTGCTAAATTATGAACCACCCGGCCCTCTCAAGTGGTCTGGGTCAGGTCTGCTTTCGGTCCCCAGAGTCAGAACTAAACACGGAGAAGCAGTGTTCAGTTTTTATGCACCACATATCTGGAACAAACTCCCAGAAAAACTGCAACTCACATCTTTTAAATCAAGGCTGAAGACTTTTCTTTTTGATGCTGCCTTCATCTTTAAATAATAGTTATATAGGGGTCGACTGATACTGGTTTTTCAAAGCTGATACTGATTATTAGCAGTTCATGAAACCGAATAACCGATATTTGCAACCGATATACATTTACAGTGAAAGTGAAAATCTTTAAGTCAAAATTAACATTTTGGAATAGTACAAACTCCAACACAAAATGTTGTTTAAATGGTTGAAGCAATGCTTTAAAGAATGAGAAACTTTCAACATATCCACAGTCAAAGATAGTCAGATAGTGTTGTGGGCGGGACATTAAGTCAGACTCATTGGTGAGTGAAACCGAAGCAGAGGGACAGACACAGAGCTGTAGAGGAGCCAAAGTAGAACACATTTTAATTAATTAACTTAAGCAAATAAAACACTGATACAGATAATCTGCAAACTGCCAAAAAATGCACCAACAATCGGCCTAGCACTAATTTCTTATACTGCACTGTAACTTGTATCCTTGTATTTTATATCTGTCTTATTCTACTTTAGCTGTTTAATATATTATTATATATAACTGCTGTTTAATGTTTTATGTGAATCACTTTGAGTTGCCTTGTTGCCAAAATGTGCTATGCAAATAAAGCTGCCTTGCCTTGATGGTGTTGTGGTCAGGGTGCATTGGGTTGTGTTTTTCAAAGGCCTGTTATAACATTGCATGGGTTTCACCTGCAGCCTCACAGCAAGGGCAACCCAGTCTCACGGCAGTCACGTGATTTAATCTATTGATTCGTGTACACTGACACATTTTTTTGCGGGTTTTTTTGTGATGGTCAGCATTGGTTTTTTAAACTAATGTATTTCAATTGGAAGCATCTTTGCTGTCCACAGCACTTTTTTGCCTGTCGGGACTGCAGCTGAGAAGCTGTATCACTTTGCCATTATTGGTATTTTTAGGACGGCTGTTTAAAACAACATTTATTCATGAGATGTTATCATGGTTTGCATTTATTTCTTTGTAAGTCATTATTTCGGTCTTGGTTGGATTGGTTTAACAAAATTGAACCACCAGATCGGGCATGATTGTACCCAGTTGTATGTACCTCTATATCAAGGCTGTTGTTTTGGGACAAATCAAGGCTCAAGCCCAAGAGAAATGCAAGTTGAGCTGCAAATCTAGCTGGTTTCTGAATCCTGACCATTAAAAGTCCTCCAAACCACAATAATATCGGTAATTTATTGTTACCCTCAAATATGACCCACAGAAGCATGTCATAAATTAGCGCCCCTCGAAGGGGCGAGGAAAAAACAACTATTTACCTAAGCCAGAGAACGTAACAGTGGCGGCTTTGAACACGTCATTGTGAATCGGTCACAGTTTGGTTAGGTTTAGACACAAAAACAACTTAGTTAAGTTCCGAAAAAATAACGGGGTTTGATTTAAAATCAGACTCAACTTCACTTCCAGTTATGTCCATAAAAAACTTGCTTCTTACTTTTATTCTCAGATGGTCTCCTGGGTGAAACTCGGGTGTTTGCTTTATTTGTTAGTTTGAGCCATCCACCACCCCAACCTGCCTCCTTGGCGCTCTTCCACTTTGTCTCTTCCTGCTTTGCTCCAGTCCTAACTACTACAGCCACTAGAGGGCTCCGTCACTATAAACCCTTTGCAAATACGTGACCACGTGACCACGCCATGACGGACAGCAAAATCACCGGAAGCACAAGCTAAACAGTGTAGTAGACAAGCGGAAAGTTTCATTAGTTTCAATTAGTTTAAAACAAATAACACTAAATAAACTGTGATAATAATACTATCTTCTTCTTTATGGCTTCTTCTATTGAACAAGTTGTCGTGCCGTTATCGGTCGAGGTCGAGCATCTGGTAAGTGCTCACGTAGAGTGGTATTTGGAGAAGTTACCTTCTTCCTCCCTCCGTTTTCACGGACCTCATTAAATTGCAGAGTTTTCCCGACTTAAGTCCACACGATCAGTACCACTATGTGGCCAACTAGCTAGCTAGCTACTGTATAACACAGCTTTGACTCACCCGACAGATCACGATCAAACTGTAAATGTGAATAACTTGTACTAACATTTGAAGTTGTGCACCATTCAAATACGAAGACAAATGGAGTCGGTGTAGTCTGTTGTTCTCACTTGAAGATAATTAAGCTTAACTAACCAAACTAAATAGAAGCGCTTTAGCGCTAGCATTACGTGGCTAATAGTTAGCTAGCTCTACGTTAAGAGTGAGCCAGTTTGTGACACATTAAATATCGGAAGCATACACAAAGCCTACAGAAGCCCACCGCACAAGAAGAAATAACCACTTTATTAAATGAGCGAGCACGTACGCATTTGACTTGCCGTCCGTCTACAGTAACAGCATAGCTCTTCCGCCGTCCGTCATGGCGTTCATAATTCGCACGAGTAGAACGTGACGCCACGTGCAAAGGGTCTATAACGGTAAATATAACTTGCAATTGCTGCTTGAACAAACAACCTATGGGAGCATTTTTCAGCGGAGGAAAGTCTCTTGAAAATGACAACTTTTCAATATTTTCTTTTTAAAACTATCAATATTGTTTATATTGCCAGTATCTGACACAGAATACTTAAAATGCATCAGTATAATAATTCCGTCCGCACCCCTCCAGGCAAAGTAGTCTACTAGCGGCGAAGAGTGAGGCAGAGGGACCACAGGGTGCAGCTAGCTAGCTTACTCTTGTCTCATTCATGGTCTGATGAACAGAGAGAGAGAGAAAGAGAGAGAGAGAGAGAGAGAGAGAGAGAGAGAGAGATATATTGGGGGCGAGGGGTTGAGCCAATCAATGCTCTGCACACAGCTCTGCAACAAAATAAAATGTAAAGGTGCTCTAAGCGATGTTGGGTGACGTCACTTCTTGTTGACGTTCAAAGTATTGTTAAACAAAACGGAGGCTAGCTCGTCCCTCCCTCCTCCTCATCCCGTCCTCTCCCCCTCCCTTTCGTGTTATAACCCCCCAACCCCAACCCCCAAAGCCCTCTTGTTGGTTATTGGCTGGAACACAGTTTGTTATGTTTGTGGTGCAGGTTGTCGCAGTTTGTTTTTGTTTCCATTTGTGGACCCTGGGCTGTCTACAGAGGCCGCGTTTTTTTTACAGTGTGTTCAGGGGACAGGCAGCTAGCGGATAGTGAGGAGATGTTTTTTACAGTGTGTTCAGGGGACAGGCAGCTAGCGGATAGTGAGGAGATGTTTGCTGTATGTGACAAAAAATGTAACCTAAAAAACATGTGACATCGCTTAGAGCACCTTTTAAATAGATAGATATAGAACATCAATATGTGGCCAATGTGTGTTTAATGTTGATATTGTGACGGGCCGCCGCAATCAATGGGAAGCACTGGTGTGCATTAAGTATTCATTGACAGATGACGAAATGCAACGAATAGTTAACTTGAATAAAAAAACAATATACCGTTGGTCTAGTAATTTTAAGACATTTTAATGTTGAAATGTTGCATATTATACCTTTTCAAAGTAGCAGACTTGGATAGAAACCAGTATGCAGTGTTTATGTTTGGTAAGCTATGCTCATGCTGAGTTTTCGGTTGATCCACGCATTTATGTACAATATGTGTGAAAACATTTTCAATTAGCATTCCCAGCCTGTGTCCAAATTGGCTGCAACATGGTGGATGTTGTCCAACTTGTCTCTCATTTTTGGGGCTTTGTTTTTCAAGCACCATTGCTAATCATAATTCATTGTCAAAAATGTAAAATCAAACTTAAAGTGGATGTATTTTCATTGGTCAATGAAAGTGGGTTATCGCAATCTTTGATGTTGCTATTATCCTCTGAAAATACCAACATAAAATAAGCAAAGAAGCAACTTTAAATAAGTTAAAACATACATTATGATTTAAGGGAGACTTACTTTTGAAAGATAAAATAATACATTCACACAAATGAAAATGTAATCCATATGCAAGAAAACGGAGATAGAGAGAAGGTGAGAGAGAGAGAAAGAAAGAGAGGAGAGAGAGAGAGAAAGAAAGAAAGACAGGAATAATAATAACCTAATTGGTAAGTTGTTTTTCTACTAATCCTAATAATCACTTTTTAGTCTAGTACATAGTAAAGTAAAAGTGGTAAAGAACCTCTACCCTGAAGTGAAAGAAGTCCTTGCTGGCAGTTTTCCCACCGGGGCAAACGGGATAAAAATCTCAGTGTCAAGTAATGCCTACCGTACACTAGAAGACTTAGAAAAGACTAAAATCTGACACCATCTCACATCTAATGTTAAAAACAGTCAAATGTAAAGACTGGAGATTGAGCAGGGTCACACATTGCAAGACTACAACTAGATTCATTTTGAAAAAATGTAACCAACTTGAGGGAAGGTTAGCTAATTTTCTGTTCTACCCAGCGCAGTGTAGCACAAAGCCTGACGCAAGTGTCTTTGCTAGTTTAAGACTGATGCAGTTGTCACTTTCCCATCCAGCACCCGCGTCGTTGAAATAGCAAATGCACCTGCGCCCATCTTTGCGCCCATGGGCGTGCTGGTCTTACAGGGAGGTGTGTTCAGGTGAATTCTTGGCGTATTGCTGTCTTGAGGCAGCAGGAAGTAATCACGCTGTTGACCAACAAAAACCTGGTCTGAAGTCAATAACGCAGCATTTCATTGTTATTTTAACAGCGCATTAGTAAAATGTGCCTCTGATGACTCTCTGATTGGTTTATTGCATGTTACGCCCAAAACACACCTATGAATTAATGAAGACACTAAGAACAACCCTTTTAAACCATGCGCCTGGCGCACGGACCCATTTTTCTGCCATCACGCCATGTGCTTCGATCGTTAAAATATGGCCCTCAAACTTACCCTCTTTAGCATTTATCTTATATAGCAACCATAAAAAACACTGGCTCGAGCTGTTTGCTGCATCCTGTTTGGTGGTGGACGGAGGGCACCCATTGGTTGTTGACAATGTTCACATGATTTAACTTCACTACCAAGACTTAAAAAAGGATAATCTCAAGCACATTTGATTTTACGTCAAGACTGGAACAGTCTGTAATCTGTAATCATCAGTAACAAATGATTCAAGAGATGTAAACACTGATGTAGCTGTAGTCTTAAGTATACCCACCATCATAGCAGCAATGTTTATTGTAAAGAAACAAACAAATACATTTGAGTTATCTATGTGCCAAGGCCATTGGTGGAAGACAAAGAGACAAAGTTGTATGGTATGTGTGTGTTATGTGCATGTACAGTATACATGTCTTTATTTCAAGCTGCTGAATTTTGGAATACGGTCATTTTAGAAACAGTAATATTATTAAATCCTCCTGTTGTCCTCAGGTCTAATTTGACCTGTTTTCAAAGCTTTTTTTATATCAGAAATGTGGGTTTCTTTCTACCAAATTGCCCAAAAACACATGGATGGTTTTATACAATGTTCTTTGCAAGGAAAATTAATGATCACTTGTATTTTGGGTGTTTTTTTTCAATTTTATAGCATTTGAGAAAAAAATGAAATAGTTGCCTAAACTTTGACAGTCTGTGATTGTCCATCAATATATGTTCCTCTGATCTTAACTGGTCAAAATAATTCATAATTTCATTTCTTTTAAACTCAAAATGTAGGCATAATTTCACATGAGGTTTAGTGACCATGAATTCCATACATATGTGTAAAACTAGTCACAATAAGTTGGTGTTAGTGGTGTATGTCTTAGTGGTAGTAAAAATAAATAAAATAAATGCTCCAAAAACATTGCAAAAAATCATTACAAACATGAAAAAAGTGTTCATTTTCATTTTTGACCCAGGAGGACAACAAGTTGCATGGGTTCTACATACACTGTAAACCCTTGATTTAAATTTAAAGTTAAAATCTCACAGTATCTTACTGTTAATGTTATACAGGCTCATACTGTAAATGGCAATGCATTCTGGGAGAAAATAATGATATTACAGCACTATCTGCAAATGTAGGTATTAACTGTTAATGCCAGTGCATCTTGGGAATATAAAGGAAATTTTAGGCGGGAATTACACTGCAGCCCATATATTACTGTAAATTTAAATAATACAGTAAGACACTGTTTATTTACAGTAAAATACAAAATAAACACTGTAAATAAACAGTAGTTTACTGGCGAAGCTGCTGCCAGTATATTACTGTAAATTTACAGTTTACATTTAATTAATAAGTGAATATTGACCTAACAGGGAATGAAGAGTTAAATGAATGGGAAAGGACTCAAGTTCTACTTCTACCATGTCATGCTGTCCTCCGACACTGACACCAGAGAGTTCCACCAATCACTGTCCTTGTTTGGTTCACATTACCCTTCACTTCTTTTATTAGTCCCCAGCTATCTGCCTATCCCTTTTCTCTGCGTGTAATACTCATTCTGGCCTAAAGACTTGATAAGTGCACCTGACAGATATACTGTCCAGCCACCGCCCATCAGAAAATTGGATCTAAATAAGATTTCCCTTTCACCGCGAGTCCCATTTGTGTTGCGTGTGATACACATGGGCGGGTAGTGAAGGTGTTGTCGTAGATTTAGTCCTTTAATTTCAAGGCAGTGCTATGTTCGCTCTGTGACTTTCACTTTTTGCCCAGACTCCACTGCTACGGGACTGCTTCATCAGTTATCTCCTCACCAGAGAGAAGAAGAAATGGCTGAAAGGAGGGCCGTCCTCCCGCTTGGCTAAATCAAATTAGTTATGGAGTGCAGGTGGGATTAAATCTTGTTTCAATGGCCGAGCTCTTATGATTACCTAAGCCGGCAGTCTGTCACCTGACATGACCGACAGGTGAAATGATGCAGGGTTGATTTACTCTTTGTTAATTGATTTTACATTGACTTGAGTTAATAAGCGTGATCTCCTTTTGTAAACAGGCAGAGGCCTCGGTTTAACAAGCGCTTATTGGATTGCAATGGATTGTCGTGTCTTGATGTCTTATCAATAGAGCAAAAAAGGCGTGCTGCTTCCTCACTGGCTGCTACCTTGACACCTGCTGTGACTGAGCTCCATTAGCAGTGCCTGGGTCGCTGCAGTCATTCAGTGTCCCAGTGTGTTCAGAGCTTCTATTCTCATTGGGGCCTGTCTCAGGATTAGAGTTTGTGAACGAGAGATTTGGCGATTCCTTTCCTACTTTACATATTCATGACAAAACCACTTTTCACTTCATCGTTACATCTCTCGGGCTCTGTACATAACTAAAAGTAAAGAAAATGGGACTGATCAGTAAGATGAACACAGCAAACTGTTTTGGGATCATTAAGGTTTTCCCTGAATGCAATGTTCAATACATATAATAATAATATCGTACTATTAGACAAATGTTGTCCTTGTTATGCAGCCTGCAAAACGATGGCAGGCTGCATAACAGGGTCAAGTCAATTTTATTTAAATAGCATTCATGTATAGACTGGGTAAACCAGCCCAATCTGCCGGTGATTTGATTTCTCCCTGCAGCTCAGGCTGAAAACCTGTACATTTATCTCTCCTGGTTCCGTTACAAATTTGCGGGAACCAATCACAAACTGGCTTTTCCACCTGGCGGGTTTAACAGAATGACGATAGAGAAGCGACCAAGCAGCTTTTTGTTTACATTCAACATGGTGGCCACTGGAGCGCAGCAACCCGTTGATGCCGCTGTCGCTGCTGTTTTAAAAGATTTCAAAGGCAAGTTTTCTCTGAAAACTGAACAGAAACTTGCCCTGGAACAATTCCTACACAATTGTCCCTCTTATACAGGGGACAGACGCCTAATAGTAGACAGAAATACAACAAGAAAACAAGCGTTGTCAATCTCGCCATGAGGAAAATGAGCGCTTCCTTCCCATCACCTGCAAAGTAAAAAACACTGTCTGCATCATGGTACAGACACAGCGAGCAAACCAGTGATAATAGTTTTCTTATAAGCACATAAAGTAACTCTGTATTCATTAGTTTGTATTTCAACACACACATGCCCGCACACACACACTCACACACCCTAGCGGTGTGAATCTTCACTGGTCTCACGATTCGATTATGATTATCCTGTCAACGATTCGAATCGATTCAATATCACGATTCATTGTCACCTCAATATTAATATACAGTATATATGGTTACACATGGTTTTCATCAACAAATTCAAATTATGTATGAACTCCCCTTTTTATTGTATCTGCTCTTAGAAAAGACATGTCGTCAATGTAGCGGAGTCTGAACACAGCAGACAACAGACAAAAACTAAAAAAAGCAGCGTCTGAAAAATGAACAGGTAACATCCTTAGGCAATAATCGATTATGGTCTGTCACTGCATTGATGCAGAATCATCCAGGTCCGCATCGTGATGCATGGATGCAATGATTAATTTAAACACCCCTAACACACACACACACACACACACACACACACACACACACACACACACACACACACACACACACACACACACACACACACACACAGGTGGAGGCTTTAGAGGCCCCTAGAGATGGGCCCAGGGGATAATAGATTCTTGGATGGATCTCAGGCAAAGGTCCTGAACTACACCTATGAGCTCTCGTTTTTCTCCCCGAGTGTCCCTGTAGGGCTCGGCCCAACTAGCTGACTGCATAATGAGCTGCTGTCAGCTGCTAATGCGCCTAGATTGGGAGTACAAACTGGATGAAAGGTGCAGTGCATGTTCGCCCTGCGCTTTGTTAGGGAATCTGGCCCTTATGGAGTTTTTCCACTGCTAGTACCAGCTCTACTCGGCTCGGCTTGACTCAGCCGCGTTGCCCCGTCCTCCTGTTTCCATTGCAGCATTAGTATCGCCTCATGCGTGAGGCGAGCGTGGCTGATCGTCTTTTAGTGGTGCCGCAAGAAACTGCCGTGACCTAACGCGACACACACACACAGAACGTTGAAGGTGTGTTGTTGCCAGAAGACACATTTAGTTTCAGATGAAGCTGGAGGCAGCAAAAACAAAACACCGCTGGCTAAACTATTTAAAAGTGGCGGGTTTGTTCAGGACACCCCTGTCTGTCACTTTCTCGTCACCTTTTGGTATCGGCTCAGCTCGCTTGGAACCTCGATGGAGGTGGTACTAAAAAAAAGTACCTGTTAGCAGGTACCAGGTACTTTTTTTTGTAATGGAAAACCAAAAAAGGCGAGTAGAGTCGAGGCGAGTCAAGCAGGTACCATTTAATGGAAAAACGCCATTAGTTTACTGCTCAAATGATGGCTTTCACCTTTCTTCCACTCTGAAAAAAGTATCACTGTTCCACTTACATCCAGCATTATTTTCAGACACATTTGACACATTGCTAAAGACACCAATGGATTTAGTCACAGCTGATGAGAGCTCATTACACTGACAAAATCAGAGATACATTATCAGATGTTTCTGATGTTTCTGCCAAAGACGGAAAGAGCTAGTGTGTGTGTGTGCGTGCTTGCGTGCGTGCGTGTGTGTGTGTGTGTGTGTGTGTGTGTGTGCGCGCACTCATACCCCTGTATAGGATATATTTTTGCGTATTCATGACCAGAGAAAGTAAAGTTAAACTTATGTGTTGAGGGAATCAGTGCTGTGAAAAGCAATTTGATTTGAGCTGTGGGCGGCTGCCGTTTACACCAGCCACACATGTAATTGAGGTTGCCCTCAGGCTTACAGTGTGTCAAGTCAAAGCAGCCGGGCTACACACACTCTCTCAGGATTTAGACAAACCGTAGCTGTGGTACCTGAGAGCAGCTCTGCATACAGCAGCAGTGGTCTGTTTTTTTCTGTTTCACTTAAGGCAGCATACATTTTGTTGGCCACCTGGGGGCAGTAGAACAAGCTGAAATGTAAGATATTTAGCAGATTAACCTTTTTTTTACACATCCAGCAGTCACAGAGCAAAATTAGCTTTAATTTGTAATTGTGTGTGTGTCCCTCTGATGAATGTAAATCGTGCCGTGATGTGACGTCACATGTTCCTGAGCAGTGCTGGGCGATATGGCCTTTCAGACCACACTGATTTATTATCTTAAAAACAATCTACAAAAAGATAAAGGAAATAATTCAAAATACGTTTTGTTTTCATTTTAACAACATACATGACTAACGAAAGCAAACAAACAAAGATCTAATTAGACAGTCTGCACTGTTACTTGCAAGGGATCAGATCGGATTTGTGTGTCCAGACATAAAAAAACATTTCTCTAGTCCAGAAATCACAAATTTATGTGCATGGGTTGTCGTGATAATTACATAGCGGCAGTCACCACGTAGCTATACTGGTGAAGTGGCATTCCAACGCAGAGACAGGAGCTAGCTACCAAACTGCAAGCTGAACAGGCATAAATTCTCGTTTGTGCCGCATTCAATCAAACTACTGAATAATAAGAGATAAGAAGAGGGGGGGAAATTATACCTAATTCCTGAGTTAAAAAAAGCAGGGGGGGGGGGGGGTGGACGGGTGATTATACATAACTACCAAGATAACATGGCGTGTATTTATTTGTATGTGATACCCATCGGTAATGTAGCCTGTGAATTTGTTAAGATGCACGAGAAATAAAGGTTTCTGGGATTGGTTGACAACTCAAATTTGCCGAGAACCTTTAGACAACCGTTTGATTACATAGACTTGCGTATTAGGCACGGTTACGGTCTCGGTCTGGAGCCTGGTGCGCGCCGTGGTCTCTCCTCGAGACAGCCTGCCTACCTTAATACATTTAACTTAACATAACTACCGAGATAACATGACGTGTATTTGTATGTGATATCCATCGGTAATGTAGCCTATGGATTTCTATGTACACAATCATCTAAGATGCACGAGAAATAAAGGTTTCTGGGATTGGTTAATAACTCAAACTTGCCGAAAACCGAGACACCCGTTTGATTACATAGACTCGAGCGGTTGCACGGTTACATTCGGTCTCGGCAGTAGCCTGGTGCCCGGTCTGCTCGTGACAGCCTGCAACATTCACTTCCCTAACATTTAACTTAACATAACAAAGATAATATGACGTGTATTTGTATGTGATGTACTTCCCAATCAATAATGTGTGAATTGCCATGAACACAATCACCTAAGATGCACCAGAAACAAGGCTTGCAGCAAACCTAGACACTCGTTTGATTAAAGACTCGAGTGGTTGTTAACGGTTACATTCGGTCTCGGTCAGTAGCCTGGTGCGCGGTCTCCAATCTACAAGTCTTTAACAACTCTTTCGGTCCAATGAATCGTGCTGCTCGAGGTAGCCCATTTCCTGATTGATTCTACCACCACTCCAGTGGAGGCGCTAATGAGGTAAAACAACAGGAGTGAGTCGGTTCATTGACGTATGGCACTCGATTCTCCCTGTCAGTGACACGAATCAGGTTAATAACCGGCTCTTCGGTCAGTTTGTCATCACTAGATGACAACACAAGGGTTAATGGGAAATGTGCAATCTGGGTAGAATTAAGTGCAATATGAGGGGGAGGATGTGCAATGGTTTCTTTTTCTTCTGTGCGTGTGGGGGGAGGTAGGGGAGTCAAGTGTGAGTTTTATCGGATGTTTATTGAACGCATTTAGATAAGTATGTGTATGCTTATGTTTTATGGATGTTTACTGTGTGTTTATTGTGTTTATGTGCAATGCCTTTTGTTGTTTCGACTGCCCAAGACAAATTTCTCCTAAAGGAGACAATAAAGGCTTATCTTATCTTAGCTGGCTGTGAACTAGTCAGCTGCTAAATTACTTAAATGTAACAACTTAAAGTTTCATACACATCTCCTGTTACAGTGAAAGCACATTGCTATTGGCGAATGAGTGGCAACTTTGTTTGGCTCATTTTCTGTAACACTTCTGTAAGGCTAGCATGAAAGCATGGTGCAGATACAGCCGCCTGCTAGTTAGCTAGCCTTCCCTGGACCTCTGTGTGTCGCTGACACTATGTTACTATAAACTACAGTAGCTCAGGGGGTTCCGTACTGTAAATACCCAAATTGAAATGTGAAAAAAATATATATTTTCAAACACTGTCCTAAACCATGAATGTGACTCAGTTCATAAAATCAAATAATCGCCCAGCTCTATCTTGACCATTCTCAACTCTCCACACTGTCTGCAAACCCTAAAAGTACCTGGATCTAGTATCGTATCATGAACTGTGCCCAGATTAGTTCTTGTAGTTCCAAGAACTCCTCCCAAACGCAGGCGGAGAACAGTGGAAACAAAATTACCTTTGAAAATGAATACATGTTTTGTTAAGTTCCTACAGTGGAAAAGCCTTTATGGCCTATCACTGAACCAGTATCACACAAATGACTATTTCAATTCTTGAAACATGTTGATTTGTACTGGAAACAGTTAAAAGAAACTAAGAAAGCAGTGCAAAAATTAGCTTTGTTCCTGCTGCTATCACTGAGCTGAACAAGCGGGAGCACAGATATAATAGAAGGATTTTTTATTTCACTTATTTGTCTCTCTCTCTCTTATGTCCTAAATGGTGGAACCTTAAGTATTTGTATCAGATTACAAGTTTATTGGTGTATTTTCGTAGTCGTCTGTCATGGATGTCATACTTTGGGTACAAATAAAGGAACCTGAACCTGATTTTAGTTTCACCGTGACGGACTAAATGGCCTGCCTTGATGGAGGTCTGTGTAACAGATGAGAATAACAACTCTATTTCCATCTACCAAACACCCAGCTGATGTAAGAATTGCAGTAACTAGCCTCCCCCAAAGTTTCTCTTTGAAAGGTGAAAGTACTGCATCTTCGTTTTTCTGCACTTTCACACAATGATGCTGGGAGTCAGTGGTGCTGAGCACCTGGCTCCAATCTGACCAAAGCCCCGGTGTGATTGTCAATAGATTCACTGGTCCAAGGTTAAATAGTGTGGGCTGGTGTGACTGCAGGCTTGGTAGGGGTCAAGTCAAAGAAGCAAAGGCACTGCATTGACCAGCTACTGATAGTTAAGAAAGACCATAGAGAGGGAATGAACGATGTCAGAATGTCCTATTCTGGTAAAAGGACTGCAGCTGTTGGAGCTCGCTGAGAGAAAAGTTGTTGCACCTACCCCGAGTGGACCGTCATTGATAGCTGGGGGAAAAAAATAATACATTGCAAATGTCATGTTTGGCGTGGGGAGCCATTGCCAGGTGTTGTCTGATGTCGGTGAAAATGTCAGATGCTCGGAGGCAGGCATGTGCACTGACTTGTCCAGGTAGGAAGGAGAGCCGGCGTCACGGTTATGACTTCATCAATAAACAAGATTTCACTGTGTAATACCAGCAACAACAAATGCCATCCTCACTGTCACATGCTGTGTGTGTTGCGTGTTGTTCAAGATGGTAGTCTGGGGTTATGTGGGCAGGGGCGGTTTCAGGTAAACAGCATCACAAAATACCATCCTCACTGTCAGCAATTTCATGACATTAGGAATTAAATCAGCAGCACATACCTTACACATGTTTTCTTCTTACCTAGCTCTGTATTTCTCAAAAAATGTCTGCTTCAACTCTGGATTATAAATGATTCAGTTACCTGAAACAAACTAAAGACAAGACCCCAGGGAGAGTGGCTTCTGTTTAAGACAGACAGAAGCTAATGGGGATCTTAATAAAGAAACAAGCAATTTATTAACATCCAGTTTTAGAAGTCCATCCCTCTGCTTCATACTCGCAAACCAATGGCAACCACAATAAAAAAAGGAGAACACACACGACTCGCAAAAAAGGGTTTCTGCCTTAACGCCTCTGTGCACCAGATTGTTTTTTTCCATTCTGCAGTACGTTAGCCCTTTACACTGTAGCACAGTAGAACCAACTATCCCTGGAAAACAATTCCCGCCAGCGCTAATTCAAAACAGGACACTTATTACCAAGTCCACTAAAACAGCAGAGCAAAACCAAGATCAGGGGGCCCCTTCAAGGGGTACCAGACAGACACACTGTAGGAACACTACAATGCCCCAGAATAGAGAGGGACAGGACAATGGCAGATGCATAGTCCACTGCATGAAATTAAATCTGTTTATATATATATATATATATATATATATATATATATATATATATATATATATATATATCCTTTTATGATACAGTAGTGAGTTTCAAATCAGTTGAAAACAGTCAAGTTAAATGTACTGTTAAAACCAGAAAGGTGTGATCTTAAGCTAAGTACATACTTTACTTAAGTCCAAATGTTGAGGCACTTGTACTTTACTTAAGTCTTTTCTTTTCATGCCACTTTCTACTTCTACTCCGCTACATTTCAGAGAGAAATATTGTACTTTTTACTCTACTACATTCATCTGACAGCTTTAGTTACTTTAAACATTAAGATTTCTGCACACAAAACACAGGTAGTTTATAAAATCTGATGTTTTATTATGAATGAAACTAGCCAACACTATAATGGCCTACAAGTTCAGCTAAAATTATTAGACCATTAAACACACAGCTGTTTGGATCCTTTACACTTTCTAAAATGGGAGGATTTTTTTCCGCATTGAGTAGGCCTACTTTTACTTTTAATACTAAGTAGTAGAACAACATTTTTGTATTGAAGGTTTCAATCACAAAGTAAAGCACAATCCAACTCAAAATTCCACTTCAGGTTTTCTGTACACTTAAACCAAACAATCCCCAAAACACAAAGTCAAGTAAATTCAAGACAAAACCCACACAATTAAATCCAGTCCAGTGGGATAACGAGAAAACAAAAAGTTTGTTAGTTCTTTAGGCACAAAACAACAAATCAAATCAAACAAAACGCCAAAGTAAGGGGAAAAAAAGTCAGTTCATAACTCACAGAGTCCAGTCAAGTCAGTCCAGTATTCCAGTCAGTCTAACAATCCAGTCTGGGATTTTCTGCTGATTTGTGAATGTGTGAACAACTTTAAACAGCGAATGCAATAGGATGATCCGAAGGTGGAGTGTACAGGATTGTGGTACGGCTGAAAGTCACTGAGGACATTTGATATAGAAAGAAAAAGAAAGTAACAACCTGTATCTTACTACCAGGAGAGAGACCTGGTTGGCACCCCGAACATTAGAAGTCATTTAAACTGTGAGTCAAATTGTTACATACTTTTACTTAAGTAACATTTTCAATGCAGGGCTTTAACTTGTAATAGGGTATCTTTACAGTGTGGTATTAGTACTTTTATTTAACTAAAGGCTCTATATAATACTTCTTCCACCACTGCCTTTATGGAGCCTCTTGGAGAGTAATCAATAATTGATAAACCACACAAACAATCGTGGCCAAACACCACAGCAAGTGAAATGCCATAGGTCAACATTTAAACATAACGGTTGATGTAATGACTTGTAATTACCCTGGCAGGCTTTTTCCCACATTTAGTTTTCAACAAACTGTGAAGCGTTCACTGCACTTGAGACCACTAAAACATTTACACGAGTTACGGCCTGCGCTGGGAGCGTTCCCAATAAAAGAAAGAAATCAGTTGAGCTGAATAGGCTGTTGGCATTTATAAATTGGAGGTGATAAAATCTGTGTAAAGTAAACACTAATTGGGTCATCTTTGCACGCAGTGAACTAATTGCAGCATTCTAGTTCTTAATTGTGGAATTGTCAGAGTGCATTTGGAATGCTAATGCAGGAGAGACAGCTGGTAAGAGAGTGTGGATGAGTCTTCTGGGACCAAATCCAATCCTCACCCATGGCTCCCTCTCTCTCTCTCCCTCTCTCTCTCTCCATCTATCCGGTGGATGAGTTGTTCAGGTAGGAGAATGGAGAGGGAGGGGGATAGATTGGGGGGAGCTCGCATGGTGCTGTGTAAGGCTGGGTATAATTCCAAAATGTTGTGTACCGATACTAGTGATGGCCAAATGAAGCTTCATGAAGCTTTGTCAACCATTTTATTTATTTTCTGAGCCCACTAGATGGCGCTCTTGGCATTTCAGATTTCTTTCAACCCTTTGTTGAACACGGAGCGCCATGTAATGGTCCCCGAAAATAAAGAAAATGGTTCACAAAGCTTCATGAGGCTTCATTTTCTCCATCACTAACTGATACCAATATCATACCGATACCGCTTCCTACTTCCTACTTCCTACACCAATTTTATAAAACAAAAAGCAATTACAACATTACACATTACAACACAAATCTTTTTATTTATTTTTCAGCTCCTACTACGTGGCCGCCATCTCTCTGTGTAACGTAGAGATTTTCCTGCGTGTCTCTACAACGTGCAACGTTAGACAGCCAATCACAGACATTATTACATCTTGGTAGAAGCATGCTGCGTGCTTATTGGCTCACTGACTCTGATGTGATTTACTCCTTAGGTTATTGAAATTGGGTATTGAATGACGAGGCATTTTTCGATACTCAATGATACTTTAGGTGCAATTCGGTTGGTGCCTAAACAGTATTGATTGGGTACCCAGCCCTAGTGCTGTGATTATCTATCTATATATATATAGTTTTTATTTTATAGTTTAAAAAGATAATGAAATTAATTTTTAAAATGTAAATTTCCAATCTAACACTTCATCTAAACTTGTATATACACTTATTTTTATATATATATATATATATATATATATATATATACACACTTATTTATACATATATATACAGTGTATATAGAGCATTATAGCGTTTTAATAAAAAGTACAGTTGTGCCTTACACAGGTGTCTCTCAGGCCATTCAAGTAAGCCTAAATTAGATGCATTAAAATACCTAAATTAATAAATTAGCATAATTATCATGTGGCAATTAAAAGTAATCTTGTTTATTCACCAAATGAGAAAGTATCTATTGGTAGGGGGCCCGGAAAATCCACTATGCCCAGTGTAATCTTTCCATTAATCCGGCTTTGCCCCCCCCTCTTCTGCCTCCCCCTCTGCCTGGGGTCAGACGACGCAGCCCACCAACAGGGAGCTGTGGAATCACGTAGGCGTCATTCATCCCCATCACAGTAAGTCACAAAGAAGCGGGATCCTCTCACAGTCATTAGGTGTGATTAAATTGGTTGTGGTAATGTGCCAAATAATCATGTCCAGCCCTCCAACCCCTCCAATCCCCCAACCCCACCCTTCTCAGACCAGGTGCGATTCCAGGATTTTTTAAGTGGGGTGGCACGGGGAGCAATAATCAGTCAGGGGGGGCCCAGGGGATTTTATCAGAGTACAGCCTAGGAAATATTGGATAGGATAGAACAACACAATGCAAGATAAAATGCATCACATTCATTATTAATTTAACTTGTTATTGTTTTTTTTCAACAAAATGTATATCCAAATAAAATACACATTTTCCATAGGCTCTAAAGTAGGGTTGGGTATCCGATACCGGTGCTAAATCGGTACTTTTAAAACGGAGCCGGTGCCTGAACCGATACTTTTTAAGAAAGTTTTAAAAAAAGAAGAAGAAACTAGGCCTACTAAACAACAGTTGGTGACATTTAAGAACGTACTGCTTATTACTAAGGCCATATGGTGAAAATTAAATGATTTAATAGTAATGTAATAACTATAACTTATAATAAACAATAACTTATTTCACCAGTAAATTGCTGTTGAACAACAAAAACAACAACCAGATGGGAAAAGGGTATTTTACAATAACTTTGAATGCACCGCGAGGCTGTAGGTTACCAGTTTCAGGGAACGCACCGTCTGTGTTTTTCCGACGTCGGCATCTGCTGCACTGCAGAGCAGACTGTTGATATACAGTCACACTTTACCTGTCAGCATTTTAACCGTGTTGTTTAATCCAACTGCTAACTAAAGGTAGGCTAACGTTACCTGCTGTCGAGTGTAGTGTAAAGTCAGGCACCGAAATTTTTGTTCTTATTCGGTCTCGTTACTATCGTTTACATCGGAACCGGGGACCTATTGGCACCGAGTTTCGGTACCCAACCCTACTCTTAAGGCAAACTATTGGATATGTGGAACTATTAATTGGTCATGTGACAAGGGCTGGGAAGATTATTTTGCCACAAAAACATATAAAAAAAAAAAAAGTGCAAAACATAATTTATTTCTTACAGCAACAATTGCTCTACAGTGACTTTATTATGTTTCTACTTTTAAACTGGCCTCAAAAACTAATTACATAGTTGCCATACAATGTGTGTTTTTAGTATATATCCATTTAAGGCAGCGATTGGCAGAACAGGCAGCAAAATGACAGGACTCTGATCCAATGGAAATCGCATTTGTCAGATTGACAGCACTCTAGCCCAATGGATTGGGGCGGGTCACCAGGGGGGGCCAGTCATATTTCAGGTGGGGCTGGTGTTTGTTTCAGGGCTACCAAAGTAATTTGCTGTGCTTGGTGGATTGTGAACTCTTATTAGAACACATCGTAAGAAAACAAAAAGCAGACCAAAATCAGAACATCATTTTTTATTAATTTTAATAAAATATGAATTTGATTTGAACCAGATGAAGAGCCCTGTCTGCCTGTATCTGTGGTGCGTGACAAGTATTACAAAATACTAGACATTTAGGATGCATTAATCAGCATTCAAGTCTCCCTTCACTAGAAAATGTGTTCTGTAGACGGGTCTCCTGTTTATCAACAACCAAGGATGTGCGTCTTGATTACATAGGGCTATTATAAATGGACATTTTCAATATTATGACATCAAGCAACTTGAAAACCAGTGGAAATGCTTTTTAAAGTTAAATGTGTATGTGCCTCTCATCCTGGCATTTCCAAAACTGTGATACATTTCTACATTTTGATAGGTAATTGTCAGCTCTGGCTAGCTAACAACCATATTCCAGTGAGAAACGGCAGGTGTGGTAGCAGTATTAATGCTTACCCAGACTACACAAAACTAGCTTCTGCAGGTAGTTGTTGTTGTTGTTAACAACACTTAAGCACCCTCATTCTGCATATATTAGTAATATCAGTACATATGAAAACCCTGCTGTTTACCATTAATGGTATAATATGCAGTATTATCCTAAAAAATTAATACGAAGGTAATCCCTCTAAATCTTCACTATGACCCACTAGAAGTGTGTGTTGGTGCCTGTATGTATGCAGAGACCCTGCCCTCTGCCTGGATTCCCTCTTTTCTTATCATTTTTCTGTGTGATGTGTAAGCCCAGCCAATAACAGCGTGCAGGCTGTACAGCCTGCTCTCATTCCAACGCTGCTCATGTCTCACAGCCCTGTTGATTAGAGTGGGAAATCATCTGACGTGGTAACACAGCGTTGTGTCCGAGCTATATCACTGGACACATCCAGACCACAGATATCTGGCAGCAACAGGTCCCACTGAAAAAACATATAAAACATATCCTCTGGGCATATAGGGGCACAGCACCCGCAGGAGCACACGCCTTTTTCTCATCTTGCGTTACACTCTCCACACCGCTGTCTTCGGACAAAAAGTCACGTCCTGAGATCGATAATGCTGTCAGACACTTTCAGTAACACTTTGAGCCTGTCAGTAGTAAAAAAAAAAACTTTTATCGGACAAAAAGCAAGGCTCCACAATTGTCCCAGCTCGGTTCGCGCCGGTCCGTCATTGCGATCTCGCTCAATACTGGACCAAATTCAAAGATTTATGGTCCCATCAGTCTATTAGACACAAATGCATGGGGAAATGGTTGAAAAAAACAGTACTTACCCTTTAAGTAAAAGTACATAAGTATCCTCAGGAATATATTTTGAATATTTGTTCTTGCAGGCTATTCTATTGTTATTTCATGTATATTGTGTCCTGTTATTTAATTTATATTCTGTATGTGTGCTGTGTGTCTGATATTTTGCTGCTGCAACACCCTAATTTCCCATTTTTTGGGATCAATAAAAATCTATATCTATCTATCTATCTACCCAATGCAGAAAAATTATCACATTTTTAGAAACTTGAAACAATTTTTACAGTTCTATGTTTAATGGTCTAATCATTTCAGCTGGACTTATAGGTCGTTATATTGTTGGCTAGTTTATAATAAAACCGGTAACACTTTACATTAAACAAACGTTACTGTTTTTGAAAGGGTAGTTACCCTTTTTCAGAAGAGTAGTTACTGTTTTTACCCTTTTGAAAAACAGTAACTACCCTTCTGAAAAAGGGTAACTACCCTTTTGAAAAACAGTAACTAATCATTAACTACCTTTTTTGTGTTTGTTTATTGTAAAGTGTTACCATAAAACCTTGTATTTTATAAACTACATGTGTTTTGTGTGCAAAAATCCTAATTTGTAAACTAACTAAAGCTGAAATCTAGATGGATGGATTAGAAAGATGTACACACATTTGGTCCGGCCGTCATTGCAATCTTGATCCATACTGGACAAAATTCAAAGATTTTTGGTCCCATCAGTCTATTAGACACACATGCATGGGGAAATGAGGCCCAGGTTGAAATAAACGGTAGTAGGTCAATGCAAGACTTTTAAATGTAAATGGACTGTATTTATATAGCGCTTTTCTAATCTTAACGACTTTAACATAGTACAGGAACCATTCACACACATTTACACTCTGATGCGCAGCATCGGGGGAAACTCAGGGTTCAGTGTTTGCTTTTTCAGTATTTGATGGGAAAGCCTTTATGATATACCAGACCTAGTGTCTGTACATCTTTCTAATCCATCTTGATTTTGCGTGATTTCCTTTGGTGTTATCAGTCGTCAGGATTTTCATTTTTATGTAAAACAACGGAGACAGAAACCGAATGTGTTTGTGGAACGTTCAGCTCGTCTGTGCGTTACGCGGCGGCAATAATCACTTCTCTCAGCAGGATGCTGACCGTGCGACAGTTGATGGAGGAGTTTGTCAGACGTGACGCCATCTTTCTTTCTCATGGACGTGGTCCGATAAGATGGATTCATCTCTCCACCACAGCCGAGTGTCACCGAGAGAACACGATGTCTCTTTCCCACCTTTACTGTGATTACTAGCAGAAGGAAAGGGAGACCATGAGCTTCATCTATCCACTGGATTTAATATGTCATGCCTGCTTGTTATTGCTTTTCTACGATCATTGCTTTAGTTAGCGAGATCATAGGTCATATTTTGGTAAAAACGTGAAGCCAGAATTTGTGAGGCTGTCTAAACCTTGAATGCTGTTTGAGAAAATGATCATTGTTTTTTGAAGCCGAGGTGGGAGGAAGTGAGAGGTTTATAACAATGTATTGCTGTGCCCTTCAGCGTCTCTTTTACCTTTTTAAATAAGCCACCATTAGCCACACATTCAGGCTTCCATTTGGAACTGCTTGAGTTAATAAATACCTCCACGAAGCAGAAATGAAATCAGACTGAAGAGGGAGCACTGACTTCTCATTTCTCGCCTTTAACAGGGTTCACACCAGTGGCTTTTGTCAGCTAGTCATTGCTCAGAAATGTGGCTCAACCAGTGGCTGAAAATGACCAACAAAAGGTGCCAGTACCCTGATTGAGCAGTTGCATGACATGATCATCGTGTGTGTCTTGGATATATTTATATTCATACGCATATCTTGGTAATATATCACTTCAAATGTGTGTTTGTGTGCTTTTAATTACACCCATTCATGTAGCATTTTCATTAGCCACTATTGTGTGAGACATAGTCTCGCATAGCCAGACCCTCCTCTACAGCGCTGCGGAGGAAGGTCTGGCTAGTCCGCACAGCATTCTGGGATGGGAGAAAAACATGCTCTGGTTTATTGGCATTTCTTTAAACCAATCACAATCTGCTTGGGCAAAGCTAAGCTCCGCACGGAGCAACGGTGTCTCTGCTAAATAGCCTCGGGAAGGAACTTGTTTTGGTGGAACATGTGTACATTCAAAGGTGGTTTTAGTTGTGCAACAGGAAACTCAGATTGGACAGATAGTCTAGTTAGCTGTCTGGATTTACCCTGCAGAGATCTGAGGAGCAGTTAACCATAGTCCTCAGAAATCTCCCGGAGTTTAGAACACCAACACAAAGAAAGCGGAAGGTAAGGGACATCCGGCCGAAAAATCAGGAACATCCGGCGGAATTTCCGGCGGCACCCGAACAATCCCAGAAATGAAACGTCGTCGATATAGACTATGTAACATTACGTTTTATTTTATTAAAGTTGACTGTGGTGTGCTACAATTTACTGGTAGAACTAGATTCCCAACCTCTTTAAATGTAAATCACCACCCAAATCCAGACTACATCAAATAGAGGCTCTCACTCTCCAGTCAGGAAATATCCAGCTGTGATAAGGTTGTGTGTAAAGCTCCTTTTACATGAACACATGAACCGATTAAGACACAGATCACATAAAAATAGTAGCATTAAAATAGCAGCGTATTGCTTTACAGTATGTTCAAAATGATGTTCCCAACTTGTATAAACAATAAATCAGTGAAACTAAAGAGGGATAGTAGCCCGAATTTCAAAAGAAGAAAAGCTTTGGGATGTTGGTAAAAGTCTGGAAAAAGCAACCTTTACTTTTTTTTCCAGCATCTTTTGACAATTCAGATTTCAATGCCTTACAGGGCCATGGTCCACCCATGGTAGCTTTGGTACACCCTTGAGGCCAGGACTACTTCTCCCATTGTCTTTTGTTATTATTAGTTGATTCATTTATTTTTTATTTTTTTTTAAAAAGCATCTGAAAGCATTTTTTGAATTTGTGAAGGTCAGATTGAGCAGGGCCATCCCCTCAAAGCTTTTTGAAAGATCATAGCATAGCCTCCTTTTTGTGTAAACATTTTTTTTATCAATGCTGTGCCTGTCATGGTAGTACTTGCTATTTATAGTTGCGTTCTAAAGGTTAGAATTTTCATGGCTTGTTTTTCTATCTTTGATATGGCTACATTTACATTGCTACGTTTTGAGCCAAAAGCGATCTCTGTGCACACAAATGTTTTTAGCTCCAGTAGAAGAACTAATCTCAGTTTAAAACTAACACATCCAAACCAAATATCTCATCAACATTCTGGTATACTGGGCATAAACCGGAGGCAGCATGTATATTCCGCCCGTTGATGGGAGTAGCCATTAGTAGCTTAGTCTAGAGAACGAGACGTTATGACCGATGAGACAATCAGTCGAAACATTGCCGTCAGTGTCGGTGTTGCCAAAGGTCTCCGGTTTAGGGGCTCGGAAACGCCAGAGCAGGTGGGATGAGATAGCCTGGTCCTACCAGACTCTGTTCCATTTTATTTGTACAGAGAGTCTGGCCACCCTCCATTGACAAGTGTTAACTTCCTTGAAGGCGGGTACTTTGTTGAAGTTTAAAACTATTGGATCTGCCCAGAGCCACTCTGGATCTACCATAACCAATCGCTAACGTTTGGTCGTGACCTCGGCTTAGCATCGCTAGCGTTCACCACTAATGGAGTGAGCTGGAAAATCAAACATTTCCCGAACCCTGTGGGGAGGAGGGCCACAACATCATGGCCACCAACAAAACTCAGCAAAGACTGTTCTCGCTCGGGCTTTAACTTTTGGATATTCAGCAGTGTTGCCACAACGGACCGAATGGCTTCGCTCACATCTTTCTCCGCCGCCATTACAGAACTACAACTCAAACTATCGCACAACCTCAACGTTATTGTTCTCAGCCACTCCCTCTGTTTGCTGATTGGACCAGTAAAGATTTGACCGGAGAAAACCCGCGAATATACCGCAAACCCAGACGGAGTACTGAAGGAAAATTTAAAGGAGAATTCCGGGCGATTTCAACCCGTAGCTCTGTTGATTGTAAATTTGTAGTGCTGTCAGTAACGAAACCAATCGGTGCTGCCTACACCGTGTTATCCCCCTACTCGCTCTAGCACCTAACAGGCATAAACCGGGCAAGTTTTAAACGGGTTTTTAGCCTCTAAACATGCTCGAAATATCATTACTCGGTCTTACCCATGTGCAGTTATTCCTTCCGAGGGAACACAGCAAATCTGACTGCAGTAGATGTGACAGAAAGGCAGAAAAGTTGTGTTAATCCATACCTCTGGTTATTTACTGATGTCTGGTTGAAGACCACACGAATCGATTGCCGAACTCATACAATCCAATAGTCCAAAACGTATTTTTTCCACAAAAAACGATTTGCCGTGGTTAAGTCCTTACTAATGACTATAGCAACATGCTGTAACCTGACACCACTCTGTGGCCACAGAGAGTTCAAAAGTTCAAGAGCTATCGCGCATGTGCAGGTCGCTAGGCAACAGACACACACAGACTGCAGCTGAGAGAGAGAGACAGAGAAGCAAACGGAGCTTTCGGATGATTACAACGTTGTGTCAGTGTTTTTAGTATATAGATAGTACATCTCAATCCGATGTGGAACACACGGAGGAGGTTTTGGAGTTTGATGGTCGGGGTTATCTATTCAAACCTGAATATAGCTACAGATGAAGAGTTATTGGCACAATATCTTGTCGAGAGAAGTGCACAAACAGAGGAGCTGGATGCTGCTGCTTCAAGGCCACGACGTGCGGGGACATGTTGGTCCTCCTGTCCTGTGGATACTGTATCGCAATGACGACGGAGGAAGAAAGCCTGTGTTGTAAGGAATGGGAACTCATACAGATAACGGACATGGTTTCACCCATACACAGAGGTTTCCCCATCTGATCTAGGATGTTTTGGAAGCGTTTTTTTTGTCCCAAAAGTAAATTCGAAGAAGCGTCCTAAATCGGACGGACCTGATGGCCAGCTATCTAATGAGTGAGTACAACAGGCTTTAGTGAGTCTGTCCTAGCTTAGCTACATTTGCTTTCAGTTGTAAATACACATTCAAAACACAAATCAAAACACACCTCTTCAGATTAGCTTAGCTACCGTTTTTATTGTTTTTAATTGCTTCTAAATATGATTGTTGTATGTGTTGTTTTTATTGCTTTTCTATTTGTAATGTGACATACAGTGTGTGGTGGTTTTTACTGTAAAGTGTCTTTTGAGTACCATGAAAAGCTCTCTATAAATGAAATATATTATTATTTATTGTAAATAGATGTGCCACTTCGCTAGCTAGTGAAATAACCAAAGCTTGGCCTCCCTAGGCCCAGCCAGTGGTGCAGTTATTCCTTCCCTCGGAAGGAATAACTGCACATGGGTAAGACCGAGTAATGATATTTCGAGCATGTTTAGAGGCTAAAAACACGTTTAAAACTTGCCCGGTTTATGCCTGTTAGGTGCTAGAGCGAGTAGGGGGATAACACGGTGTAGGCAGCACCGATTGGTTTCGTTTTTTCTGCTACTGACAGCACTACAAATTTACAAACAACAGAGCTAAGGGTTGAAATCGACCGGAATTCTCCTTTAAATTGAGTGGAAGTACATAGGAGGGCGGAGCCAGCCTAGCTCTGACAGCCAGAGCAGGTGGAATGAGAGGGGGAAACGCAAAAGATATGTTTTTAAACCAAAATGTAGCAATGTAAATGTAGCCCAAATCTGTGTTTGCTTTACTTGTATTCCCCTAGTAATGTCTGAGAATTCCCTTCAGCCAAATCAGTCAGGTTGTTCAGAGAAGGCGTCCAGCTCTATGTGCATGTGTGTGTGATGAACCCTATCCCTGTTCAGTGTGATTTTATTGAGCACCTGCTGTCTCTGCATCTTTTCCAGGCCCGAGATTCACTGGGACATGTTGACCCTGCGCTTTGGACAGCATGTCATCAAGGCGTCAGCCGTGTTCCTGCAGACAGAGCTGTCCTTCGCTCTGGTCAACAGGAAGCCTGTGGTGCCCGGACGTATCCTTCCATCACTTCCAGGTGAGAGGGGTTCCTGCTCAGCTTAGTAATACTGTTGTTGGGGGTTTGAAGTGTGTGTCAATGTTTTAACACCTTACAGCCCCTCTGAGTCTGGGCGGGAGTGGTCACTGTGTCGATTTGATTTTGATAAGATTTTTTTTTAGGCATCTCGAACAATCAACAGTATGTTGTAAAAGAGAAAATGGAACAAAATAAAAACACAAACGTAGAGAAATCAGTCAGACTTTACCAAAGAACAAATAAAAAAAAAAAAGGATACGTTAGAGAAGGAGCATAGTGCTTATATAGTCCTGCCCCTACTTTATAATATCATATTGTTACAGAAAAAAATCAAATAGATATGCATACAGCATACGGAATTGTAGGTCATACAACAATTACAACCCAAAATGTAATACTTTGATGTATCTTGCTTTGCAAATTTAAATATACTCGTAACTCAGTGGTTAAAGGGCTTTGTCATGCCAATGGCTGAATGTCTAAGCTGTATGCAGCTGCCCAATAGGCAGGATGGAGTGCAACAAGATGGTCACTGTTGTACAGGAGACCCTCACAATGTTGTCGCGGTGACCTTTTTCTTCGCATTGTAAATCAGTCTGTCAGCGCTTATTTCCCACTAATAACTGTTGAATGTAGATGAATGAATGTTGGGTGTAAAGTAACTGACCTTGTTGCAGGAGTGTGTGCTTTTGTTTTTGAGATGCATTTGGAGTTTATGTGTTGAAATATGTACGTCTCTTGAACCTCTGACACCCAACATCACAGGTGTGATCTGGTTTACTAGTGGGAACATCCAGCAGTGATGTAGCATGGTATTATAGTGCGACACTGCATCACAGCCATAGTGGAGGTAGCAGCAGTGACGTCACCCATTGGTTTCTGTTCTGCCATTTTGAAGCCCCTACTTTGGCAATTGGCCTGTCACCATCTTGTTTTTTGACCCCGGACGAGGGAAAGTTGCCGATTTTCAACCTTCTGACGAGAGTCATCCAGTGGAGATTTACCGCCGGGTAAACTCGGACCTCGGGGTACTGGAGCCACTCATCTGCATGTACGGTAGTACAGTAAATCGCCAGACTTTCTCTTCATTGGCAGAACACTGAACAAGACCGATTGATCCAATTGACTTTGATGAAGTGAAAACTCACAGTGAGAGGGTCAAATTTTAAAAAGAAAACATGGACAACAGCCAAAAACAAGTTGAGGTCTAGTCCACAGTGTTAGCATGGTTAGCATTGCTGAGCCTCTGTCCTGTACTGACGAGTCCTAAAGCATCCCCTGAATTGAAGAAACTAGGGACTGAGAGCATACACTCTTCATGAAAATGTTTACTGATACATCAAGTGAGAAGTAGGGTCATTTTCTCGTATACTTCTACAGAAACAGACTTCTTTTTGGAGCCAGTGGAGTCGCTCCTTGCTGGAAATGAGATAGAACGCAGCTTTAAGGAGCTTCAGCATTGGCTTCATTTTTCAGACCCGGAAGCTTAAGTCCATTATTGTGTGTTACTGTGTTTTACTGAGTTTCCCTCTTTGACAGAAATACTGAGTCATGACTATGACATGGTTCATATAGTGTATTTATATAATGTTGTTATAAAACAGGTGCAATAGGAAATATGGTTTTGTCTCTAAACTTGTTTTTAAATAAATGCCTGGTTCTCTCTGCAGAAGAGATACATAAAGGCCCCAATCACTAGGGCTGTGCAATTAATCGAAATGTAATCGTGATAATGATTTCCCAATGATCACAAAAACAGAATAATCGAGACATTACGTTTTGCAAGTAAACTCTTATTTTCTCTTGTGTTCTGAATGGAAAAATAAAGTAGTAGTATAAAGTATTAAGGCAAATTTCACAGTTGGATGTGTTTTTTTTTTTTTTACTGTTGATGTATTTAACTTTTTCCACTGTTTTTTAAGATCAATAATTGCAACATCTTTCCAGAAGTCCACGAGTAATCATGTTCAATTATCGTGATTTCATTATTGACCAAAATAACCATGATTATATTTTTTTCCACAATCGAGCAGGCCTACTGATCACCATTTGACAATTCACAGTAACAATGTATGGCGTACCTAGCTACGGTTAAACTAGCTGAAGGGAGTGAAAAGTGAGCGGAAATCAGAGGTGGGTTCCGAGGGTTAATGCACCTCTCGATACCACAGCATCACGGCTTAATTGACATCAGAGTGTTTATATTCCCTCTGCTGTGTCTCCGTCATCAGTGTCAGAGAATACATAGAAAACATGCAGTGTTAGTGTACAACGCAGCGTCCCCGACAGTTATCGTCTTTCACAGTCAATATCTGTCTCACTGTGTCTCTCTGACTGGACTTAAACATCCGCTGCTCAACGGAGCACGTCCTAAAGCCTTCTGTTGTTGCCTGGCAACAGATGCTGTTTTTGCTGAAGTGAACCTGACCTTGATATAAAAGCTATATAAGCAGCTGTTTACCATACCAACACACACACACACACACACACACACACACACACACACACACACACACACACACACACACACACACACACACACACACACACACACACACATAAAAATGACAGACAACAACGGCTGCTGAAGGTTACTCAGGCCTGTCGCTGCGCAGGATTTTTTGCTTTCACTTTGTTTGGTTGATCATTGTGTTTTCATACACCAACATAACACCGATGTTTATTTTAAATCGGTACGTTGTCGTGCAGAGGGAGGAGGAGGTCATTTTTCCTCATGGACTCTAACCAGAGGAAAGAAAGGAAAAAAAACTTTACTTTTGTCTATTAATCATTGTTTTTTAACCAGCCTGAGCAAAAAGAAGAAGAAGAAAAAAAAAACTTGCATTAATTTGCATGATTTCTACTGCTGCTTTGTTTGAATAATGTGCTTATTCTCTTTCCGGAATGATAATCAGTTCTTGGCTTTGTGCTCAACTTCTCAAGTGCTGCTCTCGCCTTGCGCAACCAAAGCTGAGATTAATTTTGGACTGGGGAGACTTGTTTCTCGGCTCTGCTATACACCTCCATTCTGGAGCCATATGTGAGCATTATTTAATCACATCTCTCTCGAAACACTGTGATAATCACTCTTGATTGCAGAGGCCTGGTATATTCTGAGTAAGCCATATATACTGAGTGTATCGCTTCTCCATAAAACTGTGGTAGCTACTTTATTTTTGGTGTCCCTCCCTGGGCTTCCACAATAATCTTTCAGCCTATTGTACTTGGAGTGCTCTGAGAGAAAACTGGACTCCTGCATCTCATCTGGGCTCTGTTCTCAGGCTTTAGATAATTTAGCCATGACGGGAGACTTTGGCCAATCTCAGGTCATTTCAGAGAGAGAGAGTGTTCCTATTGACTGTTCTGTGGATGCATTGCCCGTGTGACAGAGGGGAGAGGCAGAGCTGCAGGAAGAGGTCTCACTCTACTTTAAATCCTGGTGTTTCTTTGCATTCTACACACTCACGTTTTAGGTTTCTTTCACACCTGAGCAGTTTGGTCTATTTAACTGACCCCTGGAGTGTTTGGTCAGATTTTCCGGTTGGTTTGGGGTGCTGTGAAATCTCATTCGAACTCTGGTGCGGATCAAACAACCGAAATCTGGGTCCGCTTAAAAACGGTGGTCTCTGTTCTCTTCCAAGTGCTCTAGAGTTCAGTTCATTTTAGGTGAGAACACGATCCGATCCAAATACAGGAAGTGAACCAAAAACGGAGCATTTACTAGCCTGCAATTTCAACCTTGCACACAATTTACAGACTTATATATATATATGATTTAAGGGATGATAGCGTTCAGATCCATAACATTTTATGAGCATACATCGCCGGTCGTCTGTGTGACATCATCATCATCTCTCCCTCCTTCACTCGCTGTCTGTCAGCTGATCACATTGTTTACCTTCTGAAATATTAGAAACACTAAAGCAGAACCAGAAAACCCAAGACTTTATAAATTTGGTGTTGCTCCATTATTACCGAGACCGGAAGTGTCGGCGAGTTTCATTCGGATATTCTGTCCAATAGAGCAGCGGCCGTTTCCACCGTGTGACATTTCTTTACAATGTTTGGTGTTTGACAAAGTGCAGTGTGAACGAAAACCCGAACCAAATGAAAAATGCAACAATGTTGCAACTCCACCCCCCGAATCGCGCCGAGTCTACCAAACTATAGGTGTGGAAGGGCCGTTAAGCAAATGTTTCCACCAGAAGCAGTCTGAGCTGCTCCCTGCAAACAGACCTGAGCTGGCATACGCTATGAATTAACAACGTGAAGAAAAGTGAAACAAAGACACTGTAAGAAAATCCGATATCACAGGACACATTCTTCCATTTGAACATCCATACTAACATGTTGCCACAAAGCTGTGCTGTGCTGTGGAAGGGCATATAAGGGATTAGAGAAACCTAATCAAACACCCCACACATATGGAGCTAGAAGAGTCTCACTAAAGATAAATGCACACACTACATTCACATATGCACACACAGGATTCATACATGCACACACATGATTCATAAATATGAGTGACGATCCCAACATCTCAGTCCTCCTGTGAAATTGTGAATTGTACCCAGCGCAGAGCACTCGCGAAAAATACATTTCTGCTTTGTTCATCAAAATTAATGTGATTGTTTTTATTGTTGCTTGTATTTGCCCTCTGTTTTACGCAACCGTTAACATACCGGTATGATGATATTCATACTTTTGCTCTTAATTCAATGTAAAAAAATAACAAAAATGGCCACTTTGGGGCTCGTGCCTGATCATGGAAGGCTTGTATCATGTGGATGCGCCGACAGTTTTGTTGTTGTTACTTAGGATTCCTCATGGGGGCGACAGCAACTACGCACTATAGCTTTAACAGTGTTACAGGCAGACAGTCGTTTCGATTTGGAGATAAACAACCGTCACGTTAATAATTAGAGTAGATAATTGTAATGTTTTCGCGGTACATCAGTGTTTATCATAGATGTGTGTACTTCTGTTACCAGGCAGACTGCTTTCCTTTACTTCCACTCTCTTCTTCTCTACTACTTCTTGCTTATTGACAGATTACCTTGTTTGTAAGCCCTCTGGTGTTTCGGAGAATACTGCAACAAGCAATGCGTTGAGCATAAACGTGCAAGCTTGTAGCGCACGCCATCTACGGAGCCCCGTGCACGGTGTCGCGCGCAAGTATATGCAAAGCTTTATGCATTAATCCTAATGACAGAAGGAATAAAGGAATACAAGTATCTGTTGATTTTACATGGGGTACAGGGCAAGATAGCGCGGCCCTGGTGGCATTAAAGATAACTCGCAAGAAACAACATGGCCAGAATTACCCATGATTCTCTTAGCTTTCTGGACTACCTGTTTCTTCCAGAGGGAGCTCAAGTTTGGTAACTGGACTCCAGTGATCTTAGAGCAGATGTTTACAATGTTAATGAGGCTATTCTTGTTTTTCACAAGCAACCCATAAAACCAGCAAATGAACGCAAAAGTTAAATAACTTCCAATAAAGGAATGATAGAAGCTACAACTTTACATACAAAAACATCATTAAATGATGAGCAGATTACCATTGTATATACTGAGCACAATAATGCTCCCCAGAGGTTAAACCCTATCCATTGTGGACACGTCATGAGCTTTCCTCTATGCCACGCTCAGGACAAAGTTACACATTTAAAGATATGATAATTCTAATTCTAATCAAATAGGCAGATTGCCATGAGATTTACATCTCATCACAATCAACAGATTAGGTTTTGGCGGTCAAAGGTCAATGTCAACTGTGACTTCACATTGGCCATAACTCAAGAATTCCTACGCCAATTATGACAAAATTTCACACTAATAGGATAAAATCAGGAAGTGATGACATTTTATATCTAAAAGGTCAAAGGTCAACTTCCCTGCGTCTTCATAGTGTTCTGCAAAAATGCTTTTCTGTCCAATTATTCAGAGCTATACTGTGTCTCAGGAACAGAAGGGGAGACATTTGGTCTGATGCCGAGTTGGTGTCACTAATCTTGAAACTGTGCTGATTGTACAGATATTCTGTGCTGCCAGGTTCAAGATGTGTGTGAAGCATCCATGTTTCACCAAACAATACACTTAATACATTTTTTTTTATATTCCTGCTAAGCCTGTGACAGACATGGATGTAAACTGTCACTTGACTGGTTGGATAATTTAGAGCGGGCCGGTCGTTATTAGAATGGTATCGAAGAATTATAACCATATAAGACAGGGTGATGCAGGACCCAACGCCAATCCACCTGGAGGGGTTTAATACGTAATAATGACCGGCTCGCTCTACATTATCCCGCTTATTACGCGCGTAATACACAGTTAATCATACAGAGGTTACTCGCTGATGACGCCTGCCGGCTTGGACGGATAACTTTACCGCTGATGATCACGGCTCCCCGGCAGAAACCATGACGCCCCAATGAATGAGCTAACCGTGGAGCTAACTAACGCCATGTTTACACCGTAGCCATTAGCGCTGTTAGTGATTCCTTTGCGTGTTGAAAAAAAATTATTTTATTTATTTAAAAATGGCTCGCCAGAGTGTATGATCAGAACTCCGTCGATGGCAATGGTCTGTTGTGCAGAAATAGCAGAGCGCAGAATGCTATGATTGACCAGTCCCAATCAAATATTCAACCAAGCTGCGTGATAATTCTAGTTAACACTCAACAGGCACAAATCCAAGCAAGGGATTCTGTGCAGTGCACACTTTCATTTTCCCCAGTCTGATAGCCACAGTTAATGCATTCGAGAGTGAGTTTAATTAGGGTTGCTCTATCAATTAGCACACATTTAATCTGAGTGAAATAAAAAGGGCTAAGGAGACGGGACCCTTAATACATGACTAGAACCAAAGAAACGTGCTTCACCATATTATAATAATACTGGCTCAGAGCATGCAAACAGACGTCAGACCTGCCACTTATCTCTCCTGTCAATATGGAGTAAACAGATGGCAGATGAATGCGTAATGGAGTCCTCTTTATGCTCCCATTGAAGTGCCATTGCATTAAAAGGGGAACCTATACCATGTTGTGTTCCTGCTTTGTACTGCTGCAGGTTACAATCCTCTGAGATCAAGCCAGTCTTATACTGCAATGCAAATGTCCCCAACAACATAAACACATTATTTGATTAGGTATCTCAAAGAATTCATTAGAGCAAGAGCTTATTACGCACATCTAGTAATCCCATTAAAAAGTATAATGAGTTGCGCTTTCTATCTCTCTGCTGAGGTTGCGAGTGGCGGCTGGAAAAGGGTTGCAATTAGTAACGACACAACGCTGTCCCTCGTTATCCGGCGATCTGGCGACACACATTAGCAGACGCTCAGCCAGGGGATTACTGGAGCGGCGGCACTTTTTTCTCAAAATAGCCCCTTAAGTGTCTACGCACTGCGATGGCAACACGACAAATTTCATGGGCTGTGGAGATTTATTTTCTGCTACTGCTCCTGTTCTTTCCAGACATAGCTCGGACATTGTCAAGAGATCAAACTAACCTACCATTCCTAGACAAGCAAAGTAAAATGGTAAAAAAAAATCCCATGACTTTTACTTGCTCGTTACGTTACTTCAAAAGTTACAATTTCTTTTTACTGTCCATCCATACATTGATTCTCCTCTAAGACCATTGCTATAGCTTTGAACTATTTTATCATGCCATATTTATCATCTCTCAAATCACTTCCTAAACACTTGTTAAATTTCTTCAGTTTTCCACATAATTCATATATCTGCTGAGAGTAACTGCACATGTTTAATATTTCTGGTTGGATAGCACAGAGTTTTACATTGTAATGCACAATTACAACAGCAGGCTGTTCTCATGAACCATTTCTACAAAAAGCTACCAAAAGTAATGCACTGTAATTTGTATGTATTCCACATATTTTTTGGTGTATGCACCACAGTGACTGCTTCTGTATAAGAACACTGTGGAAAGGACCCAGGAAATGAGTGTTCGTCAGAAGTGTTTTAATCCAAACTACAATCTTTTTCCTAAACTTAACTAGTCATGTTGGTGCCTAAACTGAACTGCTGTCACCTGACGATGTTCACTTTTTGTCACGTTAACCTTGACTATAATGTCCGCCGAAAAGACGGGCAGCTCGCGGTGCTCTGTACCCAGCTCACAGTCACCTATTCTCAGGTAACTGAACCACCAACTGCCGCTGATTCAGTGACATCTCACGGAGCTCTGTAGCCGGTGTCACGTTACCGGCCGGTGGTCGCCTATTTTTGTATGGTACCATATGAATTGGCGTGCATAGATTTTTGTACGATATCATTCAAACCTGTTCATGAGAATGCGTTGACAACCGTATCTTCAACATGCTCCCACTCGGTCAGCTCAACCGACGTCACAACACATATTTTCATTGCTAAGCAGATGACACAGATATTTAACCAATAAATTAGTCTTGTAGAATCAGGGAACTCTTAAAGCGTAACTCTCGCCAAACTGCAACCTAGGGTCTTTTAAGAAAGTATCTGAGTAGGACGGAAACTGCACTTTTAAGATTCACCGTATTCTCGTTTTCGGTCAAATGGCCTTTTGAATGGGAGAGCTAGGGGCACTACAATGATATCATCAAAATAGCTATTTTTAAACACTTAGAAGTCTCGACACAACATGAAACTTTGCTCCAAGTATCACCAGGGGCTCTACACCTTAACACAAGCATTGAGAACATTGTTTGTGTACACAGATTTACTAAAAAGAAAGGTTTTGAACGACTCACTTTAGCAGTGAGTCGTTACGCTATCATCTTGCCAGTCAAAAATAGTTGATCTCCGAATGCGAATGAACGGACTCCATAGGAGGAAATATCATTCTTATACAAGGCTCCTTTTTCAACTACAAGGTCAATATTGTTTTTCACTAATGACAAAACAACAAATGATCCGTGCATTTATATGGAACTAAGCTTTAGGAGCTTTCCATCTTTACTCTCCTCCCTGTTACGTTGCATTTGGAGATCGACTCTTTTTGACTGGCAAGGTGGCAGCAAGCGGAAAAACCAACTGCTACAGTGAGTTGTTAAAACCTTTCTTTTTAGTAAATCTGTGAACACAAACAATGTTCTCAATGCTAAGTTCATGTGTAGAGCTCCTGGTGATATTTGGAGCAAAGTTTCATGTTGTGTCGAGACTTCTAAGTGTTTAAAAATAGCTATTCTGATGCTATCATAGTAGTGCCCCTAGCTCTCCCATTCAAAAGGCTATTTGACAGAAAACGAGAATATGGTAAATCTTAAAAGTGGCGTTTCCGCCGTAATTATGCTTTTAAACGAAAGTTTGACTCGGCTGCATTCACAAAAAGACCCTGGGTTGCATTCTCTCTATGTTTTGCATCTTTTGTCTTATTCTTATTTACCCTAATTCTACTTCCCCTTTGTTTGGCTTACTATTTGGCTTTCTGTTCGTTGCTGCTGAATACTGAGCAAGCTTTTTGGCGGTCCAGCCAAAAATCAGAAGCAAAAAAGTTTTTCATTCAGTCTTGGCATTTAAAATGAAATTGAATAATTGTATTGACTGGCTCATCTTGTTTTCACAGGTTGGGCTGTCATTAGGTCCGTCAGTAAAACACTTTACTCATCTTCATTGCTGTGATCTGAGGGTACAGCAAAATTGCTACAGCTTAATCAATAGAGTGAAGTAGGGGTTAGAAAGTGTCTAGACGGGTTTTAGACACTACCTATATGGAAGATGAAATGAACATGAACAATAGGGGTGGGAATCACCAGAGGACTCACGATGCAATATCCTCACCATACTTACTGTATGTCACTATACGATATTATTGCGATTTTAAACATATTGCAATATTCTGTGATATATTGCAATTTATTACCTTTTTTCCAACTTCAAATTTTTCCCAATTTCAAATGATGTCCTCAAAAGGAAACTTTGCCAACATCTGTTTTATCTGAAAAAGATAAATTCCTCTGTTTGTTCATCTTACTTTCATTTTATTGCTGCAAAATGGGATTGTCAAGCAGACAAACTAGCCAAACACATATATAATAATGGATCCATACAGCATCTGTGTGCAATACAGTATACAGTATTGCCACGGAAAATACCATATGCTGTATGCTATATTGATTTTTTTACCCCACCCCTAATGAACAATGGTGACATAATCCAAACCGTGTGTAAATGAATCTATCCATTAAAGCTTGCAAAGCTACCATCTTTACCCCCTGTACTTAGCACACAGTTTTACAATCTAATGTACAATTACAGACATCTCTTCCTGAGGATTCAAGTTTGTTTTTTACTTCAAAATAAGTAGTAAAGATATGTCAGGATGTACTTGGAATGTGTTTCCATAGGGGGCTACGTTCTTATGTTGTTCACCTCTCCAGATCTCGGCAAGTCAGTTTGTGCGTAAATTGATCGGGATGCTTTGCCATTCCTCTGTTCTTTCTTGTTTTATTTTTATTTATTTGGATCTAATACGCATCAGCATCATTTCAGCCTTCTTTTGTTTGATGTTCTGTGTGTCTATCCAACAATGTGTTAATATTTAATGATCTGTGTGTGTGTTCTTTTAAGGACAAAGCTTTTCAATTTTCACTCATTTCAACCCCCTGCGATTCTCTAGTTTCAGTGACACTTAGAGATGCTGTATGCATGTAGACAGTGGGTAGCAATAGCACGTAATCTAATTACGAAATCCGTTACAAATCTATTGGCTGTTTATTTTGAAAGCATAATCGTAGGTGAATAAGGTGAAGTGGAAGACATACCTCTCCAATGTTCTCCATCCGCCCCATCATCCACTCCTGTCCTCTGTTCCCGAAGCAGAACACATTGTACTGATTGCATGCATACACACACACACACGCACGCGCACACACACACACACACACACGCACGCACACACATCCACGTATTATTTGGACTGCGATTGCTAAAGGATTCAAGGTATTGAAGGGAATGATTATTTTGGTATCGTTGTTCTCATTTTCATTGAAGAATATGAAATGTAAATGATTATAGCATGATTTCTGCAGGGATCTGTGCCAAACAAAGATGTTTGTATTCAGTCTGCAGGATGCGATTTGTAGGCCGGGACGTCTCTGCAGCACCATAGTACTTCATTCAGAATGGTTTGACACATATCTTGCCTTTAAAAAATATTGCGCCCTTCTCCCTCCTGCGGTTTGGATATTGCACTAATCCATATTGCAATTTTGATGAAATTGCAATGAATTTTGCAGCCCTAACACACACACACACACACACACACACACACACACACACACACACACACACACACACACACACACTACGTCCTTATACCCTTGACAGAACCCCCCACGGTTGCGTCTCCCGTGCACACGTGGCTGTGCATGGATCACTGGTGTTGGCATGCCAGCAACCATATAAACAAAATCAGGTCATCGGCTTCTGTGAGCTGCAGGAAGAGCTGAGCCTTGACCTTTTTTCTTCTTCTTCGCTGGTGTGTTTACATCCATATCTGAGCCTGGGGGCTTTGTTTTTTTCGGGCGGTCGGGAGCGAGGCAGGGATTTGGGGCCGAGCCCCCGCAGAGCTGTCACAGCCCATTCCTACAGTCTGGACAGCAGGCACCACAAAGGCCAGCGCAGGAGCAGGCCACAAGGCATGGAGGGAGAGGAGGGGGGGAGAATCAATCATGTATATGCAAACGCACATGCAACTAAACAAGTTGTATTCCAGCATGCTAATAGAAGTCAAAAAATTATTTAGTTTTTTATGCCAGAAAAGGTATAAACTGGGCAGCTTCATCACAGCAGCAATTAAAAGTTAATATGGCCTTTATTTCTTTCTGCCACACGTATTTGCTTTGAAGATTTAATTCCCATCTGATAGATCACTTGCCTTGGTGAATTATTTTCTGCTTGTGTATCTTACACTGCCTTTGATGTTTGACTCTTTTTGCTTGTACATTTTTCATACGCGATGCATTATACACACTACTTTGTTCTTTTCTTCTTTGTAATCAATAACTCACAGATCTCATCGGCGCTCCGCTCCATCTTTTACAAAAACAACAATTCGTCGGGGCCTGGAAGATTTAGACTTTTTTGAGGAATTCTTTTGAATGTTAATGCAACTTTGGTTTTTCTTGTCTTTTAACATACCTTTCCTTTAAGTGTCGAGAATGAGCTCTGCAATTTCATAACTAACGTCTGATGAATGCGGCCATCAAGTCTCCACAATCATGTTTGACAGCACCCTCATTATTATATAGAACTTAACATTTAAAGATGTGCCTTTTCTCCCCAAATACGAGCCAGAAGTTATGCTATACAGTCATGCTTTTTTTGAGAATGATCATCCGATATCATAAGCTGAACAACGACCAGTGTGACAGTAGCATAACAACAGGAAACTTTGCATTGCCTTGTTCTCCTTTTTCTCTTTATGTCTGCGGTTCCAACTTGGAATCGTTTAAAAATAATTACCAATAGCCTGGTTGACACCAGACCCTTCTCAGTTGTAACAGAGTGGGTCTGGGCAAGGTTCACAGCCCATTTCCAAAGGGGCGTCACCAACGGACGCCGCTCAAATGCCTCTGGGCACAATTGGATAGTCCTTTAACCAATCAGACCAACGATCCGGGTGACGTAGCAGCGACAGCAGCATCAACGGGTTGCTGCGCTTTGGTGGCCGTCACGTTTAATGTAACCAAAAAGCTGCTTGCCATTGCTGCACTATTGTCATCCTGTTAAAGTCTGCCTCAATGGTTGTGATTGGTGCCTCGATTTGGAGAAAAAAATTGGGAATGGGCTTGAATGGGCTCTTGGCCAGACTGACTTGCAGAGTGAATCTCAAATTTGCCGGAAGCTCGTCAGGGTTTTCCCAGGCTATCATTCCAATGGAATAGTTTAGAAAATATGGTTTTAAATCCAATCATCGGTTCCAAATTTAACACAAAAAGACCGGTAACACTGTAAATCACCATTGAACAAAATGTTCCTCTTATATCTGTGAAATAAGCATGGGACCTGTTTCAACTCCACCCTCAAAGAATTGGAGAACCCGAATCGAAAGGAAAAATCTGAATTGAAATCAGAATTGTTAATACCATAACGATGCCCAACCCTAAGTGCGATTCAACCGAGCTAAACGAGGCAGGTGTGAAAGCGCCCTAAGTGGCGGTGCCGGCATGCATTTGATCAACAGTTGAGCCAAGTCGGGGCACAGAGACCTGCGCTGCTAACTGGAGCTTACAAACCGAGAACACAAAATGTTTTTTTTGTGGCAGTGGTACGGAAGAATGCAGACCAAAAATATTCAGTACTGTATTTTTCAGACTATAAGTCTCTCCTGAGTATAAGTCGCATCAGTCCAAAAATGCGCCATGACGAGGAAAAAAAACATATATAAGTCGCACTGGACTATAAGTCGCATTTGTTTAGAACCAAGAGAAAACATTACCGTCTACAGCGGCGAGGGCGCTCTATGCTGCTCAGTGCTCCTGTAGCCTACCCCTGAAAACATTAACTGAAAACAACTGAAAAACTGAAATATTAATGGAGAACAGCGGACATACTGGTAGCGTGCATGTGCGTCTTCTTCTTCGCTGCTTGTGGCGACACAGGAAGTTGTGCTGTTACCACTGTTTAGAGCAGTGAAGAAAACGTGTTTGCGCTTTCTTCTTCGCTGCTCTAAACAGTGGTTGCTTGTGGCGACACAGGACGTTGTGCTGTTGCCACGAGCAACCACTGTTTAGAGCAGTGAAGAAGAAAACACGTGCGCGCTACGAGTATGTCCGCTGTTTTGGCAGTATTTCAGACTGAAACAGCCAGAAAAATGGCGACATGTCTCATATGCCATACTGCAATTTCAACACAAATATTCCCACATTGCATTGTTATACATCATCAGCACTGAGCAGCATAGAGTGCCCTCTCGCGGCTGTAGACGGTAGTTTTCTATTGGTTAATTTCTCATGGTTCATGTCAAATTCATTTTGATAAATAAGTCACACCTGACTGTAAGTCGCAGGACCAGCCAAACTATGAATAAAAGTGTGACTTATAGTCTGGAAAATGTGGTATTTAAAATGCACGAGGTTGACATGTTAATAAGTATTCCAGCCGATCATTGTGCAGCTAATTAGTCACTTATCTTGCAAAGTGGTATGAGCAGAAACATGGTATTTTAAGGTTGTCATGATCTCATACCTCTTTTTTTTCAATCTCTTTTGTAGTCAGTAATTGCCTCTTTATGGTAGTTTTCATTCAACAACAAATGTTCTAAATGTTTTTGCAGGCACAAGCATATGTGTTTCAAAAAACAAACCTTGACTGTTGGTCTGAAATAGGAAATGAACAACTGGTTCTCTTGTGTATCCTGGCTCAAGTGTGTGCATTAACTCTTTAAAACCTTCACTGTCCACAACATTCACTGGCCCCATGTCGAGCGCAATAAACTCTGCAATTTTGTCTCTCTTTTCCTTTTCTCGGACAATGGCGGTCTCAAATCTAGATTTCTTTGAGTTAGTTTTGGCGCAGCTCCGGTACTACTACTAGATGAACTGCCGTCGTCAGTCTGATACTGTTGGTGGATCTAGAAAAAAGACGAACATATTTTAAGTCCCAACATATGATATTGCTATTCGTAAATTAAAATTTGAATTTGAAAGAGTGAACCGTCTTTATTGGTAATAAACTTACCCATTTTAAGTGGAAAGCCATGTTTGTTGTTGACGAGTGGTAGGACATGAGCTGTTGACACATCTTGCATTTTAATTTTTTTGGATCATCTTTTACCATTTCAAAGTGCATACACACTATATTTTCTTTTTCCAGACATTGTTAAGTAACGTTAATCCCTGCCGCCAAGATGCTCCTCGTCTGTCACGGATCAGGGAAAGGGAAACATAGATCTGTCACAGGGGTGCTTGGATTTACACACAGACACACGTCAAAAATATTATATATATATATATATATATATATATATATATATATATATATATATATATATATATATATATATATATATTTTTTTTTACAGCATTATCATAATTAAAGGCTGTATATAATTGAATATAACCGTACAAAACCAGTAGTTCTGTGTGAAATTAGACGTTGAGCACCCCCATATTGCCAAAATGGTATGATCCTTGTTTCATAATAACACCCGAGAAGATTCGACTGTGAGATTGGTGGTCGAGTCAGGCTCCTACATACATACATACATACATACATACATACATACATACACACACTACACACAAATATATTTACTAGTGCTGTCAAACGATTCAAATATTTAATCGCAATTAATCGCATTAATGTTATAGTTAACTCACGATTAATCGGAATTAATTGCACATTTGTATCTATTCTAAATGTCCCTTGATTTCTTTTTGTCCCATTATATTTTCTCATTTTAATTCTCTTATCAGCATGGAAAAGTGGATTGGCTTGCTTTGTACAAATGTTTTTTTTCATTGAAAACAACATTGGCATATACGTAGTGTTACATTAAATTACATGTCATTTAGCTGACGCTTTTTCTGATTTCAGAAGGTGTGGTGGAGAATGAAGAGCGTATGTCTATCTTTTTTACAAAATAGTTGACAAAGTGGGTTGGTAGGAGGATGGAGGGAGTAGGTGGACTGGGGGAATCTAGCAGGTTAGAGAAGATGGAAAAAGGTTTTTTGGGGTTCGAGAAAGAGGATTCAATTTTGGTTTGATAAAAAGAGCTTTTTGTTGCAGAAATAGAGGCAGTGAAGCAGGAAAGAAGAGACTGATAGGTAAGCAGATCATCTGGGTGTTTAGATTTTTGCCATTTCCTTTCCGCTGCCCGTATAGTTGATCTTTCAGCACGTACTGAGTCAGATAACCATGACGCTGGGGAGAACTTGCGAGCCTGTAGTGAAGTAAGAGGGCAGAGAGAGGAGGATGTGGCAGCTTTGGGAGGCATGAGTAAGAGAGTCAGATGGAGGGAGGGTTGATAAAATACATGCCGACAGAGAAGGAGAGAGTGAACGAATATTAAAGGCGGACAGGTATAGTGTCTCTTGAGATATGGTTGTGAGCTTGGGATAGTGGCAGAGAGAAAGAGATGAAGAAGTGGTCTGAGGTATGGAGTGGAGTAACAGTGAGGTTGGATGTAGAGCAGTTTCTGGTGAATATCAGATCAAGGTGATTGCCAGCTTTGTGAGTGGGTGGTGAAGGAAAGAGTGAGAGGGCAAAAGAGAGAATCTCCATCTGGGGTTAATGAGCAGACCTGTACCCCCGCCTCTACCAGTGGATCTTGGTGTGTGGTTGAAAGAGTAGGCAGAAGAGAGAGTAGCAGGGGTGGATGTATTGGTTGGTGTATTCCAGGTCTCATTGAGAGCAAGGAAGTCAAGGGATTTCAGGCTGGCAAGGCCAGAGATGAACTCAGTCTTGCGAGACTGGCAGTTCCACAGGCCACCTGCAACAAGGTGTTGAGTGTGTGTGGAACGGGTTGGATGGGTAAGAGAGTTGGGGTTGCGGAAATGTTGCGAGCTAATGCTTGGTTTGTAGTATCTCCGAGAGGAAACACGGACAGGGATGGAGAAGCAGCACATTTCTGGATAAAGACATAGAGCAGTGTAAGTGAGATATGAGATATCAAGCCCACTTAACTTCCCACTTAGCCTCCCACGAAGACTCCTGCATAGACTTCTTTGTCTTTGTCATCCGAGTCTTCGGACGATGAGTCTGCCGCTGAAGCTTCCGCTTCACGCAAATGCCAATATTAAATACGAGGAGATTGGTGTTGGCTACAGGTGGGGAGGCCACACCCTGGCTAATCAGTCAAAAGCACCTGATTCGTTAACCTCCACTCCCCAAATTCACACTTCACACTAACTAGTTTCACTTTAAGAAGAACCACTAAATTATGCCTAACAACACAACCAATTCAACAAAAAAACACAGCAGCAGTAGAAAGTAGAGAAGTAGAAGAAGCAGCAAAACCCCAAAAAAGTAAGTACATAGCTTAATATCTAGCAGTCCAGTAGTCAGTTCCTTCAGAAATCAAAATGCATTAAATTTCACACTAACATTCTCACTTGGAGCTAATAATCTAACACTGTTACCTCGATTTTCCATTGCAGATAGTACTGCCTCGTGCCTGAGGCGAGCATGGCTCGTCGTCATAGCGACTATGGTTTCCTCCGACTCATTTCCTGGTGGTCCTTCTCCATAACCAACGTAAAATCAAGGAGAGGGTTAACTTTTCTGTATCTGTATACTACACATACAAGCATACCCACCTACATAACTGCATACACTCAAACATCAATAACATACTGTATAATATAATAAACCTAAAATATTTGACCAAATGTATATATCTTATAATAAAAAGTAAGTTATTACCACATATGTATATTTTATTTATCACTATGCTAAATGCTACACATAATAATGCCATCATTATTACTTTTAGCAGTAGCGGTATCCACAGTAGCAGTACTAGTAACAGTAGTTAAACTCATAGTAAAAGTCAAAATTGCAAAAGGATGATGTGAGGACTAAAGAAGCCCCTTGATTTGCTGCAGTCTGAGAATGTAAACTGTGCTTAAATGTGTCGCAGAGATCTGTCGAGTGCATGTTTCAGCTGATGTTTGTGTGCAAACACGCTGCATTTGAGGACAATGCAAAGTGAAGCGGCACACATGCAGGCGTCTTCTCTAGGCGACTGAGGGGTGGCCTTCTTTCCTTCGGTTGAGACTGTGTTTTATAATTAAAAGCTCATCTCCCACCGGCTTGCTCCAGATGTGCTGCTAACTCGTCAGCCTCCTCTATGCCACAGAGAGAGAGAGAGAGAGAGAGAGAGAGAGAGAGAGAGAGCACATACAGCCAAGCACGTTTGTTTTAATACATCCCACCCCATGCACTCTCAGCAGTCTCATCCAGCGCGCATTAATGCGTGAAAAAAGATTCCTTACGTTACATTTATGGTAAAAACAAAACTATCAGGCAAGCGAGCACTTAGAAGCCGCTATGTTCATTTTCAAAGTGTTGAACAGAATAACAAACTGAGGATCTAAGGCTCATTCATGCTACCTTTTAAGTAGGGAAATAGATATGTCCGTTTCAAACAATGTGACCGTCACCGCCCACATACTACTGTGCGTGCTTTACGTTGCCATGGATGTTAGGCAATACTTCCACCAGAGGGAACTCGAACAAATTGGACTCGTGTGGACCTCTGCTTGTTTCTTTGCTACCATCCCCCAACCATTCCCATCCAATCTCCTAACCCAGCTGTTCTGTTTATCCATATGTCTGGGCAATGTAAGTATAGATGTTTAACATTTCTGACCAACCCGCCTAGCTCTGGCATTTAAAAAAAATGTTTGTCATGTTCTGTCATCGTATCTCGCTTGAACTATTGGCTACACTGCCTTTACGATTTGTATTGGCATTACTCCATTTCTTCCGTATCCGTACGCTTTCAGCAAACGTGCACAAATACGGACAAAATGAATGCAGTACGGACAGAAGGTATCCGTATACGTATCTATCATTGCACATAAATGATCACCAAAATCGAATTGTTGGTCCAGTGGGGATCATGAATATGCTCAGTATAGTGCAATTCACGGCAATCTGCCCATTTGATTATGAGATTGTTGGGTTCACGTCAAGAAGGAGTCTCTGTAAATACCAGTTGTGGCTTCGTAATGATGGTAATTATGGAACAACCTCACAGTACCCCAAGCTCAAAATCCAACATGGCTGCCCCGGGCATCAACAGTAGTGAAAGCTGCAGTGACATACAGTTGGTAGCACTTCTGTCTTCGTACACACTATACGCCACTATAAACGCCAAATAGAAATCAACTAACCTGAACACAATGTCAATTGTCAAACAAAATGCCAAGTGAGTCTATCAATCCGGCTACCTAAGACTGACCACAGGGGGAATGTTTTTGAAACGCAATTGTAAACCCTTTCGCCACCTATTTCAACCGATGGCATTGATTCAATTGTTGTATCGTTTCTGTTTCCAAGGTGTTGACCTCTTAACATCACTGTTTAGCCTATTTTAAGCTCCCCCGTTTTCTGACGTCCTTTCGAACCAAAACACTGCCACCTCACTGTTGCAGTGACGGATTGCTGGTTGCAGATGACATGCAAACTCTATTTGTGTCAAAAAGCATCATTACTCTTAATTACTTAATATTACATCTAGTCTGCCTGCACTGATTGTTCAAGCAAAATTAGTTTTTTTCTCCCGTGAGGAAAAGATTATTCAAGTGTTTTGTGTCACTCAAGTGTGTTTGCAGGTTGTGTGTTTTGTGAGGCTTGTTACCATCTCATTTCCTCCTGTGTGTGTGTGTGTGTGTGTGTTTGTGTGTTTATGCATGCCTGTGTGTGTGTGTGTGTGTGTGTGTGTGTGTGTATTTATGCATGCGTGTGTGTGTGCGTGTGTGTTTTTATGCGTGCCTGTGTGTGTGTGTGTGTGTGTGTGTGTGTGTGTGTGTTTGTGCATGCCTATATGTGTGTGAGTGTGTTTATGCGTGCCTGTGTGTGTGTCCGTGATGTGACTGAGTGCTGTGTTTCCTCTTCACTCCCCATCACTCTCCCCTCCCCCCAGACAGATGACATCGCTGCTTGGCAAATGATTCACAATGCCCACACCAGGAGCTTATGTGTGGAGACGGCAATAATGAATTTACGAGCGCCAAATGTGTCTTTCTGCTACTTGTATATTCTAATTCTCCAAAAGCTATATACACTCTGACCCCCCCCCCCCCCCCCCCAACCACCACCCTCACTGGCTTTGATTAATATCAGGGGCTGAATACTACATGAGACAGCGCTGATTATTTTATTCTTTGAAGCTTGGGTGGAGCCGCAGGCGGTTATGGCTGAATTAGACTAATGTTTTGACACGTGGGTGCTGGAGAATAGGAAGATGGAAGCGGGGAGGCGATGGCCCCTTTACGGATCGGGCTGAAAGCTCGTAAGACAGCACAACTCCCATAGGCCATCATCAGTCGGATGTGCAGTAAAGAAACTTGGAGGATATATCACGTTAATGTAGCAGCGCAGCATGGGAAGATAATAGATCTCATCAAGCACAACAGCTTAAGTGACCCGTATGAATTCCAGTCACATTCATCACAATTGACCTCTGTTTTTTTCTTTCTGTGGGTTTGGTTTGGTTTAGTTTGAGTTGATTATGTTTTTTGTCACAGACTGCGCCACGGATAAACAGGAAACCTGTCAGGGAGACAGAGTTGAGGCTGGGTTACGGCATGTTTACACAGGAAGCGTTGTTCAGTCCCTGTCTCCCGCGTGTCTAATGGAACAGATTTGCTCCTATTTCAATCAATACGGCTGTCTGCACACGTCGCGTAGAAGCTATCTTTCACTTTTGCTACACGCATAAACATGAACAGAAGTGTATTATTCTGCTTGCAGTCTATATCCACGACGTTCCACTTCCGGGATTGCTCCAGATGTCCGTTACCTTCTGCTTTCTTTGTGTTGTCGTTCTAAACTCCGGTGGATTTCTGAGGACTATGGTTAACTGCTCCTCAGATCTCTGCAGGGTAAATCCAGACCGCTAGCTAGACTGAAGAAGAAAGACATTTTATGCTTCAGTGTTGACGTGTTCCATTTGATATTATGGAAGTGATTACAGAAAAGGACTGTAGTTAGCATAATATTTAACTTGTTCAGGACTAGAGAAAATGGGCTTTATTAGCATCCTCATGCATTCACAATATACTCACTAATACATAATTAAGTGTGAAATTAGTTGTTTTTTTTACTTCTGTGTTTTGAAAGCAGCAGCACAGGTATAGACTATATATACAGGAAAACTGCAAATGGAAACATAATTTTCCTCAGCATTAACAACGTGGTCTTAGTACCAAAGTCTTTATTATTAAGGAATAGAATATATTTTTGTACAACCCCAAATCAGAAAAAGTTGGGACAGTATGGAAAACACAAATAAAAAAAGAAAGTAATGATTTCTAAATGTACTTTGACTTGTATTTCATTGCAGACAATACAACAGCACATAATTTAATGTTTTCCTCATGATTTTTATTGTTTTTTTTTTTCAAAAAAAACAAAATTCCTATTTTGGTTCTTGAAACACATTTCAAAAAAAGTTGGAACAGTAAAGCATTTACCACTTTGTGATGTTGCCATTCCTTTTCACAACACTTAAAAGACGTTTAGGGACTGAAGACACCAAGTGATGAAGTGTTTCAGGTGTAATTTTGTCCTATTCGTGCTGCTGTCTTAAGGTGGGCAACAGTACGGGGTCCTCGTCGCATTTTGCGCTTCAAAATGCGCCACACATTCTCTATTGGAGACAGGTCGGGACTGCAGGCAGGCCAGTCAAGTACCCGTGTCCTCTTCCTCCGCAGCCAGGACTTTGTAATGTGTGCAGAATGTGGTTTTGCATTATCTTGTTGAAATATGCATGGACGTCCCTGGAAAAGATGTCTTCTTGAAGGCAGCATATTGTGCTCCAAAATCTCTATGTACTTTTTAGCATTAATGGTGTCATCACAGAAGTGCAAGTTACCTTTGCCAAGGGCACTGACAAAACCCCATACCATGACAGACCCTGGCTTTTGGACTTGTTGCTGGTAACAGTCTGGATGATCCTTTTCTTCTTTGGTCTGGAGCACACGGCGTCCATTTCTCCCAAAAAATACCTGAAATACTGATTCATCTGACCACAGTACACGTTTCCACTGTGTGATGGTCCATCCCAGATGCCTATGAGCCCAGAGAAGTCGACGGCGCTTCTGGACACTGTTAACATAGGGCTTCCTTTTGGCACAGTACAGTTTTAACTGACATTTGTGGCTGTAACTACATATTGTGGTACTTGACAAAGGTTTGCCAAAGTAGTCGTGAGCCCATGTGGTGATATCGCTTATAGATGAATGACGATTCTTGATGCAATGCCGCCTGAGGGATCGGAGATCACGGTTGTTCAGCTTAGGCTTGCGCCCTCACTCATTTCAAATCACATCATTATTTAATCTGATTACTAGCCCTAAATTGCTCCTGTCCCAACCTTTTTGGAATGTGTTGCAGGTTTGAATGACAGGAAAGGATTTACAAATGAAATTAAGTTGACCAGACAAAACATGAAATATTTTGTCTGCAATGAAATACAAGTCAAAAAACATTTAGAAATCACTACCTTCTTTTTTATTTGTGTTTTCCATACTGTCCCAACTTTTTCTGATTTGGGGTTGTAGTATTTCAATTAACAAGTGTTGTCATATATGTAATAATTAGTGCTGTCAAACGATTAAAATATTTAATCGTGATTAATCGCATTAATGTCATAGTTAACTCATGATTAATCGCAATTAATCACACATTTTTATCTATTCTAAATGTCCCATTATATTTTCTCATTTTAATGGTCTTATCAACATGGAAATGTGGATTGGCTTGCTTTGTGCAAATGTTTTCTTTATTGAAAACAACATTGGCATATACGTAGTGTTCAATTTCACACTAACATTCTCACTTGGAGCTAATAATCTTTTACACAATGTAACACTGTTACCTCAATTTTCCATTGCAGATAGTACTGCCTCATGCCTGAGGCGAGCGTGGCTGGTCGTCATAGCGACTATGGTTTCTCCCCGACTCATTTCCTGGTTGTCCTTCTCCATAACCAACGTAAAATCAAGGACAGGGTTAACTTTTCCTGCTCCAGGTGTCTCACCGTGGTCAGAAAGAACAGGGGAGACACTTTGTTTCTCTCACTGACTTTAGAGTCACTACTAGCTCCGAAGCTAATCACTGTGACGAGCCTACTAGCTACGCGGCTCGCAAGCCCAAACAAGTGTGTGCGGCCGCTATGGCCATGCCATGTCCCGCCCTACGAAGCAGCTCGATTGGTTGGGGTTAGGCATTTCACCTCGAGTGGTTAAGGATAGGATAGCGGATTGGTCAGGGGATAGGACCTGAACAAATGGGGTTACGTTACCTTGGACGCCTGGCCAATAGTAGTGATTGAAGGGCGGGTCTTGGCGTGGCCATAGTGGGATTCGTAATTTTGCGCCCGGCCGTGTCCGTTTTGTTTCCGGTCTAGCTAGATCCGAAAGAACGTTAATCTTGCGATAAAAAAAGTGACACCGTTAAAATGGGTTTGCGTTAACGCCCTTAACGCGTTAAACTGACAGCACTAGTAACAATATGTATATGGTATTTGATATAAATACTGTTACACCTTTTCTGTGTTTCATTGAAAAACATAAGCCAATACATGACTGGATAATGTCCTATTAAATCCATCAAAGAACATTAAACACACATATTTGCCCTAAATGCATACAATAATGATTTGAATCAGGAAATGTCCAATCAAAGTATAAGCAAACCAGACTAAATATCCGACCAAGCATTTAGTGCCAACTCACAGTTTTGATACACAGTGTTGCAGACTCAGTTCATTCCGTACTTGAAAAATATTGTTTTTTGAAAGTTTCATCCTCAGGCCTACAGTATACAGTCTAAACATTTTCCAGATGAATCTTTGGGATCTGAGTCAGCAGCTGATTATCTGTCCGGAGGCAGAACCAGTCACCATTCTGCCTATGATATCTCAAGATGCATACCTGCTTGGATGTCACAAAGTTGTGCCAGCACTGCCGCCTTCAATTTCCTCTGAGCTGTATATGAACTCTGTCCATCTGACTCTACACCAAGCCGATCATTCACACATGAATACCTCCGTGGTCCAAAAAAATTTAAATAAAAAAAACTTGACAATGACAAAATTGTGGAGTAAATTAGGGTTAGGGTTTAAGGACTTTTGTTGTTTTTCTTTGTTCTGTGGTGTATGGAGGCCCCGAGGTGACAACTGGCTATGATATTTCAGCTGATGAGTCAACCTTTGGATAAAATTAGGTTTAGACATTCATGTTTTCCAAAAGATCAATTGAAATAACTTTGGTGATCCCTTAACGCTTCTGTGGCGCCATCATCAGGTCAAAACTTCAATGTGTCTAATACTCTGAAAATTCCCATCATTCATCATTTCATTATTGATTAATCAGTGTTATTTTCTTAGAATCTAAGTCTATAAAATATGACAAAAAAGTAAAAAATGCCTCCCAGAAAACAGCTTCCCAGAATGCAAGATGACGTATTCATATTGCCTTTATGCCAGACCAATGGTCCAAAATGTATTTTTATAGAAAACAAAGAAAAGCCACAAATCTTTCAGAAGCTGGACACATTACAGTAGAGTTTGGTAAATTTTTTGCGTAAATAATTAACACATCACAATTCAAGATCACAAGTTTTATAGGGATGCACCGAACCCAGAGTTCGGGTTCGGATTCAACTGAACTTTAGAATTTTTTTCCGACCGAACCGAACGCTACCAAAGAGAAGTAACAAGAGGCGATACTCGAGAAAAAGAGGCGAATTGTGTTGAGTTTCTGCTCTTGCACCCATGACAGAGCTGCAGCTCCGCCATCTTGGACTGAACTATCTTGTTACTTCCACTACTCTTTGTAGAGTTACGTGGTCGACGTAATGACGTAGTGGAGCTAGACAGAACGCAAATCATTTTCTTTTCTCGGCCAAGAAGGCAATTTCTAAATGTTTTTTCACGTTTCTACTACATAGGTGACACAATTTAAATATATATTCATCTTTCCAGTGGTGAAATATCCCATTTAAAAATAAAAGATAAAAGATGGGAGTAGAGGATGGGAGTAGAGTTTGGTTCGGGGTTCGGCAGAATCTTAACCAGTGGGTTCGGTATTCGGCAGAACCAGTCCCGGCGTTATGGGTGGGCTTTAGGGGGCCGGGCCCGCCCCCAGAGTCAGCTGTGCCCGCCCTGGACGGACGAGCCCTTTTTTAACTGACGAGCCTGTCACCAATCACACCTTTTGTTTTGTACAAAAAATTTTAAACATATATATACCATAATAAATAAACATATATGTACCATAATAAATAAACATATATTGTGTTGTGTATATACATGAATCATGATAAAAAATAAAAGGGTGTTTGTTCTTAATTTTATTAAAATAATTGTAAATGGATTTGATTGGTTTGTCAAAACGGAAATTGACATGCAGCCTGCATGTCAGGAAGCTATCAGGAATTTGTATGAGAGAATAGGTAACTTAATGTAAACTAAAGAGATAATTTAGGCTATGGATATATGGCGTTTCCTTAATGTTAAACAACGAGCTCCAAGGTTGGTGGAAGAAAGTGACAAAGACGGCGAAAGTACAGGGAGTAACGCTAGTTCTGAAGTTGTCACGGCCGAAGCTAGCATTAGCCACGGTGCTGCTGGCCGACACTGTAACCCAAAGTAAGGGTCTTCATCACAAGCGGCAGAACCAGGGGATCTCGGCGTTGAGAAACCAAATCAAATTGAAAACTTTTCCTCCACGCTTGTTCTCAGGCAAAAAAAGAACTTTCAACAGCGCCTGGTATGGTAGCAGAGGCTGGCTGGAATACTCCATCCAGGCAGACGCTGCATTTTGCTACCCATGCAGAAAGTTCCGAGCACCCTCCTCTGCTGTAGACTCAACCTTTACGCTGAGTGGATTTTGCGATTGGAAGCATGCAGTCAAGACTGGGAAAGAACTTAACAAACATGCATCATCAAAAGAACATCAGCTCTGTGAAGCTATGTGGAGAGATAAGGAGAGACGTGTTCAGACGGGTACAGAAATTGCTACGTTGGTAAATACAGAACAGTTGCAACGTAATAGATTACTACCTGTCAGCCATCATTGATGCCATTGAGTTCCTTACAGTAAACCAGCTACCTTTTAGAGGGGACAATGATGGTTTTGATAGTATGTCTGGAGATGGCTGTGGCCTATTTTTGTCCTTGTTTGAATACACTTTAAGGAAAGATCCTGTCTTGGCCAGAATAGTAGAGTCTATTCCACACAACGCTAGATACACTAGCCATGATATTCAGAACATTATAGACATTATGAGTACTATGGTCACAGAGCAGATTGTGAAAGAGGTTGGCGAGTCATTTTACACTATAAAAGTGGATGGAACTAGAGACTCTACAGGAACAGAAAATATTTCCATAATTGTGCGTTTTGTCAATGACCTGTACGAGCCAACTGAGCGTCTTCTGACCATTTCCACGACTGACAAGGGGGATGCAGCTACATTGACTGACACAATTATTGAGGAACTAACACAAGCAGGACTGAGTCCCCAAAAAATCATCAGTCAGGTGTATGACGGCGCCTCCCTGATGTCGGGCAAACACGGAGGAGTGCAGAAACTTCTGCAACAGAAACTGCACAGAGACATACCATATGTCCACTGTTTCAATCATCAACTTCATTTGGTGGTCATTCATGCTTTGGCAACTGAGCAAGCCTTTTTGGATTTTTTCACAATGTGCAACATGCTCTACAAGTTCTGCAGAAAACCCACAGTCTCCCTTCTCTATAAGGGACAGACCCTGAAGAGACTCTTAGATCAACGCTGGACTGGTCATCTAGGCACGGTCTCTGTTATTTTAAGATCATGTGATGACCTTACCACCCTTTTGCGCGAAGTCAACAGCACCACAGCCTATCCCAAAGACGTGCGAGTTGAAGCAACAGGTTTACCGCAGGCCATGTCTGAACCAAGTTTCAGATTCATCGCTGAGATGGCACACAAAATCTTGTCATATCTCGCCCCCCATAACAATGCTACAGGCAGAGGACATGGATCTGTTTACAGGTTTGCAACTTGTAAATTCAGCATGTACATGTGTTGAACATCTGCGCTTTGAGACAGAATTCATGGCACTCTTTCAGTGTTGCAAGGATGCAACAGAGGAGCCCGCACCAAAGAGACAGCGCACACCAAACACATCCTTTGCTATGTATGTAGTTGAGGAAAGAATTACACGTGAAGATCCCAACAACGAAACCGAGCTGTGCGGGCTGTATTTTAGTTGTATTGATGCAGTTTGTGGGGAAATGAAGGGGCGTTTTGGGGAGCGCAACTGTGTGCTAATGGATGCGCTCAAATCTCTTGACCCGGAGGATTCTACTTTTTTGGATGTGTCCAAAGTGAAACCTTTACTGGACCTTTCTAATACAGCCATTGTGGAGTCGGAATATACAGTGGCTCGCCGGTTCCTAACTGAGCAAATGAAGGTCTCATCCCCACCTGACGGGGGTAAATGGACAATGAAAAAAGTTCTAAAACACTTCCACAAACCTCTCGAAGCAATGCCGAGCGTGATGACAGCACTGAAACACGCTTTGACTTTTGGTGCAAGCACTGCACTCTGTGAGAACTCTTTTTCCACACTAAAGAACATTCTTACGGAACATCGTCTCAGCGTGCTTCATCGAAGAAAGGCCAATTTAATTAAGTTGGCATTTGAAAAGGACTTAACAAAGAAATTCAGGGAGGAGTGGAAGGACAGCCTTTTGAGAAGATTTCACTCTGCAGCAAAGCGTCGCCTGCCGCTCTACTAACGGTGAGCTTGTATTTTATGCTGGCTCCCTGTAGTCCATGTTAGAGGCTGAGAGACAGTAAAAAAAACAGCCTAAAAAACACCCAAAATGTAATAAAAATGTAATGTTAATACTTGTGACTAAGATGCTTAATGATTGCCAAGGTCTACATTATTCTCCCTGTTTTTATTTGTATCGCCATGTTGTCCATGATTTAGGCTAACGCAATTAACCCTATTTGTATATGCTGTATAGGCCTATGGTGGTTGTGCGCAATAGTTGAATGTTCAGTGTACATACTGCACAGTGAAAATTAAGTCTAAATTAATGCTGTTTCAATACCAAATAAAATTTGTTAAACATGTAGACCTGTATGCATTCATTCAATACTCATTTGCAAGATAATTAAGATAATGTTACATGATGAGATTTATTTAATTTGTGCCCCCCCAAAAATAATGGCACGCCCGTCCGTGAATTTGTGTCTGGAGCCGGGTCTGGGCAGAACCCCAAAAATCTGGGTTCGGTGCATCCCTAAATTTTTTGATTGAAATTGATTTTCTGTTGATTAATTGTTTGAGCTGTAGACCATGGTTAACATCATATGTGCCAAAGATCATGCATTGCCATTGTAAGTATGCTAATGCTAGCATTAAGCTCAGAGCACAACTCTGCCAGTCCAGCCTCCAGAGCCGCTAGCTTGGCAGAAGTCTCTTACTTAGCCTAGTTGTATAGTCATACTGAGTATGTCAGTATATGTTCTGTAATCCACTCTGCCTCTGTGTGGTCCTTGGTGATTGATATGCCTTGAATTTAGATTTTCACACATTAATAATTCAATTTGGAAAGTTCATTCGTGGCTCAGGAAGTTTGGTGTTTTACAGTTGGTTTCTTGTGGCCAGTGGCTCACTTCTGTTTCTCGAACTTGGCTCTACTGGAAGCCTGTGTTCAAGGGCTCCATCCATTATGTGCTTGGCCAGCGCCGCCTGTTTACACCGCTACATAATTTATTTCCTATTTTTGACATTTCCAGCATAATTGAGGAATCGTGTTGGGGATACCTTGCCAGCAGACAAAAAAATGAGCCATCTCTATTGTCATTAAAAGCAGTCACGCTGCTGGAAGTGCTTATTCCCAGTGGCAGTGGAGGGATGAGTCCACCCATCCCCTCCCTCCTTTCATTTCCTCTGCTTTGTGCAGCGCAGACAGTAAACATTTTCTGACTTGCTCATATGGAAAATGTGACATTTTGCGAGAGAGATCATCTATCCGCCTTTGCTTTGGGGTTGTGTGTCATTTAGTGTCCTTGAGTGAAACGCTGGGTTGCTGAGACACATGATGTGAGATACAGAGCCAGCACATTGTTACCCTGTTCTTCCCTATGGGATCATGAAGCAACCATGTTAAAACCTTCAGATCCTTTAAATTACTGTTTCAAGATACATACTCTTGGAGGAAATGTAAAGATTTGAGGGTGCTATATTGGTTCAGTAAACTCCAATGTGCGTTGCAGCCTACGAAATCTTGGTGCGACTTTAGATCAGGTCATGAGCCTTGACAAACATGAAAAGTCACTAACATGCACTTGTTTTTTCCACCTTAGAAACATCGCTAAACACAGGCGTATTGTTTCCTACACTGAGTTAGAAATTATTTTACATGCTTTTGTTTCTTTGCGGTTAAATTACTGTAATTCTCTTTTTACTTGCCTCACTAGATCATCTGTAGATCGTTTACAATTCGTCCAGAATGCTGCTGCTAGGTTGCTGACAATGTCATGATGTCATATTACCCCTATCCTGGCCTCTTTACACTGGCTACCGGTTAAATACTAACCTGACTCCGCCAGATGGATTGCTTCACATTTGCTCGGCATATCCATCTGGAAACTTTCCGTTGGAGAACGTTTGGGAAGGGGCGAAAATACTGGTTAACTGATTGGATAAACCATCTGTCTATCACCACCTATGTTGGTGATAGATGGGCCAAATCAACCAATCAGATCAACGTATGACTACTACTAACAGAGCAACGACAAAAATACAACCACAAGCCAGGCTACCCCTGCTGCTGCAGGCAAAGCATAGCTCCTTAGCTCAGCAAGCAAGCAACATGTCGGTAAAGGCTATTGCCGATTGTGTAACGAGAATTTATGAATGAAAGGCACCATTTTAGGTTCCCAGTCCATATTCCAAAAGGATCCAAGAGAAAAAAGCATTAGCGAGCGGCTAACAGAATTAGGGCTACCGCTGTCTGAAAACGTGTCTAGATCAGGTCAGATTTGCATGCGTTGCTTCCGCTTGCTGAGCCTCATGAGACCATCCTGATCTCACCAGCTCCTCGTTGCGTCACACCTTAACCCGCCTCAAAACCAACGCTGATTGGCCTGGTCGTTTGGCGAACGGCTCCAAATTTTCTCTATCTCAAGATGCCAGACTGATCTGGGAGTGGAAAACTGGAGCTCGAAAGATCAGGATGGTCTCACGAGGCTAGTTAAATTCAGGATCCAGTTCCAAATTCTTGTAATTACCTACAGAGCATCAATGGTTAGGCACCGGCTTACTTAAGTGATCTGCTGCACCCTTATACTGTCAGCAGATCTTTGAGATCATCACATCAGGACTTACTGGCTGTTCCCCACACTAGGCTGAAAACAAAAGGTGATAGAGCTTTAAAACAATCACTCCTAGAACTCCTTAAGAATGTCTGCATCTGTTGAAATCTTTTTAAAAAAACAGCTCAAGACGCATCTTTTTAGTCAGGTGTTCATCAAGCCAAACCGCAGACTGTATTATTTTGTATTTATGATTTTGTGTTTTACTAAGATTTATTGTGTTTTTTTATGACTATTGATCTGTTTTAATGGATGTATTTATTTGGCCTGTGAATCACTTTGTGACTTTGTCTGTGAAAAGTGCTATACAAATAAACTTTACTTACTTACACAGTCCATTTAATACTGGATTTTAAAGGATTTCAGTTTTGAAACTTAAATCTCATATTATAATATAGCTTATTACATGGCTTGGTTGAATTCTAATGTAGAATGCGGTCTGTAATTTCTTCATAACAGACCGCTGCTAAGCATAACACACCGTTGCCATGCAAAAGAAGAGCGTTGCTATGGACGCAGTTCTGTTCACTCTGGAGGACAGCTATCAATCAATCCGCTGAAAGAAGTCCGGATAATTTATCAGCTGTGGCAAAAAGTGGAGAAACGCCGTCGAGCAACTTCTGTCCTCCAAGTCAAGCAATGACAGCAGATCTGGTGAGCGCATATCGCTACATCTTTATATATGGTCTATGATCGCTACGCAGTAACTTCAGCCGTAGTATAGGGACAACAACGCTAATTAGTTAGCTTACATTGCACGTTTAGGTGTGTCAACATGCAGCGGCTATGTAAAAAGGAAACGAGATGAATGAGGACGTGAAGCCATTTACCTCGTCACACTTTACCGTCAGCAGAAATGTTCAGTTTAATGTGAATACGAGCAGCCAAAATCCCGCTAGCTCACTACAATGCGTCAGCTAATGTTGTGTCAATTCCTGCAGTGATTAAAACAGCAGCTGGGTAATTTGACCACCACGGCAGCACCCCATAACATACGGCTACTACCACAGCCCGTAAGGTGGTGGTGAGTAATAGATGAAGGGTTGCATTAGCTTAACAGATACAGAGTTTACGTTGCTATGCACGCAGGATTCCAACCGCAGACGGAACGGACTATTTTCTTTAGCGGAAGAAATACAATCGTATTTAAATCACTAAACTCCCTTTTAAATCAATATTTTGTGTCAAATTATTAATTTATTTGGAAAGTAGCCATGTAATAAGCGTCGGGGTCCTGATCACCCTGTTGGGGTTGTTTTCGCTATAACAACCGCCTTGCTCTACATTATCCCTTACATATAACATATAGCATATAGCATTAACACACATTTGATGATTCCTAATCTTGCATTGCCAGACCTTCCTCCACAGTGCTGCAGATGAAGGTCTGGTTAGTCCACACAGCATTCCTGGATGGTAGAAAAACGTGCTCTGGTTTATTGGCATTTATTTAAACCAATCACAATCGTCTAAGCGGACGGAGCTACGGTACCTCTGCAAAATAGCCTCAGGAAGGAACTTGTTTTGGTGGAACATGTGTACGTTCAAAAGTAGTTTTATTCGTGCAACAGAAAACTCAGATTGGACAGATAGTCTAGCTAGCTGTCTGGATTTACCCTGCAGAGATCTGAGGAGCAGTTAACCATAGTCCTCAGAAATCCACCAGAGTTTAAAATGCCAACGCAAAGAAAGAGGAAGGTAAGGGACATCCAGCCGAATTGAGTGACATCCGGCGGAATTTCTGGCGGCACCAGAGCAATCCTGGAAGTGGAATGTCATCGATAAAGACTAGATGATTCCTTAAATCTTTGTATTAAATAAGCGGGACATTTTACAGTGTAAAAATAAACGTCTCTGTGCGCTCTTGTGGACAAACTATGTAATGGCAGCACTGTTTTGTAATGACCTCAGAAATGATTGGCATTACTGTTTTGCAATTTGTAGTTATCACATGACTCTTACGCTGAGATTGATATTTTTGAGATCAGTTGACATCATCTGATAGTATTGGCCAGGCGGATGTAGCGAGTACTATATCAACATTAGGGTTAGTAACTTTAATAGTATTATTGATTACACTGAATGAACATTAGCGATGTGGTGTACCAGTACAGCCAAATTATTGTTCGATGGTTTAAATGTCTGAATATATACATTAACATGAATCCAAAATATTATTAGTAAAGATAATTCTTTTTTTAATGTACACAACATTGATGATAGGCTTACTGGCCTACAGCTAAGCTAGCCATAAGGTAGCCAACCACTGATACAGTTAAGGTTAAAGGGATACTTCACCGATTTAGCATTCATCTTTGTATCAGTAGAAACCCGGTAGTATTTCTGAATGACCGTGCCTCCCTCCCTCATATCCCCCTGAGATGGGAGATCTCTGCATTGGGGGTATGGAAAGCATTCCTCCAATGATGCAAAATGACGATTTTTGCGTCATTGGAGGAATGTTTGGCCAGAGGCAAAGAACTACAGCCAGCAGTAGGAGCTACTTCCGCATGTTTTCAACAAGCCCATCACCCGAAGCGAGCCGATATCAGCCAGAAAAAAACGAAATGTCAGCCATCTTTAATCCTTGCTAAACAGGGCTCTCTCTTCTCAGCTGCAACATTTGACAAAATTATGTGCTTTCAAACTACGCACACGTGTACCACCGGAATACATCGCTACAGATTGGAGAATATGCAGGGAACGTTATTACAGACGGAATAATCGGCACACTACGAGAGCTTCGCCTGCCCGGAGACCAGCGGTCTCACTCAATGCCCTGAGCCGGGGAAGTGGACATCCTCATCCGCTAGGTGGGAAGCTAACGCTAGCCGGGGAAAATGCACATCCAGAGCGAGCTAACGCTAGCCGGCCACCTGTCCTATCAATCCTGATTGAAAGTGTCCGTTCATTAAACAACAAACTGGACTACATCCATCTTCAACGAAACTCCCAACGCAAGTTCGTTGACAATAAAAAAAATGCAGACTTGTTATCGTGGAAACATAGCTGAACAACAGTGTTCCGGACTATCCAGCTACCAAGCCTGCTAGCCCTCCGACGATCCGAGCTAGAGATGCTCTGTATATATATGCAGTAAGGGGTCCCTATACATGCAACTTAATTTTATACAATATATATAGTAAGGGGTCCCTGCTCCGTCTCTTTTTAAGCTGAAGTGTCCTTGGCACAAAAAACGTTGAAGACCCCTGATATAAAGGATACTTCAAGTCTGCATTTTTTTTATTGTCAACAAATACGAAAAGAAATAGACCAAACCAAGAATGTGTTAGTCCATCTCTCAACATTTTACCCTGCCCTGTCTGTGGCTCTCAGCCCCAGGCCCATTGGTTGCTAAGACTCTGTTTCAACAATGTTAGGCTGGAAAAACGTGTATGCGGGCTGAAATAATCTGTTTTTCTGTCAGGATCAAGCTATGAGCTGAGGAAAAGTTGGTCTCTTTGGCCGATCCACTTCCTCTCATCCATTTGTGCTTTAATTGTTAAAATACTTCTGTCAGATTTGTGCTATATTCATTTACCGGGGTACTGTTTAAAGCCAAAAAAAATGCCAGACACTTCAGCACGCCATCTTGTCAGCAGCGTTTACTTTAGTCAAAGTAGTCAAAGCGTAGGGTCGATTTGGCCTTTGGCTGGCTCTAGAACATAACCTGTGTGACAGATTGGTGGGGTTTGGTTTCTCTGCAGTATCAGGACATCACTCAATTTTCATTTAGTGACTCATCTTCCTTGTGCGTTTCAGCTCCCTTTGCGTGCAATTATGTTTCTCAATCAATACAAGTATTACGTTGACCCATTCATTTGTGAGGCCTGTATTAAATGTCTGATTGCTGCTGTGTCTGTTAATTGAACGTGATGTGGCTCTATGTTCACTGTGCTGTCATCAATATTGTCCCTCTCTTCACAGCTGCAAAAATGAACATCACTTTTATCAATGACATAACATAATTCAACCTAAACAAACGTGTGTCTTGTTTGGCTTCAGAGGCGGCGCCTCTCTGTCAAACAGCTGTGCAGCTGTGTAGTTTTAGAGATGGAGAAATGGTATAGGGTGCAGTCAGATGTGGAATTCAAAAACTTGGCTTCAAATATTGGAAAATACAAGGGCTCCCACTGGATGCAGGATTTCATTAAACAGACAATTATAATGATGTGATTAAAAATGAAGAATGAGAGAAATGACTGTATTCATGAGGTCCATACTTGCACATTGTATTAGTCTGCCGCCGCCGCCACCTTGAATAAATATGCTTCCTGATGGGTCCCAACACTACCAGCCATTGTAATGGAGTCCCAAATTAGATGTTGGTTATTCTAGTCATCATAATGAACCCGCTGACTGGGAGAACTCAACATAGACTCACAAATCCACAGCAGTAAATGTGCGAGCCCCCAAACACAATGGTGCAGATAATTAGGCGTTTTAATGAGCTGGACTTTGCTATAAAGCGGTCTAAAAGAGCAATTCTTCCACATTTTAGAGGTTGTTAAATGTGCTCAACTATCAACCTCCCAATGTGTTGTTGAAGGGGGCTCCGATTCTGTCGGTTAGGTCAGGTCTATGGGAGGCTGGAGATGGAACAGCATTGCTGATTTTAATGATTTGATTTGGATAGCATAACGGGCAAGGAGGGTCATTTTTAAAGCATTTAACACAGGGATTCATATTTTTTAGAGATTTGCTCTGCTACATTTTTCCTTTTTTGACAAAGAAAACTTCCTGTCAATCTTCACTTTGAGTTATTAAATATGAAACCTTGTTGAGCCCAAGTTGTCCTGACTTGCATATATGGTTTATTTTTTAACACAAATCTTATGTTGGAGAGGCCTTAATTACAGACACCATTGTTACTGTCTCCACCAAAAACTCAAACCTTACTTTGTCTGTCCTTATATCCTTTATCTGTCTTGTCTGTCTGTGTTGGGAAGGCTACTTCAGAAATGTAATAGGTTACCAATTACAAGTACGATGTAGTGGTGGACATCGACATTTTTGACGTAGATAGCATTTTGAGTGCTGGCAAACATTGCATTGCATGGTTATGTTCGAACCCTTCTCTGTTTTTGTATGACATGTTTTGTTTTTTATATTTCCAGCACTGGAACGCGTTTTTATCCGTAGCCATAGTGGCAACTCTCAGACAGCCTGAGAAGCAATTTAACCGTCAGACGGGCGGCGCTGCAAATTCAAACACGAGAACCAATCCAAAGCTTTGGAATAGAGTCTCCCTTAACTAAACAGCTGTGGCTGGAAATGGCGAAAGAAGACATGAAAAACATGCAAAAATACAGTTTTTTACAGAACATACTCTAATATAACCCCCAATGTAATCATGAACATTCTAGGTAACTGTAATTTATTAAACTTTGTTTTAAGCCCAGTTCAGACCAAAGATTTGCAACGAGACAAAACCGTTTTAGAACGTTGCAGGGAAAAGTCCGAACCGGCCCGTCTCAGCTCGACTCCAGCCAGCTGATGGTTTCACTGCGACTCAGCTGTTCTAGTCGCAGAGGCTGGTTTTAGAACGTAAGGGACGTCACCTGTTTCAACAGCCAATACAGAAGTCAGCTATAAACTATAGAAATAAAATTATCCTTCATTCATTTAATTTTTATCTTACAAATAGCTTGTTGAGTTTTAGATGGAGCCTCAACAACCGCCCAAAAGCACGGTAACGTTATATGGTCAAGCGAGACAGCGAGTGACTGAAGAGAATAGGGAGCACCCAGCGGCGTTGGAACAAATCTGTGAATCAGAGAAATAAAACGTGTTTTAGCCGATTCATCACTAGAAATGCAACTGTAGCAAGCATCTTAATACCACTAACGTTATCCACATTAATATTTAGACGAAACAAATGATATATCCAGCTACAAAAAAGCCTAAAAGTCGGAAGTTACTACAAAAGTAGAGGCGTTGTTATGGAGATGATACACCGTCTCGTCGCATTGGTGTGAACTGGCAGGTTTCAGAACACTGCAGACGGGCAAAAAGTTGCAAGTTTCAACTTGTCTCGTCGCATATCTTTGGTCTGAACTTGGCTTTAGCTTATTTATGTACTGGGCTGGCACTAATGTAGCTGAGTGAACATTTCAACAGCCCAGCCTGCTCACACTGTGCAGACTGAAGCCAAACGTGATGGTCACACACTTTCCAGTTTTGCCTGTGTGAAGACACCAGCCTTAGCTTTCACTTAGAGCTTTCTGCAGACTTCACATTGGTAGTTGTTAACATTTGCTTTCACAAAAAAACATTTCCAGTTATCTAGCCATCCATGTTGTTTGGTTTTAATATATTTTTTGTTTCATTAACTCTTGTACAGTATGCATGTGTGGAAGAAAATCAGTCTCTTCTTGGTAGTGTGTGTGTGTGTGTGTCCTGCAGCCTGTCAGCAGAGTATATTTCGAGGAGCTCCTGCTGTTTTTTTATATTATATATATATATGTTTTTTATATACCTTCTATTCTCTCTGTGAACTGGCTTCTTCTTGGCAAACCTGTCTCCCAGAGGAGTTCTGGGTTTAACTCTTAGCGACCGATGGCAACAACTGGAGCAGCTGTGCAGCTGTCCCACAGATAACTGGCTTTGGCATTCACTCACACGTACTCATAAGCAGACATGCAGCTTGAAAAAAGGCAAGCTTTTGCTGATCATACATAGCATTGTGAAGTAGTAGAGCTGCTGTGGGCTGCTGCACCATTGGCTGTACAGAGAACCACTGATGTGCTGTCTGGACAAATTGTGCAATAATAATAATAATAAATAATAATAATATAAAAAAACCCGATATATATCCATGTGGTTCTGCAGATGTTTGACGGAAACACGTTTGTGTTGGTTATACTGAGTCATCCCATCATTATTGCAGATGAACAGCCATTCTAAATGCAAAAGTTAAAACTCAACATCCAAAATCCTTTCAGGTACTGAGCACAAAAACTGTGTTTGGAAACCGAGTCTGCCTATTATATATAATGTAGTCTCGCATTGCCAAACCTTCCTCAACAGCGCTCACAATCGTCTTGGGCGGCGCTGAGTGCTGGCCACAATGACGGTACCTCTGCTAAATAGCCTTGGGAAGGAACTTGTTTTGGTGGAACATGTGTACGTTCAAAAGTTGTTTTAGTCGTGCAACAGAAAACTCAGATTGAACAGATAGTTAGCTAAGCTATAGCTAAAGATGGAAATGTCACTGATTTTGAACACTTCTGAAGCGAGTCACCCAGTGGAGATTTACCAGCGTGTTCCTAGCGCCACGCATCTGCATTTACGGTACTACAGAAAATAAGCTACCTTTCCCTTAAGTTACCAGCAAGCGCTAGCTAGCTAGCTAGCTAGGGGCTACCAAACACTGAACAAGACATTTTTAGGCAACCAAAATGTTCCCATTAACTGTGATGAAGTGAAAACGCACAGTGAGAGGGTCAAAGTTTAAGATGAAAACACGGACAACACCTGAAAACCAGTTGAGGTCTATCTTAAAGTCCACAGTGTTAGCATGGTTAGCATTGCTAAGCATAGGCGTTGATTTCGGTGGGGACGGTGGGTACCCGCCAGATTTCGTCATGAGTCATTTTGTACCCACCACTTTTTTTGAAAACCTCAAGCTCAATGTAGTTACAAAAAATAAAGCCCATAATACATAATTCTTGAGCGACAGATGCCAAGAAATCCACAAAAATCTCTCTCCCCACAGGGCAGGCACAGACACAGCCGCTCTGCTGCTGCCTGTCGGGACAATAACACTTAACGTGAAAAAGCTTACCGTGGTTTAATGTACGTAAGCAACGATCAATGATCACCAAATTTCTCTCCAATATTGCTCTTCATAACCACTGAAAACAAAAATCTCAAAAAATCTGTGATATATTCCATATCACTGATCGTTGTTTAGGTACATTAAACCACGTTAAGCATTTTCCTTACAATAGGCTCTAATGAAGCAGAAATGCTTAATGTCAGATAACGTCCATAATAATTGGACTTTGGGTTAGATTTTTTGACAGTTTTCAGTGGTTATGAGGAGCAATATGAGAGAGAAATTTGATTAATATACATTAGTAAGCTACAGGACAGCATCAAATCATAACATGACCTAAAAAAATTTAAATGAATGTGTCTCTGTCCCTAGCACATTTCAAACCAAACTGACGCTTGTGTTGCTAAGCCTCTGACCTGATTGACAGGTCTTAAAGCATCCCCTGCTTAATCATCTATTTTAAAATAAATAGTACCATAATTTACTAAATGAATCATGCTGTATTGAAAAAGAATTGATAGTAGTGATTGAGGCCATATAAATATTTACTGAGGTAAGAAATCAAGTGAAGTAGACTCATTTTCTTTCTTCTCATTTTCTTCTTCTTCTATAGAAACTGACTTCTTTTTGGAGCCAGTGGAGTCGCCACCTGCTGGAAATGAGATAGAACGTAGCTTTAAGCTTCAGCATTGGCTTCACTTTTCAGACCCAGACGTTGCTGCTTGAATTATATCTAGTAATTAATTAAAGTGGCAACACTTCACAATAATGGTGCATACATTATCATGACTTTATGCATGAAAAAGTATGAATTTATTCATGTAGTACTTCATGAACTATCAGTAATGTACAAGGATTAATTAATATTATATCATGGATGACTTAATGCAGGAACAGTACTTTAATTAATGCATCAGTTAAGGTATTTCAATCATCATGATTTCAGATTTATTAATGATGTTCATGTTTTCTTCATAGGTAAATCTATAGTTAAAGTGACAGGCTAAAGAAACATAATCGTAGTAAAGTAACGTAATCAGGATTAACTTTACTTCTTCATAACTTCATGTTTGTGGCCCTTCAAACAAAGTGCTGACCTGGTCCATCTTTAACATTAATTATTGATCAATGAATTATTACATGAATGAATTCATGCTTTTTCATGCATGAAGTCATGCATGAATTCATGATAATTCATGTGCCACAGTGTTACCATTAAAGTAATATGATAACCAGTAATATGACAGTTACTGAATAAATTGCAGGAGTACTTGTTTAACTCCCTGCCCAGTGTTGTAGAAAGCAGACAGCCGAGCTCTGTGGCTTCCCGTCACCAACTAGACAGTGAGTGAGCTGTCTGTGTGGCATCTTTGTCAACTGTCAGCAGCAGGGAGATTCGGCCGAGCAGAAAGACCCGGGGTTATTGAGTCCTTCTGATAGTGTCAGTGCACAGAGAGCTTGTAATCTGTCTCCCCAGCCCCAGCCCTCTCACCCAGTCTCCCTTACTCCTCTGCCCGCCGGGCTGGCAGTTAGTCACAACAGAGGGCCAGCCATCTCTGTCAATTGGGTTGACTCAAAGTCTTTCATTTTGCTCTTCTAAAATGGCACGAGCAGGAATGCATAAACCACCCAGCTGTTCTCAGATAAAATCCGCTGATTGTAGGATTATTCAGACTGGACAGAGCTTCCGTTGGGGCGAATGATAACAATATTCAATGTAAATGCATTGGGATGCAAAAGTGCAGACTCTGTGCCGACTAGAGCATTTCTGTTTCAGGTTTTAAAATCTTCCTGTCTGTGACGGGTCTGCGCCCCTGTAGCTGACTCCACCGAGTCTGCCTGGGACCACCCAGGGACCTTATTTTTTTTAATCTGGCCCTAATTTATTTAACGCCATATATATTGTATTCCCATTGGTATTTTATTTCTTCTTTCCTTGCTCATTTTCTGTTTGGGTCGTACTGTATTTCTAACAATTGTTATGTTCAGCACTTTGTGACTTTGTCTGTAAAAGGTGCTATATCAAATAAACATATTATTATTATTATCATTATTATTATTATTATTATTGTTATTTTATATAAGTGTTTGCCAGCCGGCATATTTTCAACTTTAGTCTTTTTGCGAGAAATTCTTTGCGACCAACAGCGAGACATTAGCACGGGTTACAATTAACAGACAAAAGATGCCATTAAAGCGTAACTCTCGCAAAAATGCATCCTAGGGTCTTTTTGTGAATGTACGTGAGTCAAACTTTAGTTTAAAAGCATAATTAGGACGGAAGCGCCACATTTAAGATTGACCATATTCTTGTTTTTGGGTCCAATGGCCTTTTGAATGGGAGAGCTAGGGGCACTTTCATGCTAGCCTCAAAATATCTATTTTAAAACACTAAGAAGGCTCGACACAACATGAAACTTTGCTCCACGTATCACCAGGGGCTTTACACCTTAACGCAAGTATTGACAACATGCTTTGTATACAGAGATTTACTAAACAGAAAGTTTTTGAACAACTCACTGTAGCTCTTGTTGTTTCCGGCCGCAGCCATATTATCAGTCAGAATGAGTCAGAATGAGATTTCACTTTTTTCACCCTTTACCGCTCTAAAATAATAATTGTCTGTGACAGGCAAAATGACAGATGTGTTGTTGTCTTCATCAATTTTAATTTTCCAAAGTTGAACAGTAAACTAATTGTGAATTTTGACACATTCGCACTGTTAGTGAAAAAAACAGTGTAATCTGTCACTACGGAACATTTTCTCTCACCGTGCAGTCAGTGTTTGTATCGCTGAAACACTTGAGTAAGCCAGCCTTTGTTCAGAAATCTGATCAGGGGTAATGGGAGGTTTTATAACAAACCACTTCACTGCAATGCAGGAACACTGGTTCTCCAGCTGATTCTTCTTGATCCGAAGTTCCGATTCTCGACGAGTCCCGACGCTAACTTATATCGCACGTGTCGTAGTTAATATTTGCACGTGAATATATGCAATCATAATTTGCTCGTGAGCATGTTTTATCACGCTCGCGAAATCTGACATAAAGCTGACGCCATTTTAAGGGTTGCAAGTTAGGAGTCGTGTTCATGCTTCCCTGATTTCACCTTTTAATGCAGTGCTAGTGCAGTGTGCGGTGCAGTGTTATTCATTTGTCCTTGCCTTTTTGTATTATAGCATATTTACCTACAACATAGAATGTTGTGTGTGCTAATCTGCAAGGATTCTTTTGCTCCCCTGATACTGTGTGTGAGACTGAGGGTCCTTGTGTGGTCCAAGAGTTGTAGCACTTCCTGTATCACTGAATAACCCTGTGGAGATAAATCATTTACCGTTAGCACTTCTGCCAAGTCTTTAACCTCCTACGCTGTAATAGCATGTGTGACTCATTTTTATTTATGTAGCAAGCAATATTCTGTGCTTTTATTTTCTCATATTCATGTCAACCCTAGTGCAGTAAGTGTGTGTGTGTGTGTGTATATATATATATATATATATATATATATATATATATATATATATATATATATATATATATATATTAGGGATGGGCATGATTAATCGACGATCGACGATTGATCATTAAGAATTTCGTCGATCACGTTAATTTGTCATCGATTAAACTAATGCAGGTTGCATTGTGTAGTGTGATTGCAGCAATGTAATGATTTCCAGTGTGTCAGCAGCAATTTAACATTTTACCACCCGGGGGCGCCATAGGCTGCTCAGTTAGCTGCGAGTTACGTTTTGATTCAAAGTAAACATGAAGAGGTCACGGCGAAGTGTGGCGTGGGTCCATTTTGATTTAAAAAACGACTTAGTTCACTGCAAACACTGCGACGCCGTGTATAAGTACAACACGGCCACGACTCAAATGATGTACCACTTAAACAAAGTGCATCCGACCCTGGTTATTAATGTCGGTGGCGGTGCGTCGTGCTCTCAGTATCAACCTAGCATCAACTCGGCGTTAGCACGGAGGAGCTGCGATGCACAACGAGCAGAGGGAAATTACCCGAGGGATCTGCACGTTCATTGAGATGGATATTGGAACCAGCATTTCACATTCCGTCACAACGTACCATCACCAGACTGGTAGAAACTCACTACGAAAGGAAGAACGGAATGAGGTTCCCTGGGCCGGGCTGGCCAAGTCAGCTCGGCCCACCTGGCCAAGTCGGCAGTCCCGTGCCGGCGGGTGTGTTCGGCGGCTGAACTGACGATCACCAGGTAGCGGTCGCGCCTGACCCATGGATGTATTAAGGGAACCTGAGATCCGAGATCATGTCAACCTGCTTATTTTTCTCAACAAAAACCAGTAGACTGGTGCAGAAGTTCTATGTGAGTAACTGGTTATTTTGTATTAGTCTTTGTCCGTGCCTGATAGTTTTGAGTTACATTTTGACAAAACCTGTCAGATCTAGTAGTATAGTAGTATTCTCTGCTGTGGGGATCGTTGTGGCAGTGTCCGACCGGCGGCCGTGCTTCTGCTTCCTGCCCGCAGTCCTCGCTTGCCAAGCCGACAACAACCGCGAGATCGCCCGCTGGTCGTGGCTGTGGTGATGCAATCGCGGTGATTTTTTTTGGTTTATTTCCCCTCAAAAATAGGTAATTGAGCGCTGTAGTGGTTATGAGCATATTATTGACTATGTAACTACATGGAAACGGGCAGAATTATGCCTGTGCCTTGTTCAGTGAAACACTAACAGACGGCTAGCGGCAGTCTCGTGCTGAAGTCCCGTGTGAATTCAGTTGTAGCAAGATAAATAACAGTGTAGGTCGGTGGAGCGTACAGTGTTGCGTCAAGAGCGGAGGTGTTCACAAGGGAAGAAGCTTGGAGTAACGTAACTATGGAGAATATCAAAGATATTGAACATATGGAAGAGGCTTTTGAGTTTGATGGTCGTCCTTATTTATTCCAACCCAAGTATACAGACGAAGAACTGGCCTCACAAGAGTTGGAAAGAACCAGACAGACAGAGGGGCAACAGGCAGATGAAGCAGCGCTCCAAGATCACGCATTTCGGGCAACTGGTGGTGTTTGTGTGGGTGTTGTGCTGCGAAGGCATCACCGGTCCTCCGGAGGACATCCTCCAGACCAGCGGGCGCTCTCGTGATTGTTGTCAGCAGAGAATACTACTCTCCAACGCCAGATGGAGCGCACACAAAATGGATATATATCATATATATCCATATATATGCTGCAAATACAACTGCTGCATGATGATTATTACTGAAGCCTGACTGAACACTCTCTTGTCCCAGACGACAGCTAGCTAGCTAGCAGCTAACAGGGCAGGTGAATGTTGAAAATGCATCTTGTTGTCATGTAAGGGCCCTGTTCATGTTACACAGACATTTTAATTGCATTTTGTGTCTGTTAAGATACACAAAGGCACTATTTCATTTATGCCCCCATAACTGCTATTTAGCTAAGTGGGAGCGGTGGGCAGCTCCGTCTACGTAGCTGCTGTTGCGCTAACTGTTTTTGCTATAGACAGGTCTCGCATAGTTATACTTAGCAAGATTAACGTAAAAATTGGCCGGAGTTCTCCTTTAAGTCATTTTTTTTATGTAAAAAAGTAAAACCTCTCTGATTGCAGCTTGTTAAATGTGATTATTTTGTAGTTTCTTCTCTCCTCTGTGACAGGAAACTGAATATCGCTGGTGCAACACAGATGTCTTTTTAAGTTATAGTTTTTTTATTTTTTAAGGTGCATAACAGTGATTAACGTTTTGATGTAAGGTTACATTGTCATCAGAGTCAGAGGACTCTGAAAAACAGCAAGCATGTAGCATGGACATGTGTGTCTGTATGGGTGTGTGTGTTTGTGTATGAAAGAGGAGGAGGGGGTGTCGAAATGTAGTCTAACCCAAAGACTACAAAAATGGCTACTCCTGTGAGCTGCACAAAACTATTTAGTCTCAAGAGGGCGGTAGTGGTGCTGGGTGCACAAGGCGGAGTTGGAGAGGCCGAGGGGGTTGCTAGGCAACGCGCACGGTTAGCCCTTAGCTTGTGTGCTAGGCTATGTGTTATCTCTGTACAAAAGCTACTCAGACTCCACGTGGTTAAGCTAGCAGTGTTAGCTCTGTAGCTACGTGACTAGCTTGCAGGGCCAGCTGTTTACCGTAGCACGCGTGTCTGTGTATGTGCGTGCAAATTAATTAATGCAATGTGGAACTAATGTAATGCTAATCTGTAGCCTCGCCTTAGCTCTGAAACTCTGCTGAAGCTAGCCGAGCTCTGCCTACATGCAGTTTTTTGTCAGGTCGACGGTCAGAGATAGCAGCACTAAAGGACGAGTATGGCGAGTGGTGGCGACCCACAAGAGTTCCCCACCGGTCTCTTCGCAAGTTTGGGAAAACGTCAAGACTGTATGGCTGCAGCTTGGAGCCTCCCGCCTGGTGCTGCCCCCGCCTCGAAAACTTCGGTCTTTGGGTCAGTTACAGTAGTACAGGCGAGAGAATGGTGGATAAGACGAGGACTGTATGTCGGCGTTGTTCAGCAGTTGTCGGGTATGTGAGTGGAAACATGCCAACGCATATCCGACGCCATCACCCAGATGTACCAATCACTGGAACGAGACAAAAAAACTGTCCAACTTCTCCTCCTTACAGTGCCTAACCAGCCTTTAGATACAAATAATTAAAGTTAAATTAAAGGGAGAAGAGCTTGGATGTTAAACAAGAGCTTATTCATTATTTTACCTACTCTTTTTGCACTTGTTCTGTTTACTTTAAATTTTTCTTTTGTTATTCCTCCTGAAAGTGACCTTATTTTGCTGTTGGATTGATCGCCTACATCTGGCTTCAGGTTGCACTACAAATTAATTTTACTTGAACAATGCAGTGTTAAACAATTTTAATAAATAGAGATTTGAATGTTATTGAAATTTGTTTTGTGTAAATTGTTAATAATTAAGCAATAGGAAAATAATCGCTAATTGAAAAATGTATCGAAAGATTAATGGTTATATTAGTTGACTAATCAAAAAAATAATCGCTAGATTAATCGTTAAATCGTTTGGGACAGCCCTAATGTAAGGTTACATCTTCATCAGAGGACTGTAGAAGATGTAACCTTACATTAGTCACTGTTATGCACCTTAAAAAATAAAAAAATAAACTATAAATTAAGACATGTGTTGCACCGGCGACCTTTTTACTCTACACTGTTTTGTCCTGCCCTGGCTACACTGCATTGTTGTGGTTTGCAGAAGTGCAGAGAACTCTGTTTTTTCTAAGTAAACTGAATATACTTTATTTGAGTTGTGGACAAAACAAGACATTTGAGGATGTCATCTTGGGCTTTGGGAAACACCGATCCACATTTTTCACCATTTTCTGACATTTTATAGGCCAGACAACTAATCCGTTCATCCAGGAAAATAATCGACAGATTAAAGGAATACGCCAAATTATTGGGACATTAGCTAATTCACCGTAACCCCGACAGTTAGACAAGTCGATACATACCCTTCTCATCTCCGTGTGTGTCGTAACTCTGTCTGACGGCTCCACCGTTAGCTTAGCCTAGCACAGATCCTGGAGGTAACCGGCTCCAACTAGCCTACTGCTCCGAATAAGTGACAAAATAACGAGACCTTACATTTACATGTTGTGATTTGTATAGTCAGTGTGTACAAATAACGTCACTTGAGACACAGCCATCTTCTAACTGTATACAAACTGGTAACTATTTTCTCAGAAAGGGAAGCAGTGCTACTTGGGCGGAGTGATGCGCTTGCAGCTCTGCTGAGCGCTACTTGGGCGGAGTGATATGCTTGCAGCTCTGCTCAGAGCTGCAGCGTATCACTCCGCCCAAGTAGCAGTGCTTCCCTTTCTGAGAATATAGTTCCCAGTTTGTATACAGTTAGAAGATGGCTGTGTCTCAAGTGACGTTGTTATTTGTACACGCTGTGACTATACAAATCACAAGATGTAAATAGGAACATGATGCTGTTATTTTGTCACTTACTCGGAGCAGTAGGCTAGTTGGAGCCGGTTACCTCCAGGATCTGTGCTAGGCTAAGCTAAGGGTGGAGCCGTCAGACAGAGTTACAACCAAGGGGGCAGGCTTCTCTCCTCAGAGCGAAGCCGCGATGGCGCCATTTTATGCTAACCCTATCCATCACCCCCGTTAGCATTCCATTTACTGCCATTCATTTTGGCAGCCAATAACTTTACATCTGAAGCGTTGAAAGACTTCATTTGACCATCGTTTATTTCTAAAGAAACACGACAATGTATAAAAGGCTCCATTACCTTGTACCTCACGTTATGGCTCCGTAGCAGACGTTTTTATAAAAATAGGCTAACGATTGTGTCATAACCACACGACTTACTGTTGCATAGTAGAGGAATTACCGTATAGTACAAGAGAAGCTCGCAGGCAGTTTTGACGTACATTAGCTGTTTAGTTTAATTACTAATATTAACTAACTAGCATTTTAGTTAGCAATAATTAGCCTGTGCCTATGTTATCTCCTTACATATACCTACGCTCTCTCTCTGTCTCTGCAAGATTGGGAATGATTGAGATTTCTCTTGGCACAGCTACCAGAAGACTTACAACATTCAGACACGTTGCTCACGTCACATCTACGGCGGGAAGCTCAGTTTGCAGTTGTGCAGTAATGCTCAGTAACGCTCAGTAACGCTCAGTAACGCTCAGTAACGCTAAACCATCACCGGAAAAGTGCTTCTAATAGACTTCACTTGTCTCCGTCAAAAACAGCGGAGTCACTTGGTCCATTTTATATACTGTCTTTGGTTACAACACGCACGGAGATGAGAAGGGTATGTATCGACTTGTCTAACTGTCGGGGTTACGGTGAATAAGCTAATGTCCCAATAAGTCGCCGTGTTCCTTTAATCGACAATGAAAATAACCGTTAGCAGCAGATGTTAATTTATATTTGGGTCGCTTTATGTATGCAGTCTTCAGTAACGCCCCCATAGTACTGTTCAACACTGAGATTACAGTTCTCGCCAACAATACACACACACAGTAAAGTAATACAAGTAAGATAATAACTACAGTGTCTGCTGGTTCAACAGTTTGTGCATCCCACAAGTTGGAGAGGGAATCATTTATTCACCCAGCATCTTCTGGCCACATCTGTATGTGGACACGCGAACCACATCTGCAGTGAAGGTCAGCACGTACTTCACAAAGATAGGTCAAGAAGAGAAGTCACACTCACTCCTAATACTTTGTGGTTCCCAAGAAATCTGGAGATATGAGCGTGTGTCTGCATAGTGTGCAGTGTTGCTTCCATAAATAAAGTGAAGTTGAGCCCGCTTCTCTAACCTTTAGACCACCATTGCCCCCATTTTGCTTGAAGTTCAAGCTTCAAAAGTGCCTTTGCTCGACAGACTGGCTGTGTAGTGTTAATTAAAACGACTACATCAGCGTATGATTAGGGGTTTTATGGGTGAAGTCGAGGGTCATAACTTGGATCACCAGAGGGCTCCAAACTTTCTTTTTATGTCCCTGCTGAAGTTTAACGACTTACCACCTGTATGCCTGCTGGAGCTCTTTTTCTGCTCATAAAGATCTTTTTCACTTCCATGCCTCAGACGCACAGTCACACTCATTAATGGTACGTGTCCATAGAGGCATTTTTTCTTGGCAGGGATCGCCCCGCTACCCAGCATTGGGCACTTTGTGGGCTCGCCATTAGCAGTTGTCAGTTTCTCTACAATGACCGCTGACAAGCAAATAAAACAGGCTCCACCCTCCTTCATCCGCCATGGCTGCAACCTGATTGGATGAACGCGTCACGTTGGCTGTCTGCTCCAGTTTTTTAAAAATGGACCAACATGGTGGCTCATTTGGAAACGTTCTCCTATTTTATGAAAATAGTTCACCGAAATGTGTTTCTGAAAACAATTTATGCAAGAAATAGGCCATGCAGTTGCTGAATCTGTCTTCATTTTAGATAGACAACGCTCAGTTTAAAAGATTTTTGTGAGCTTTTGAGAGGCGGCAAGCCGAGCTGCCCTCTCCTCCTCCTTTGCATAAAGTTGGCTGGATTCAACTTAAAAAATTAAAATAGCTCCGCTTCACGGCGCTTCACGGCGCTTCTGCAGCCGTTGTGTTTTGGCTGCAAGGCTAGATTCACAAAGAAACACTATGCTTAGATATATTATATACATTTCAGATGAATATCTAACGTCAGTAGTTGCATGAATTTGTTTAATCCTCTAGTAAGTCCTTAAGTAAGATGTATTTGCTATGTACTCTGAGTAAATTAAGACAAAAACCACGGCCAACATAAGTACAACTTCAGTGATTACTATAGCAATAGCTGGAAAACCAAAAAGAACTGGTCATTGGTTCTAACTGAAGCAGCAGTTAAGTCAGAATCATCAGAATGGTGACCGCTCAGAGTCAGGTATGGATGCATGGTGCTATTGACAGTTAATTTACTGGGTAATCGCCGGATGTCTCTCGCCTTGCAAAACTGTTGGTTTTGGGAAGTTACAACAAACTTTGAGCTAGCAAGCTACATGCTGAAAATGGTAAGTTTTGAAGAAAATTTGGACAGGCATGCTTGGTTCTTTCGGGGAATGTAAAGATTTACAAAGAATATGTTTACGCCATTCCCTCTCTAACTGGGAGGTTTTGGTGCCGATTGCTGTGGACGAAGTACACACAGAGATACACTGGTAAGAGTATGTATTCAGCTAATTTAAATAGCTCACGTTACTGTATCGTGTCAGCAGTTCCCTTCATTTAATATTGTGCGTGGCATTTTCTTTTGCGGGGTGCAAATGTTCCACCAAAACAAGTTCCTTCCTGAGACTATTTTGCAGAGCCACTGTCGCTGCATCTGGAGCTTAGCGCTGCCAAAGACGATTGTGATTGGTTTAAAGAAATGAAAACAACACCGAGCGTTATTTTGCTCCTACCCAGGAGTGTATGTTTGGAGTAGGTAGACCTTATTTCACAGCGCTGTGGAGATAGGTCTGGCAATGTGAGACTAGTGCTGGGCGGTATGACCAAAAATTTTTTAAAATTCTGGCGGTTTCACGGTATATCACGGTATTTTCTTTCTTCTGCTTGACTGGGTCTTTATATAGGTTTATAATGGCTTATTTTACTGTCAGTATTCAATACTGTCCGAATATTAAAAGAAATGTTTCACTGTCTGCTTGGCTCCACAACATTATACAATAACGTTATATGAAGGAGAATGCATGACACAGTTACAGAATCTAAACTATTTTTTTATTGTGCAAAATACAAAGTAGTATAATAAACTTAAATTAAATACACATACCAACAACTTTAACATGCTTCCTTTTCAAAACAAAATAGTTGTAAGATTGCTGTTTAAACACTACCTTGACCACAGGTAACGTTAGGTTGTTGTGGCTCTGCTGTCAGCCTGTGGCTCTGCTGTCAGCCTGTGTTTGAATAATGTTAGTGGTTTGGCGGAAGTATTTCAGCGAGGTAAGACATCTTAAATCCAGTGTTTTAATCACTGCTCTGAACTCGTCTTTGTCGACGGTCTGTAGTGGGGCCGTAGCAGTGTTTCCCCTAGGATTTTTTTTAGCTGTGGTGGCAGGTATATAGGGAATGTCACAGTCAAAGAGGCTGAAGGGAAAATTGACGTGGAAAAGCCTTTAATGATGAATGGACTGATAAGCAGGCTAGCATTCATACTGTATGCCTCATTTGCAATGAAATGATGCTGTTGCAAAATAATAAAACCAGCATCATCATCAAGAATGAAGAACGCGACGGTAACGATTGCGTCATTCATGTGCATATTAATAAGTAGCCACATTTATCTGTTTTGGTCTTAGTTATAATCCACAGATATACCGCTCCAGGAGAGAGGACGGTTCGCTCAGCCAGCAGTTAAGTTTATAAGAATTTGTCCAAATTTCTAGATTCCCTAAAACTACGACTACAACCGACAGCTTTATTTGTTTTAGCTTGTTGGTAAAAATGAGCAGAGTAGAGCTGTGTTTGGTAAAACAGCGCGGTGGACGAGAGCAGACAGAGCAGATTAAAATATCACTTCCTACATGTTTATGCCGGTCTATACAGGTGAGCGCATTGATAATTATTGACTTTTTACTCACGAAGGTTTTATCGTAACCTACTTACAGTAACGAGACTAGCGTTCATCTCCCCCCCCAGCGGCCGTTGGTAATCCTCGGTATCGTTCCCAGTCAGGTGCTGCACGTGTTCAGATGTGTGTGTGCGTTAACGTTAACGCGGCTGCGTGTGGCGCGCAGGCAAGCATCCCGGCATATAAATAGAGAGGGGGGGCTGGGTTTGTGCTCTACCTGTGAAGCGCGTGTCCGCGCTATTCTCCGACAATCAACATTGATACCGTGGTGTGGCGGCAGAAATTTAACTGTGGCGGTGCGCCACTTGCCAATCAACGTAGGGGAAACACTGCGTAGGTGGATTGTTATTTTGTTCATTGTGTTGCTTCCACACGCATACAAACTTTGAAAAAAATATATCCATGCTGTTTAAGTGAGATACGGGTTTCTGAATGTGTCCTGCCTTCAGTCTCTGGGTGAGCTGTTCAAAATCTGCACGGCTTTTTACGTAACTAGCCGAAACGACACAACCGTTAGCATGCTAGCGCTAGCGTTAGCATTTAGCGTTCTCAATGGCAAAGCATTGCTACAACACACACAAGTTCACCATAATCTACAAAAGAAGTACTTACATGTGAGCCCTCCTTTAGAAGAAGTCTCCCGGCTAATCCTGCCTTGTAACTGACCAAAGTTGGAGAAATAACCATGTTTTACTAGTTCTGCAGCTTCGATTTCTTTAATATCTATTCTATCCATTTTCACTCTCTCTATGGCTCTGTGTGACACCAGCGGTACTGTTTACCCTCACCATGCCTCCTCCGGCAGTCGCACCATGCGTGTTACATTGAAAAGGGTCTGTGCGGCGCAGTGTAACGTTCCGAACGTTGTGTAATCAAATACACCAGTAGGGCGGTATATTAAAAATTCATATCATAATGAAAATATACACCGGTATTCGGTGTGAACCGTTATACCGCCCAGCACTATGTGAGACTAATGTTGAGGTGATTGGACTACTTGGCTCTCTCCTTTATTTGCTTCTGCTTGTTTTGGATCATCTTCATGTAGTACAGCTCCCTCAATGGCTCTGTTCTGAGCATGTCCTTCTGTTACTGTCTATTTTGATGTTTTTTTTAAGGTGGATTGTGATGTAGTCCTTGCATATAAATCACTTATTTTTTTATTTAGAACTGCCTAATGGGCGTCCCACAGTCTTGGTGGCCTGTGAAAAAGATGCACTAAAGAAACTGATTTATTGCACGTTTTTCTGGGTCATTTAATAATAAAATCAGCTCATGATGAGCTGGTTGTGTGGCTGACATGTTGGTTGTAATGCATGCCGGCATGCTAGTCACTCTGCCTGTTTTATATCAGGATATTTTCTGCCTGAAGCTGCATATTACACACACACACACACACACACACACACACACACACACACACACACACACACACACACACACACACACACACACACACACACACACACACACACACACACACACACACACTCACCGGCCACTTTATTACCCCTTGCTAGTGGATATGTTATCCTATGTATCCTAGCTTGCCATATTACTTCACTTCACCATCTAATGCTGGGCACACTACATATGAGAATAAATCCCTCTACAACCTATAGGCTTTAGTTCTCCTTTATTCCAGTAAAAGGGGGGCTAAGAGTGATTGCCTTAAAGAGATCCTTTCCATGACAAATTATTATTCAGAGTATTATTCAGTTCAAAATACACCTGTCAAATCAAGGCTCAAGGTTCATTTATTGGAGAGATCTTCAACAGGGGGTCCAGGACCCCTAGGGGGTCCTCAGAGTTACTACAGGGGGACCTCCAAATTATTGTTAATATTTGAAAGTTTTTAAAAAAAATCTAAATTGTCTTAACATGAATCCAATATATTATTAGCAAATATAAATCCCCATTGATAATATGGCTTACTGGCCTATGGGTAAGGTAGTTACTAAGATAGCCATCCATAGACACAGTTTTTTTTCACAAATATCTTTATTGAATTTTTAACTTTTCCAAACATTCAAAAAATGAATAGACACAAGACAAAATCTCCCCCCACCCTAAAAAAAAGAAAAAAGAAAACCATGCTCACTCCAACAAAAAGTATAGTTTTACATGTCTCATGTTTTCACAAGGCATAAGAAGGGCAACCACATGTTTTTAAAATCCTCAAGTTTTCCTCTCACAATGTAGATCAGTTTCTCCAGTGCCAGGTTGTTAGACATTAGTTTGATCCACTGGTTTATCTTTGGTCTTTCGGTTTCCTTCCAGTTCAAAGCGATTACATGTTTAGCCTGCAATAAACAGAAACTAACAAGCTTCCTCTTTGTGGTGGTCCGTTCAAAACCATTTGGAAAAATGTGTAGTAAACAGAGTTTACCGTCCATAGGCATGTTACATTCTATTATACCATGGTCTGGGTGAATATTCTGATTGGCTGCTGGGTGTCCATAAAAAAGTGATATAGGACACCTAGTAAAGGTGTCCCGGTGAAACGGACTGTTTACCGTTAAATCAATAACTAAATCAATGCGCTACATTAAATCAAAAAGGAAATGTGGATCTGTTATTTCCAACTCGTCCTCTGAACACCACAGGATGGCGCTAACACACACGCTGCAAGTAGTAAGTTATATTTCCCCTCTGGACTGACTTTGTTTCACAGAGAATAACGTTATCTCACATCCCGTTCACTGTTCAGGTCGCTACTCCAGGCTGCGCCGCTGCGGCCGACAGTAACGTTACACATCGCGGATCAAATTGTTCGTAAAAGTCGTTATATTGTTTCGGGGACAATGACATGGCTGGATAGCTTGCTTGTCTTGTCGTTTAACATACTGTCAAATTATTTTTACTGATTGCCAACTGTACACAATGTTATTGACTTTGGATCTTGCTAGCATAGCGTTAGCTAGCATAGCGTTAGCCTTCTGGCTCGTAGCTGAGCTGAAGGATTCTATCAGCTGAGCGGACTATAAACATCTCCGGTTGCTAAGGATGGCAATGTCGTATCTAAGGTTTTCCTATTTCCTGGAGGAGTGAACAACGTTTGCATTGCATTAGAACCTGATGGATGGGAATGATTGTTCCAGGTATTAGTCAAACCGCCAGGCGTAACCAGGGAAACAGAGTTATTGTTTGTAAAAACTTTAGATTTCGATTGTAAAACTAATTAAAATGTGAAATAAAGTTTTAAAAATATGTTATTTGGCAAGTGACCATGGTATAAGCGGGTTAATGCCCTTCGAGGTGTCCATTGTCAGGTATTAATGCACGACGGCGAGGCGTGAACCGTCCGACGCGTCGGGCATTAACCCTTACTTAAAGAGGAAATAAATGTAGTAACCTCTTTCCAAAAAATCTGAAGTTCCGGACACTGCCACATACAGTGGAGTAGAGTGCCCTTATCCACACCACATTTTACACATAAATCAGGAATATTAGAATTAAAATGGTGAAGTTTTACCGGAGTAATATATGTTCTAAATAACCATTTGTACTGAAGCAATCTAAACCTGGTGTTAATAGTTTGCGTCTGTGCCAACAGGCAAGAATTGTTCCACTCATCATCTGGAATTTCTGTTTGTAAATCTGTTTTCCATGCTTGTAAGTATGAAAGACTACTTTCTTTTGAGGAAAGTAGTAAAATGTTATAAAATTTGGAAAGCAGGCCTCTACTCTGATGATGATTCACAGCTATGTTCTCTATAGTAGAGAGTGGGGGCTTCACAGTAGACTTTAGTTGGGAAGTGATGAAACTTCTGACCTGTAAGTATTTAAAAAAGTGTTTTTTGGGCAAATCATATTTATTTACCAATTGCTCAAAAGACATCAATACTCCTTCACTATAGAGGCTCCCAATTGTACTCAAGCCCTTATTCAGCCAAATTCTGAACCCCATGTCTGCTCTTCCTGGTTTGAATCTATCATTTTCCCATATTGGCGACAAACACGAGAGCTTAGATACCTCCGACAAGGCAGCATGAGAGTGGTGCCAGATTGATATAGTGTTTCTGAGAAAAGGATTTTTCGTGTTTTTTAATAATTGTTTAATTTCGGCTACATAAAAATAAGATGTCAAAGGTAGCTTCAATGTATTGTTCTCAATTTGTACCCAAGATGGAGTATCAGTGATAGAAAAATAATAAGTAGCAGCACAAAGTTGAGCTGCCCAATAGTACAAGTTGACATTAGGCAATCTAAGCCCCCCTCTGTCATAGGGCAGATATAGAAGGGAGAGCCGCAGCCTGGGGCGTTTACTATTCCATATAAATTTGGTAAAGGTTTTATTCAAAGATGAAAAGAAGGAGGCTGGAAAGTGTAGGGGGATGGACTGAAAAAGATATAAGAATTTTGGGAGAATGGACATTTTAATAATATTAATGCGACCTATCATAGAAATTGGCATCCCACCCCATCTTTCTAAGGAGTCCATTACCTTTTTTACTAAGGGATCATAATTAGTAGGTACAATGTTCTTTATGTCAGGATTTATTTTAATTCCTAGGTAAGTGAAGCCTTCATAGGTACAACTGTGTTTGTATTGTAGGGTTATTTTTGTTCAGCATTAACAGGGAGCTTTTCTTTTGATTAACTTTATACCCTGAAAATTCACCAAACCTCTTCAGAATTTGGCCCACAGCCTGGACAGACCTTCCTAAATCAGTTAAAAACAAAACGTCATCTGCAAAAAGAGACAAGCGATGTTCTGCTTCTCCGATTTGAATACCAGTAATATCAGGGGACTTGCGTATCGCCATAGCGAGTGGCTCGATAGCAAACAAAAAAAGAAGGGGAGATAACGGGCATCCTTGTCGTGTCGATCTACCTAGGCTAAAAGGTCTCGATAACTGGCTGTTCGTTACAACTTTGGCTATGGGCTCTGAATAAAGTAATTGAATCCATTTCAAATATTTTTCTCCCAAGCCAAATCTTTTGAGTGTCCCAAAAAGATAACACCATTCGATCCTGTCAAACGCCTTTTCGGCATCCAATGACAGAAAGGCGTGGTCCATGGCAAATTGTTTTTCGTATAATATATTCAATAATCGGCGGGAATTGTGAAAAGCTTGGCGGCCTAGAACAAATCCATTTTGGTCGTTCGAAATTAAGTTAGGAATATGTGATTCAATCCTCCGAGCCAGAGCCTTACATAGTATTTTTGTGTCACATGACATCGAGGATATCGGCCTATATGAGCCCATATCTGTCGGGGCTTTACCTGGTTTCAACAGAACTGAAATGGTTGCCAATCGTAAGGATGGGGGTAGAATACCATTCTCATGGGACTCATTATACATTTCAAGTAGATGAGGTAATAATTTATCTGAGAATCTCTTATAAAGTTCGATAGGCAGGCCATCAGGGCCAGGAGCTTTGCCTGTATTCATATGGTTGAGTGCCTCTTTAAGTTCTTGAATGCTCAGTTTTCCATCTAGATCATTTTTTGTCTCCTCTGACAAGGTTGGGAATTGAAGTTGGTCCAAAAACTGATCTTGTTTATCCATACTATCTGGATATTGGGATTTATATAAATTTTCATAATATTCTGCAAAAGCGTCATTTATACATTTTGGATCCACTAAATTATCTCCATTATCAAGTACAATTGAGTTAATAGCCCTACTTGTCTGTATTCTTTTAAGCCTCAAAGCCAGGAGTTTTCCTGCCTTCTCACCCTGATCATAGTATGACTGTTTCAACCATAGTAAACTAGTTGCTATTTTATTTGTAGTGAGTTCATTATATTCAGATTTTAATATGAGAAGCTTTTTATATTTTTCGTTGTCATCACTGTAATACAGCTGGTCTTGCAGATCCTTTATTTGCTTGTCAATGTCTTCCAATTTATTTAAATGTATTTTTGATTTATGCCGGGTGTAGCTCATTATTTCCCCCCTTATATAGGCTTTAAATGCTTCCCATTTTATTGACGCACTGGTCTGGTCTTTGTTAAAATTAAAATACTCTGTTATTTTTTCTTCAAGAAATTTCTCAAATTCTACGGACTTCAACCATTTAGCTTGAAACCTAAATGGAAGTGGAGATGAATAGTAATTGGGAAACTTAATTGATAATATAATTGGGGCGTGGTCAGAGAGTACTATAGTCTCGTACCAGCAATTCTGAATCATAGATACCAGACCAGAGGAAACCAAAAAGAAATCTATCCGAGAATACGTTTTGTAGGTAGCAGAAAAACATGAGTACTCAGTCTTACTCGGATAAAGTTGTCTCCAAATCTTCACTAAATTAAGATCTTTCATAAACTTTCCAATTGTTTTTCTGGCTTGTTGGTGGGAAGTGTCGGAGCTATTTGAACGATCTACTGCAGGATGCATCACACAGTTAAAATCTCCTCCAATGATGCACTGGCCCCTATAAGTTGACATAGTTAAAAAAAAATGTTGGTAAAAGGCAGGATCATCCCCATTGGGTGCGTATAAACATACCAAGTTGACCAATGTAGAGATTATAGTTCCACTAAGTATAATAAATCTCCCAGATGGATCCAAATATTTATCTTTTAGATCAAATGGAACGGATTTATGAATCAATATTATGACCCCTCTTGCATGAGTCGTAAAACTAGAAGAGAATACCTGACCAGGCCACCTAGATCTAATCTTTTTCACATCTTCATCTATCAAGTGTGTCTCTTGTAAGAAACACACTGTACTCTTCATTTGTTTAATTCTGCCCAGCACCTGTTTAAGCTTTACAATTTTGTTCAGACCTCTTACATTCCAACTAGACACATTTATAACTGAGGTATCAAACATACATTCTTCTTAATCTCAATTTCAGGCCATGTAAAAAACACACAACAATAACAGAATGGAGTGAGCCCCTTAACACAAAACCCCACACATTTCCCCAAACGAAATGTGATGCTAAACCCTACAAGTCTAGGAACTTGGGTTATATAAAACGTTTCATCCACATAGTGGGTAACGTGTAGTTCTGGACACATGACATAGCCTCACGTGGGCTAGCTGTAACAGAAGTATTTGGACCATAATATAAACATGCACCCACACCAAGTGCGTGATGAATAAAAAATAAAAGTCTGTATCAATAATACAAAAAACTAAAAGAGATATACTTTAAGAAAGTATGCCAGTAACATATTTTAACAACAAGGCAACTTACTAAGTTATCCGTTGAATTTTGTCAATTTTCATGGCCATTACTCGTCAGTGACTCCATGCGGGAGAGAAGAAAGAAGCGGTGAGTAGCCTTAAAAAGCTTAGTTTAAGTTTTGGAGCCGCCACCAGCCTGCGAACTTATTTCCTGAACGTATTCTTCAGCCTCAGCAACCGATTTAAAAATCCTGCGTCTGTCATTGTGCGTGATGATCAGATGGGCTGGATACAGTATGCCATATCGAATATTCAGTGCACGAAGCTGGGTTTTCACACCGTTGAAGCGTTGCTGCAGTTTGCGTGTCTCCGCGGAGAGGTCCGGAAAAAAGGCGACTCGTTGATTTTCATAGCGTACCTCCGTCATCTTCCTGGCTGCTCTCAGGGTTGGTTCCCGGTCCCGGTAATTCAGAAACTTCATTATTACCACCCGTGGGGATGTAGCTTTAGGAATAAAAGGCCCGATCCTGTGTGCTCTCTCTATGATAGGGGACACGGTGAAACCTTCACCCAGTGTATCTCGGAGCCACTTCTCCAGAAAACCACACATATCTGAGCCCTCCGATTTTTCGGGTAGTCCAACCAGTCTCAAGTTGGAGCGTCTGCTCCGGTCTTCTTGCTCTGTACTTTTGTCGCAAAGAATCTCCACAGTTTTCACCAGCATCTTAACTTTGCATTGAAGAGAGGTTACATCATCTTCTGTTTGCGAGATTCGCTCCTCCGTCTCATTGATTCTTTGAGAGTGTAACTGTATATCCCCTTTTATATCGTTAATTGCTTTCAGCATATCGTTCGATTGTTTAGCCATGTCACCTTTCAACGATAGGATTTCTTTGAGAAGGTCACTGTTTGTCGGGTTCAACGTCACCGGCCTCTCCGGTGTTTCGGGTGCCTCTGGAGTCTCCGATGCCTCCCGCGCACTGGCTTCGTTGGAAATAACCAGCGGAGTTTTGCTAGCATTCGCCGTGTCCACATTAGCCCCTTTGCCCTGTGAAGCCGTTTTTCCGGGTTGTTGGCCAGTTTTAGCATTTTGGTGGCATATTGTTCAGTAGACGCGCGTGGGTCAAGAACAGAAAGAAATATCTGCATTGGTCCAAGTTTAGGATAGTTTGAAAGGATTTAACAGCGAGCCTCACGCACATGCAGCCGCTCACTAGGACGCCATAACCGGAAGTCTCCATAGACACAGTTAACAAGGATTCACTGTGCCACATGTATGGTGTACATTAAAAGATGATTTTAGGCCTGGGCGAAAAATCAATTAAATGAATTAATTCGAATTTTTTGTTGCGGGCGATTTAAAAAATAAGTAAATCGAGTTTTTGTGTAATGCCGCATTTTTGGCTCTCCGGAGCTTCCGTAGGGTTAGTTTCAAATAGCAGTATGGCAAGCGACAACAACAACATCATAGCACACACGAAACAGCAAGTGACAACATGGCTACCGGTGAGAGTGGGAAGTTTGTTCTCAAGAAAGGAATAAAATCATCTGTTGTTTGGAACTGGTCTGGGTTTGCTGCGACAGATGTGGAGCAGCAAACCCCGCGCTGCAACATTTGCCTAAAGCCCATCGCCGTCAAAGGCAGCAGCACCACAAACCTATTCCAACACCTGAAACAGAGACATCCAGCCGAATATGAAAAATGCCAGTCTCTCCAAGACAAACAAAACCACAGTGACCAACAAACCTTAGCTAAAAAACAGCTACCTGTAGCCGAATCCTTTGCACAAGGCACCGCTAGGGCTGCAGCTATCGATTCTTTTTGTAATCGATTAATCTAGAAATTAATCGATCGATTAATCGATTAATTGGATATTTTTTTTTGCGTTTTTTAAACAACCAAAACTAATAATGCATAACAAAAATGATGTGGCTGTAAAATGATCAAGCATTTGGCTTTTATTTCTCAAAAGAACAGAGGTATTTATTCCAATTCCAACATTTGGCAATTTAATTAAATTTCATGCTGTAATCTAGCCCTGACATCAAAGTAAATCTGTTTTATGTAGATTTCTATACCTGCAGCATTTACCATTAGGCTACCAACAAATAATATATAATTTCTGGGGTGAGCCTATTTGCTATGGTAACCTAGCAACCTGTGTGTGTGTGTGTGTGTGTGTGTGTGCACGCGGAAGAGTGAGAGACGAGGGTGTGTGTGTGTGTGTGTGTGTGTGTGTGTGTGTGAAGGTTTTTTTTTTTAGGCTATACTCTCTTGCAATTGAACGTGAATAAGTTTACTAGTTAAAAACATCAAAGCTAAACATCATATCTAATCAAACCACATCACGACATCGCTACAAATACAGTATGCGATTAAAATCAGCGGCTGCTTAGGCTACGTTACCTTGTTTCAGCGACGCTAGGTGAAACAGCGTGGAGCGGATGTTTTCGGTTCAGATGCTGAATCATTGAAGTCGTACTGCTGTGGTATGCCAGGTCAGTAGACACATTGCACCTTGTTCTCTTCCCAAACTTTAGACATTCTCTGCCGTTTCTGGACATCTTTACTCTCCGCCATCGCGCTAGTGGTGTGCTTCCTGAACAACGGTCCGTGTGGAACAATCAGATCCCTGCGTGTATAGTGCGCGTCATAGGAATTTAACGAGGCTACGAGGCAGAATTTTTGCCTCGAGGAATTTTTGTAATCGAGTTACTCGAGTAACTCGATGAATCGTTTCAGCCCTAGGCACCGCGGATGGCAGGAAAGGGGCACGGTGGAGAACCATCACCAAAGCGGTCGCTTTGCACATAGCCAAAGACATGGTACCCATATATACCGTGGGGAAGACGGTAAGTTGTCTGCCGTTTGTACTTATTGCTTTCCTTAATAAGTAGGGGGGAAAATTGGAAAAATATCGGAAATCGAATTCAAAAAAATAAAATCGGAGATTTTTAGGCTATATCGCCCAGCCCTAGATGATTTATAAAATCATGCTGACAGTTATTATTTTAATAGCTTACTATACTATGCACTAAAAAACAAATTGTAAAGGCTTTAGGCCACCCTACACTCTATTGTAGGCCCAGTTTAATATGCAACTTCATGTTGTACAATATTGAACAAAGAAATGCAGCTTTATTCTCTCACTGTCTGGGTAATACAGCCGGCATCGTAACATGAAAAACGTGACATCTAAACATTGCCCATCAACTTTTGACTTTGAAAAGTTTTGAGACAAAGTGCAAAAGAAATACATTAAATAATTAGATAATTAAAAAGCCCAGACAAAAATAAGTTAATATCAGTGTTTCCCCTAGGATTTTTTTAAGCCGTGGTGGCAGGTATGTCAACCCCCCCCCCCCCGACACTCCAAGGCCGGACTTTCAAATAAAGAAAATTATCGTTCAAAATGGTCTTTCTTACTGAATTAATGCTATTTTTTTACTGTACATTAGTGTGAGCAAACTCCTCAAAAACATGGAAACTCCATAATGATAACTGGCTCTTTAACTAGAACAAGATCTCAGACTAGGAGGCAGTTCACTGAGTGGTTGTTAAAGTCTGTGATTAAGGAAACATGGTTGTAGTATGCAGGAAATGTTTGCAGAAAGAAAGGCTGTTGTCAGGTAAACATGTCACAGTCAAAGAGGCTGAAGGGAAAATTGATGTAGAAAAGCCTTTAATGATGAATGGACTGATAAGCAGGCTACCATTCATACTTTATTCCTCATTTGCAATGAAATGATGCTGTTGCAAAATAATACAACCAGCATCATCATCAAGAATGAAGAACGCGTCATTCACGTGCATATTAAGTAGCCACATGTATCTGTTTTGTTCTTATAATACATCCATAGCTTTACCTCCAGGAGAGAGGACGGTTCACTCAGCCAGCAGTTCAGTTTATAAGAATTTGTCCAAATTTCTAGATTCCCGCCAAGCTAAGCTAAGACTACAACCGACAGCTTTATTTGTTTTAGCTTTTTGCAGAGTAGAGCTGTGTTTGGTAAAACAGCGCGGTGGACGAGAGCAGACAGAGCAGATTAAAATATATCTTCCTACATGTTTATGCCGGTCTATACAGGTGAGTGCATTGATAAGTATTGACTTTTTACTCATGAAGGTTTTATCGTAACCTACTTACAGTGACGAGACTAGCGTTCATCTGCCCCCCCAGCGTCCGTTGGTAATCCTCGGTATCGTTCCCAGTCAGGTGCTGCGCGTGTTTTAGATGTGTGTGTGCGGTAACGTTAACGCGCACACACACAACTCGGCTGCGTGTGTGTGGCGCGCAGGCAAGAATCCCGGCATGTGAATAGAGAGGGGGGGCTGGGTTTGTGCTCTACCTGTGAAGCGCGTGTCCGCGCTATTCTCCGACAATCAACATTGATACCGTGGCGTGGCGGCAGACATTTAACTGTGGCGGTGCGCCACTTGAAAATCAACGTAGGGGAAACGCTGTAATATAGAATAAAAATACAAGCTAAAGGACACAACATGCAGACATGGAGCCTGGGATTCATCCAGAAACTTTATGATTAAAGGACAACCTCCTGAGCCAACCAGGAATGAATTAATCCAACTACAAATATCAATTATTCTTTTATTGTATATATTCTTGAATCTATTGTGATTGTTCTGTTAATAGCATCTTCTTCTTCTTCTTCTTATTATTATTATTATTTCATTTTCTCTCTATATATTTGAAATGAAAAATGAATGAGAATAAAGTTTATTGCCAAGTATTAAGGGTGCTCCGATCGATCGGCCACCGATCGGTATCGGCCGATAATGGCTTTAAATAGTTTGATCGGTGGTCTCCATAAAGGCCGATCAGATAGGCCGATCAGATGACGCACTACCACGGATGTATTAAGAGCGCACTACTCCTGAGAACATTTTCAAAATGGCGGCGTCCCTACATTCAGCGGTCTGGCAGTTCTACAAGGTGAATGAACGGTGGCAGAACAGCAGTTGGCCCGCGGCCGGCCGCGGAACGAAGACGCTAGGAAGACGGCTACTGCTTTTAAAAAGCGTCTGCCAACGGTGGTGCTCCGGCAAACGTGTTTGCAATTACGCCATTCTGACGCTTCTACTGCCTCTGGAGCACCGCTGGTGGTCCGCCGACTCATTGCTATCTGGGAAAAAGACAATACACTAGCGATTAGCAACGTGTACCGAGGAAATACCATGAGGCGGAAAGCTCCAAAGACATTTCAACACCACCAACGTCATCAGACATGTGAAGGTTAGTCACAGAAAGGAGGATGAGGAGTTTTCAAAGTTAGCTAACGCTAAGGCAGAGCGGAGTCGTGTAGCTAGCAGCTCCGGCGCCGCTCAAACAGCTGTTTCCCCGTGTGTGTGTGTGTGTGTGTGTGTGTGTGTGTGTGTGTGTGTGTGTGTGTCGGTCCGTGTGTGTGTGTGTCGGTCCGTGTGTGTGTGTGTGTGTGTGTCGGTCCGTGTGTGTGAGTCGTGTAGCTAGCAGCTCCGGCGTGTGTGTGTGTGTGTGTGACTGACTCTGTGTGACTGAATGTGTGTGACTGAATGTGCAGTGATTGAAAGGACATTTTTTTAGATTTTGAGTTAGGACAGAAAGCCAAACAGTTACTGATACATTCTCTAAACATGTGTGATTGTTATGTAATGGCGTAATTTTCAGTTCATAAAAGTGATCGGTGATCGGTATCGGCCGATACGTCTGCCAGCAATCGGTGATCGGCCCCAAAAATCCTGATCGGAGCACCCTTACCAAGTATGTTTTCACATGTAAGGAATTTGCCTCTGTGTCTGGTGCATAATGAACATTTCAAGAGGAAATAAATACAAAAGCAAATACATGTGTTTCTTAAACCTTATCCAAGTTGTTTCCATTGATATCTGACATCCTGGCTGTGGCCCAAAGAAGGTTGAGAACCACTGCTCTACACCATACCCCAGATTCAGAAAACGTTAGTCTGTCATTACAGAAAATAATCTAGCTCAACTAACCAAGTAACTAACTAACTAACTTTTTGGATGTTTTCGAGTTGATTGTGTCCTTATTTTGAACGTTACTCTAAAGAACAAACTGTAGTGCTATAAACATACTCAGACAGTGAACTTACAAATAGTGTTTTTGTGTCTCTCTTTACGAACAACTGATGAAAATGACTCTTATTAGAGGGCCACGTGCTCTTCAGAATCCAAACCGTATGCTAATTCCTCAGTCGCAGTGCTGTGTTATACAAGCTAATCCCTCTTCATTATGAGAGCAGAGCAGTGGCAGTTTTGGCACTGCTCTGCTGTGGATTTCTGAGTCATCCTAGTTTATCAGTAACGCACAATAACTCTTTTACAATCCACTGTCAATGATTCATTTCTTTGTGTGTAAACTGGCAGTCGACAATTAATTGGGCACTTTTTTCAAAGTGTTAGAACAGTGCAACTTTTTTCGGACTGGAAGTCCATAATGAAGTAACTTTTTTATTGATTTTTCTACTCTTTTTTTTCTATTTATCTTTCTTCTCGGTTTTGTCGTGTCCTTTCAAGTGGCTGAATAAAGAGGAGTCTTTGATATATACCCAGAAAAACATGAGCATCTGGGAGATGCTGAGACACAAAACACCATTTGAATTATTTGCCTTTGAAGCTCCATTCATGAGCACTTTTCACGTATCAGCCGGCGCAACTAGAGCTACGTCTCCAAACTTTGTTGTCGGGAGAACAAAGCCTCCTGTTGGCTCTCTACACAGTTATGTCCGTGTGTGTGTGTGTGTGTGTGTGTGTACACATGTCAACCTGTGCCAGTGATAGGTCTACCTGAGCCACCCACATACGTGTGTTACCTTGTTTGTTTGGACGGATGCCGCAGGCCCCCCCCCCTCCTGTTTGCTGGTAGATAGTTTTGGCATTGAAATAAAGTAATGCCTCTATTGGGTGAAATAAATTCTGCTGAGTGATGAGCTGTTACTGCGTGTATCCCTGTGATAAGCTGATCATAAACCCTTGGATTTATGATACCAAATTAAAGAGCAACATGTGTTCACTCGGCTATTATTTAGCAGATAATGGGGAAGGGGAGAGATGGGATAAAAAGGACCTTTCAAAAATAAGTTTAAAAAAAATAATAAATCCAGGTATCTTTTGCTTGTAATAAGTAGAAAAAAAAATAATCTGCCAATGGAACAAGTAAAAATTCACTTGGAAAGATTTCTTGAAATAAGACATGATGATCCATCTTTTACAAATCCTTCACAACAACCTTATGAGAGCTTAAAGCTTTAGTGCGTAACTTTTTTGATATTAATGAACGTCCGACTCAAATGAGTTGCTACAAAGCTAATTAAGACTATCAGGTCCACACAACTCTCTCTGGATTTCTCAGCATGATGTTCAGAAGATTGTGTCGTCCGGTGACCTTCGCACTCAGAAACTCGAGTGAAGATAATGACCTCTTCTGAAGAGTCCATGTTGTTTTAATCCTCCGTGTCCTCCTTGGCTACTAGCAACTGTGTAGAGGAGGGGTGGGGGCTTGTGCGTGATCACGGAAGACTTGTATCATGTGGATGCAACAACATTTTTGTTGTCAGTACTTAGAATTACTCATGGGAGCAACAAAAACTATGCACTATAGCTTTACAAAAACTTGTTTTCTAATCAACACTTTCTCACGCCCATTGCGTAATGCAATGGGTGTTTGGGCCTTTGGCGTTTGTTACTGACGCAAAAAGACGCAAAGGCGTAATTGTTTGACACTTTGTGTCGGGAGGAACGTTGAACTGACGTGGCACAAGAACAGGACAGTTAGGGTTTGGAAAATATGGTGGGTGGGGGTGCAAAATGTACGTTTCAATGACACAAACGGGGGACACTAACCCTGGTCTGTGTTGTTTGACTCATTCACCAACCCAACCTGCCTCCTTACATAGATTTTCGGTCTTTCGTACTACTCTCTATCATTGTCATATGTAACAGGTACCAGCTTGGCACCCGTTAGCAGGTTATGGTGATAATCCTGTAACAGCAGGAAAAAGTACACATCAAGAGTGAGACATGACGACGTGTTGTTCTTTTCTCCATTCAACTGGATTATGTTTATTTCTCACATGAATACTCTTCTTTCTGTTATATTATTTTTTTCTGCACAAATGCACTGGTCAACCACATATAGCTCTTAACAAGAGAATGTAATAGTCCCTAGAGCAATTTGCATCAGTTACACAGCTACAAAACATACTCATTCCTCATTGCTATACAAATAGAACCCTTTTCTACACAAAACATATCATACACCTGTCTTTGTATATTATAACTTCATTGAGACTACTCATGCAATATACAGTACCTTAACACATCAACCTTCTCATTAAGGTGTGTCTAATGTGAATACTTTCACAATTTCTTAGTATTTATTACTATTTATAACCGAAGAGACTGAGTTTACATCTGAGATCGCTCAACACATTCAAATAGTAAAACGTTCGCCTACTAACCGCCTAACATAGAATAACTGCGTGACCCAAATACATGAACAAGTAAAACCTAAGCCCGTATTGAAACGGCACTGGCGCGAATGACTGAACAGCAAATGCTACACGAACAATAGGCTAACCCATTAGCTCAAGCTGCTGTAGCCTGAACAGAGATAGCAGTGGTTAGCTTGGTAAAACAACTATAATCTAATACACATTCCGCTGCAATAATGAGCTGCTACACATTGACTCCTACTTTAACAATGTCCGGGATGACAGATAAAACACATTGGAAAACAATAGCATGTAGCTAAATGGAGAAAATAGCAAGTAGACATGACGCCATTACGGGACATGCACGCTTGCGGTTACCTCAGTTAAAGTTCACTTTTAACTTAATTAGCAACACATTAGCATGCCGATACCATATTGCTTTTAAATAGGATAATCTTATAAATGTCTGTATTGTTTTTATGTGGTGTAAACTAACCTGTAACAGCAGGAAAAAGTACACATCAAAAGTGAGACACGAGGACGTGTTGTTCGTTTCTCCATTCAACTGGATTATGAACTCACGTACGGCACTCCCAAAGTGTACCGGATGCTGTGAAAAGCTACTACTGCCACCTACTGGCGCAATATGGATTAGCATACCCTTAATTTTCTCCTTACTTGTAAATGATTAAACTATAAATTAAGGTACCCACAAATATGAAAATCCATCTTCAAATCAGAACAATAAACTCTTAAAAAACAAATATACCTTTGTATCACAAAACCCTTTTTGTGAGTATCACACATACTACGTCACAATACAGTGCTACGGTTGAGCTGCTGCTCTGTCCAGTGCGTTCATACAGACACTATAGCAGTGTCACTCATTGCGCGGCACGCAAGCCTCCTGAAGCTCGCCTAGCTTTAATTTGTGGCTTGCATGGCAGTAAATAATACGGTGATTTAATCATGCAGTCAATACAGATATTTCATAAAACAAAAATAACAAGCAGGGCTATAACACAACCCTAACTTTGCTCTATTACAAATAATGTTGATTTAAAAAATACCCAAAACAGTGGCATTACAAGATGGAAATAGACTAGAAAAAATATTTAAACTTGCTTTGCCCTTCCGTCTATAACACTGACTCACTGCGGAGTTGCCAGTTTGGGCTGTCTTTCCAGCTCTTAACGCCAAATGTGCTCCTGCATGGTTGGATACATGATGGGCTAATGTAGAAAAAATATTGCATATTGGATGTTCAGGGATGACAGATTGATAAGCAGACATGCTATCTGTGACTGGATCTAACTTTTGCGGTAAAAGTGGCTCTCCTATTGACTTTGTCCTGTCAGTGTGGCTCTCATGAAAGAAATAGTGAAGACCACTACGCTGAAGGGGGATTTTTGCGTCGGTATCTGACGCTGAGATACACAGAGTATTTTACGAGTTGGGAGTAACAACGGGTTGTTTTTATCTGAGGTACGACTCAGAACAAGATGTTTTCAAGACTCGCTCCCTTCACAAGATATTTGCATCCTCTAAAAAAAGTCCCTACATCTCGCTGGAATTCAAAGTATTACTTGTTTTACTTGTCGTGGCCTATGAGACTCACGTCTAGATTCACCCCTTTCTCTGATGTGAGCCACTTTAAATTTACAGGGTAGACCTGTACACGTGGACCACTAGGTGGCGCTATAATGTTTTTTTGCCTTTAACTCCCACATTACACATCGCACATTAGAAAACCATACGTCCACGTGTTCGTTTAATCAATCTGAATCACATTATGTAGGCCACGCCCATTTCTGCTGAGAATTTCTTTTGCAATATGCGCAAAACCAACTTTTTTGAACTAGGCCATGCGACCGATCTGCACGAAACCTGGTACGTAGCACCTCCAGATACACATAACCAAAAGTTGTACAAAGAATTTCGCTATGTTAACGTATGCGCATTTGACAACCAAACAACTTTTCTTAGCTAGCTACGAAACACAAACTTAATCATATGTCAGCCAAATTAAATGCTATCAGCAAAAAAAGTTCTAGTTTTCCTTGTAATTATGTATGGTTTGCAAAAATGAGATGCGTCCATGTAAATGAGAGAAGCAAAGGGTACAAGCATGCACCCCTAATATAGCATCTGAATAACGCGCCACTGACTTTAGACTAGGTTTTTCCTGGTCAGTGGCAGAATTGTATTCTGAAACTGCAAAATAGCAATTGCGCTGGGTGCAAGATAGGGCCCTTAGACTAGAAATTTGATAAATATATTATGGGTAAGATGTTGCCTTTTTTGCAGTGAAGAAAGACTTTTCAATGCTGGAGCCGCCAGATTGGTAGGCTTTGACAAGACAAAGAAGGAAAATGACTTCAAGCTTTTATTCAAAGTGTTGAGACATTTATATTTACTGTACTGAGCCCAGATATGACGGCAAGAAAAGAAAAAAAAACTCTCATCAACAGTAATCTCTCATTTGTCAGAAGACAGACAAATGTAATATGGTTATAAATGGAAGCTGCTGCTGTCTCCACAGGCGATGTGAGAGGCTCTTCACTAGTGCTCATGTCTGCTTGCAAACCAGTCTGAGTGTTGAGTTAAGGGGCTTTTACCTCACCAATGTGCTCATTTAATACCAGGCATTTCAAACAACTTGCATAAAAGTTGGCTTTGGAGTTTTGATCCTTTGTTAGTCCCACTGAAATTAAATGCTTTTCTGCTACAGCATACAAAATTGCTCTGCAAATCACATGCCCTTAACTCTTCAGTATCCATAAGCAGTGTCAGGGACTAACTAGTTACGTAATTTAATTAATCCATTACAGTTACAGTAGGTAAGACTTATAAAACAAACATTCTGTCATATTTGCTGAAACTGACCCTATGTTACAGTAGAACTACATGAAACAGGTATAGTATCTCTCAAAAGTGAGTACACCCCTCACATTTTTGTAAATATTTCATTATATCTTTTAATGGGACAACACTGAAGAAATTACACTTTGCTACAATGTAAAGTATTAAGTGTACAGCTTGTATATCAGTGTAAATGTGCTGTCCCCCTCAAAATAACTCAACACACAGCCATGGTGGCCACACAAAATATTTGGGCCCAATTTGTCCAAATTGGGCCCAAAGAGTTAATACACTTACAACTCACATGACACCTCACATGGGAAAATGGCTAATTGGGCCCAATTTGGACATTTTCACTTATGGGTGTGCTCACTTTTGTTGCCAGTGGTTTATACATTAATGGCTGTGTGTTGAGTTATTTTGAGGGGACAGCACATTTACACTGATATACAAGCTGTACACTTAATACTTTACATTGTAGCAAAGTGTAATTTATTCAGTGTTGTCCCATTAAAAGATATAATGAAGTATTTACAAAAATGTGAGGGGTGTACTCACTTTTGTGAGATGCTGTAATTTAAAAAAAATCTGGCTCCTCTGGCACCACCTACACCACCTACAGAGAGCGGTGGAGTTTAGTTAGCTTACAGTAAAGCGTGATTTATGCTACTGCGTTAAATCTACGCTGTCGCTACGTACGTAGCCTGATGTGCACATCTCGAAAAATTTAACCACATGTCGCGCTCTCTGTTCAGATGCACGACATGCTGAATAATATTAACTTTGTTGCTTTGCATGTTTTTCATGTGCACAATGTCTTCTTTTGCCATTTCCAGCAACAGCCATTTAGTTAAGTTTGATGCTATTCTGATGCTTTCCATTGGTTTGAATTTGCAGCGCTGCCCGACAGGTACATTGTCTCTCAGGCTGTTTGGATATTTCCAGTGCTGGAAATATATAAAAAAAAACATGTTAATACAAAAATCTGAGAAGGGTTTGAACATAACAACAATGCGATGCAATGTTTGCCAGCACTCAAAATGATATTGACGTCACAAATGCTAGATGTCCAATCTCAGGAAACATCTAGAGGTATGTAAGTTTAGTTAGCTTACAGTAAAGCGTGATTTATGCTACTGCGTTAAATCTACGCTGTCGCTACGTACGTAGCCTGATGTGCACATCTCGAAATATTTAACCACATGTCGCGCCGATGCACGTCACTTGGCCGTGGCTTGGTAGCATTGCATTTCCCCCGACTCATTTCCTGGTTCTCCTTCTCCATAAACAACATGAAATCAAGGAGAGGGTTACGTTTTTACAGAAACTCTTGGGCTCTACATTAATGTGCCATCAGTCTGTGACTGGCCCCCAGCCGAGCCCTCCTCGCAAAAAAGACACTTACCAACGGGCTCAACAACTTTTCTGGGGGAAACCCTGCAATGTGTTTAGAAAGAAAACACTGATTTTGCTTTCCCTTGACTTTGTTAAAAGCTTTAAGCTATGTTCCCTTTTATAGCCACATGGCATGTGTATTTCTCTCTGTAGCTCACCTCAGTCCTTGCAGAACTCACATTCGTAAAATCTAATACAACCAAGGCTTTTCTTTTCTCCACTCGACTACATTATCCGTGTGCTGCCGGCCATAACATACTCTGCCAGTGTACAGTATTCCTCAGCCCCTGCCTCAATGCACAGCAGGGAAAACATTCATACATCTGTCATGAGTAATGGATGTCATGGATCTGCAATTTGACTTTGGCTTGATGATTTGTTGTGTTTTTCATTAGGCATTGTTCAAATAAGCAGGGGCCGTGTGCAGAATTGAGGGAAATAAATGAAAGACAGAGTCCTTGCTGGTGACAGTGGAAGACTGCAATGTTAAATGACTGAAAGCATTGTCGTTAATAAGCAGTTCGCTGGAACAGCCAGCATAATTACTTTTTTCCATAACAACAGCAGCCAAAGAATAATGGCCATGACACGATTTCCCTCTTAATAAATTTGTGTTTTTTTTCCAAAGGTCATTTACTTAGTTATAATGTTTCAGTGGAGTGAACTCTCTACATCTGTTTGTCAAATAATGCTGACACTGTGGAGGTGTCCCACAAGCTGCACACTATGATTTGTACCAGATACCATACATATTATGCATGCAAATTACAGAAACATGTTTTGGATAAAACACAATGTCATCTAGGTTGGGTTTTTATTCAGAAAACAACATAGATCAGTATAGATAGCGACGTGGGCAGTTATGGTAGTTGCAGGATATTTTCCTATATTTCCTTGCAAAATGTAACAGTTTGAAGTTTACTTTTATAGTTTTTGTAACCTCAAAGGATGGAGCCTGAAGTTTGCATAAAATGTATGTATATATATGTACGTATGTGTATATATACATACATATATATATGTATGTATATGCATGTATAGACACATGATATATATATATATATATATATATATGTATATGTATATGTGTTAGGGATGCACCGATCCACATTTTTTCACTTCCGATCCGATCCCGATACCTGAATTTGGATATCGGCCGATACCGATACTATTCCGATACCAGAGCTGTGTTTGCTTTAATATTATTATTATTATCATTATTGTTGATTTTATATGATGCTGAAATGAACTGCTCTCAACGGGCAAGTATGATATGGACATACGTATGCATGTATGTCCCAAAAGGCAACTTGAGGTAAGTATAAGGTCAGAAAAGGAAGTCAGAAAAACAGGAAAAATCTCATTCTGAAAACAGATATGCAACTGTAAGGGTTTCAAATTGATTGTCATGTCAATATTTATTACATACCCAAAATGTCAAATACTTGAGTCTTGAAATATAAGAAAAGTGCAAGTGTAAAAATCTCTCTCTCACACTCACACACACACACACACACACACACACACACACACACACACACACACACACACACACACACACACACACACACACTATCAATAAAACAGTGTGTGAACAGCGCAAATCAAGCACACTGGCTCTTGTAGCATCAATAAATCAACGTTTTAAAATGTCAAATATCTGAAATATAAGAAAAGTGCAATAACTGTAAACATCTTACACACACACTTAGTTACACACACACACACACCTCTGTTTTCACGGCTGCGCAGCGGCTGCTCTGAAACAGCGGCCGCCACGATCCGGGGTCTCTGGGGGACGCAACAACGGGGAAATGAAACGCCACAAGCCAGCAACAACACTGGGACAGACGGTTGTGAAAGTCCTGCTTTGTTTTTGCATGTTGCTGTCTTGCTCTGCGGTGTTTCCACTGTGAAGTATTTCCAAACAGCGGACACGAGCTAGCCACAATGCTGCTCATGCTACTATCCTGCTAGCTGGCTGCAAACTGCAGAATGGACTTCCTGAGCGGGGGCGTGTCTCATAACTCTTCTCATTGAGCCGCGCCTCCGTTCAGGAAGTCTATTCCACAGTTTGCAGCCAATCAGCAGACCAGCCGTCAGGAATCACTTTTGGATCCATTTCAGCAGACAACGTTAAAGTGCAGACATGGCTCGTGGTAGTGCTGGGCGGTATACCGGTTCATACCGAAAACCGGTGTATATTTTCGTCACGATGTTCATTTTTAATATACCGCCATACCGGTGTGTTTAATAACAACGTCCGGAACGAACGTTTGCGCTGCTCCGCGCGACACTGTTTTAGACGGACCCTTTAACATGCTGCACTTCTAAGCAGCGACGGTAAACAGCAGTGCACCGCAGTGCACCCGTTCTCTTAATACATCCATGAGTGCACCAGAGGGATCTCACACGGAAGATGGATGCTGCAGAAGTAGTAGAAACGAACCTGTGCCAAAAAAGGGTCTGTTGTTTGGAGGTTTTTTGCTTTCCAAAAATCCGACGTTGACCAAACAACCGTTTTATGCAAGTGCTGTCGGGCTAAAATAGTTGCGAAAGGCGGCAACACGAGCAATTTGCTCCACCACCTCAGCTGCAAACACGTCTTGGAATATCAAGAATGTATGAAATTAAAGTCAGCAGGCTCAGCACCCTCCACATCAGCAGGTAACACGGGGAAAGCAAAAGAAAAGTCGAGCCAAATGTCACTTAAAGACGCGTTTGCTAGAGGGACTTGCTATGACAGAAAAAGCAAACGGTGGATCGAGATTACAAACTCCATCACCAACCACCTAGCTTAAGACATCAGTGTTTCCCCTACGTTGATTGGCAAGTGGCGCACCGCCACAGTTAAATTTCTGCCGCCACGCCACGGTATCAATGTTGATTGTTGGAGAATAGCGTGGACACGCGCTTCACAGGTAGAGCACAAACCCAGCCCCCTGTCTCTATTCACATGCCGGGATTCTTGCCTGCGCGCCACACACACACGCAGCCGCGTTAACATTAACGCACACACACATCTAAAACACGCGCAGCACCTGACTGGGAACGATACCGAGGATTACCAACGGCCGCTGGGGGGGCAGATGAACGCTAGTCTCGTTACTGTAAGTAGGTTACGATAAAACCTTCGTGAGTAAAAAGTCAATAATTAGCAATGCACTCACCTGTATAGACCGGCATAAACATGTAAGCAAACATGCCACCACAGCTAAAAAAAATCCTAGGGGAAACACTGGACACGGTCCCGCTTAATACAGTGGTGAGTAATGAGTCAATTAAGTCAATTTACTGCAGTAATTCCTCTCAACGAGTAGAAAATGCATTGAACATCTGAATATGCATGAACAAAAAAAAACGTCAAAAAACCGGCATAATTTTGAAAAAAAACGTGATATGAATTTTTGGTCATACCGCCCAGCACTAGCTCGTGGTATCGGAAATCTCCGCAGGTTGGATCGGGAAAATCCGATACCTGAATTTCGCTGGTATCGGTCCCGATACCGATACTGGATCGGATCAGCCCCATATATAAATATATATATATATATATATATATATATATATATATATATATATATATATATATATATATATGTATTTCTTTTCATGTATCAAATTAGTTCTATGAAGCTCACCACTTGTATTTCTGGAGACTTAGTGGTTGTATATATATATGGTTATATATATATATATATATATATATGTATTTCTTTTCATGTATCAAATTAGTTCTATGAAGCTCACCACTTGTATTTCTGGAGACTTAGTGGTTGCCTTCTCTAAAAGTTGTTGGACACAACCTTTTTCTAACGGAGCTTTCCTTTTCCCACCACAGTACTGCGTTTCATTCGGTACTGATGATTTAACCAGGAGTGTTTCATGTGCATCCAGTTATTTCAAATCCACATTGTCTAGAAATGTTCCCGATCCCTCACACTTAGCTCCCCGAGTGAACGATCTGCCACACCACAGGCCTTGTTCCTAGACGTGTATGTCTATGTTTAGACCAGCATGTTTTTACTGGCGCACAGCTGATTTCTAAATCTCCCACCACAACGTGCCCAGATGTTGTGATGCGCCTGCAGAGCTGGTGTCAGGTGAGCTGCACCCATCTGTTCTGCTGCCTGGCTTTTTGCGGGGCTGTGCAGCCATTAGCCGGGGTCAGCAGCTGGCGAAGCGCCGGCGTGTTGGCAGCTCCACATGTTCTCCATGACCCCTGTGTCATCCGCTCGCCCCAGCTCATCTACATGCATCCGCAGTGGTGTTGGGCGACAGGGTCACCGTCATTAGCGGGCGGGTCAGAACGCTGGAATGACCTTTCATGCTAAAAAGGGGCTGCTTCCTGTCAGCGGCGCCACAGGTCATCACATAGATCATCACCATCATGGGACTGGCTATTTACTGCGGCCAGACAATGTCAGTGCAGCGTGGAGCTCTGGGTAACACCACAGGTCACACCTCCACTCTCACTCTAATTACACCAGAATGAAACAAGAGCAGGATTAACCACAGGTGACCTGTACAGTACACCCTGGGGAAGAAACACTCCCCACTGGAAATGGAACTAGTATAAACACATGAACACTCTCTTTATGATACTAATTGACATCTTCCTTTTTGTGTTTAAAGGACCACACCTTTGTTTTGTAGTTTTTATGCACCTCTAATTACAAAACATGTACTGCATACTTTACTGCCCACAGTTCACCAAAGGATTTTTAGGATTTTTCTAACTTTCCAGGCAGACGCTGTTTTCCATTCATTTCAGTATAGTATGACATTTTAAATTTGTAAACACTTTATCATAAGGGATCGTAATTTCTGAATAATTTCCTAATAATGGGGCTATACACAGGGTTTCCGCCTGCCATCTTAAAAAGTCTTAAAAATGTCTAACATTTTAAAATCCAAATTGTAGCCCATAGCTGAAGAATTGTGTTCTAGGTCTAAAATAATTGTGAACAGGTCTAAATGTTCTCATTGAAATGCTCCCTCAGCACTTTAAAATGTTTTTTATTTTTTATTCTGTGGTGTTCTTTCTTTGCTCCTCCAAATATAAATCACTGTATTACCACTACAAATGAGACCAACATGCAACTTACTTTGCAGCCGAGTGCAAGGCTGCGCGAGTCTCATCGGAACAGATTTTATTCTTCAGCTATGGGGAAGTGCAAGTTTAGCTGTGTTTCCGGACTCTGACATTGACGTTTTTTTGTTTTGTTTTCATGTTGTGATATAGGTCTTCAATTTCATTCATAATGGTCTTAAAAAGGTCTCAAGGCTTAAATTTGAAATTTGAAACCTGCAGAAATCCTGTATACAGTACATGACATTCAGAACATAAATACATAGCAAAAGATGGTTTCCTGAGCAAAGAGTGTCACACTCACTCTGTGTGTTGTAATCCAAGCTTCTCTTTGGTTCTTTGGTTTGGTAGCCGGTCCGGCTGAGCGTGCATGTGAGTGCCTCCCTTTATAACCAGGGGGGCAGGCTTCTCTCCACAAAGCATTCCTCCTATGGCGCCATTTTGATGCTAACAAGCACTCAACCGCCGTTAGCATTACATTGACTGCCATTCATTTTGACGCCACTTTGACAGCGAATAACTTTACATCTGAAGCGTTTAAAGACTTTATTTGTCCATTGTTTATTTCCAAAGATACATGACAATGTATAAAAAGCTCCATTACCTTGTACCTCACGTTATGACTCTGTAGCAGACGTTTTTATAAAAATAGGCTAACGATTGTGTCATAACCACGCGACTTATTGTCGCATAGTACAGGAATTACCGTACAGTACAGGAGAAGCTCGCAGGCAGTTTCGACTTACATTAGCTGTTTAGTTTAATTGCTAATGTTAATTAGCATTTTAGTTAGCAATAATTAGCCTATACCTATGTTATCTCCTTACATACACCTACGCTCTCCGTCTCTGCAAGATTGGGAATGATTGAGATTTCTCTTGGCACAGCTACCAGAAGACTTACAACGTTCAGACACGTTGCTCACGTCACATCTAAGTCGGCAAGCTCAGTTTGCAGATGTGCAGTAATGCTCAGCACTCACCGGAAAAGTGCTTCTAATAGACTTCACTGGTCTCCGTCCAGAGCAATGGGATCTGTTGGTCCATTTCTTTAACTGTCTATGTTTGAAACTGTTGCCGTTGTCAGCGCCGCTAGCGCTGTTAGCATCGCTAATAACTCCGTCCTGACCAACGGTGGCTGGACGGCGGCACCACGAAAGCTAACGCACACCCTCTTTTCTTGCTTTTGCTGTTTTTGACTTTACTAACATTTGATTTCCATGTATGTGTTTGTTAAGCTTTCAACTACATCTCCCATTTGGCATCATTGTATAGAACATCCATCTGCTGATGGAGACTGTGCAATACAGTTGAAACCTAAAAAAAAAACGCTTGTAATTGGACCTCCAGTTAAGATCATTTAGTTCTATTTACATCTGAGTTTTTAAAACAGGTTTCATCCTGCTTCCTATAATGCGAAGCTCTTGAACTGGAAGTGAGTAACAGCACTTCTGTCTGTGTGAACTGTGGGGATCCTCTTCTTCCAGCCATCAACTGAATACAGAAGAAGTCAGACTGCCAACTGTCCTTAAAAATACCTCAATCTCTTAATGTCCTCCCCCAGGACAATTTAAAACAAAGTGCCATGAGTCAGCATGTAGACTTCATTGTGTTTTTTTCATTTCTGATACACTTTATTTTTCAGACAGACATTGAGGGACTCACCACAGAGAATATTTAAGGAGAATTAGAGTAGCTTAGTTGATGTTTGCTTAGCAGCATTGAGCTGGACTTATCAGACGTGTGCGTGCGTCGTGATTGGTTGGGGAGGTTGGGTTACTGACTACTTAGCATGCACAGGCATGCTACAGGTCACATTAGCCATGTGTTGCTCACCCACCACCTGGATAAATACCACTGTTTGCAACGTGGGAAAACTAAACTCATCACTTGGTTTTGATTGCTACTGGAAGCCTCTATTTACAGTAATACATGTATCCCATTGACAGCAAAACATGTATCTGCTTTTGTATCTTTGTATGCCAGGGGTCTTCAATGTTTTTTTGAATCAAGGACCCCTAACTGAAAGAGAGACGGAGCAGGGACCCCCCTACTAAATATATTGTATAAAGTAAAGTTGCATATTAAACTGGGCCTACAATAACTTGTAGGGCGGCCTAAAGCCTTTATACATTTTTGCATAGAAAACTAAGCTATTAAATTAATAATTAATTAATAATTGTTGGCATAATTTTATAATCATGTTTTAATGTTAAACATACGGACTCAGGATGAACTGTATCTGTGGATGGTTACCTTAGTGACTACCTTACCTATGGGCCAGTAAGCCTATCATCAGTGGGGATTTATATTTGCTAATAATATCTTGGATTCATGTTGAGACTTTAAAATTTTGGGGGAAAAAAATTCAAAACTTTACTAGAATTTGGAGGCCCCCCCCGTGCATTGACTCTGAAGACCCCTAGGGGTCCCGGACCCCCTGTTGAAGATCCCTATTGTATGCAGTTTTGTTGCATATGCAATGCATATGTTCAATGTTAAACTCTTAGTCTCTGTTGCCTGAGTTTATTTATGGCACATACAAGAGAAATAGTGTTGAATATTGAGGGGAGTGTTAATGTATTCATTGGCCCAATCCCAAAGTCTGGACTCACAGACTCACAGACTTTGGTGCGCGTTCTCGCGAAATTCGTAAGGGCTTAGGGTCGTCCCAATGTCGAATTTCAAAGGGCGTGAGGGTTTGAGTACACACTTACCGAGGCCTTTCCGTGAGTCTGCATCGATGCAGACTTCACCAAAGGGAATTACCCACAGTGGAAAGCGTTGTGACGTTTACCGCGGAGACGATAGGAAAATCCGGAAATAACAAAGGTAAACAACAGCACGACCACGGGAACGGAACAGACCTGTTGTCCAGATGGAAAACAAGAGTTTGAATAAATGTGGAATCAGGCAGTTATTAAACGTCGCACAGGTAACATGTGATCTCGTGAAGTGCTGTCCCGATCCCATTCTACCTGTCTGAGCCCATGTGGCCTCACACACTCACTCACTTAGCACCTCAGATCAGTTAAGTCTGTGAGTCTTTAGTCCTTAGTCCTCAGGGCTCACTTTTGGATTGGGCCAATGTGTCCCCTAGGTTATACCTGTGGCCTGAGATGCCTTGTATGTACAGTGAAAAAGAAATCTTCCTGAAGCACTTTTGAATTGATTTCCTCAGCATATTAGGTCATATTGTTGATTGTTATGGTCATTATTTGAACAGTGAAAATAAGAGTTTTTGAACTTTAATGCTGATTATTCATTGATTCATTTGAATTGAAATATTTAAAATACATTCACAGCAAAAATGATGTATGCAATTAATTTAGATTAATTAATCACAGTAGGTAGTTAATTCGATTACATTTTTTAATGGATTGACAGCCCTAATATATATATATGTATAATAAATAAACTAGGTTGCGCACCTCTTCTCAACTACACTGGTTATTTCCCAAAACTCTTTCAGCTACATGGTCTCCATCACGGTGGTTCTGAACACAACTAATGTTTAACAGCTGAACCACATTGTATGTCTAACAAGCTGCGCAGCATGTGTGTACCTCTGTCTGTAGAAGCTAACGGCTACATGAACAGCTCAGTAATATGAAGCTATTTCTGGGGTTAAAAAACATTTTTAAAGAGTGACAGAAGAAGAGAAGGACTTACAGGTGTGTCCATCACATGTATTCATCACTTCTTACCTTGGACTGTAAAAATAGTAGACGTAGCAGCAGTCATGTCACCCATTGGTTTGTGGTCTGCTGTTTTGAAGCCTTGAGTTTGGCAATTCGGCCATCGCCATCTTGGTTATCTGAAACCGAAAATGACCCCCAAGAACAAGTTGAGGTCTTTTTTAATGTGCACATTTGTTAGCACAGTTAGCATCGCTAAGCCTCTGTCCTGATTGACAAGTCTTAAAGCATCCCCTGCTTTGAATGTCTATTTCAAATAAATGGGACCATACTTTTCAAAATGAACATCATCTGTATTGAAGAAGACTTGGAACTAGTAGACTCATTTTCTCATAGACTTCTACAGAAACTAGTCAATACCGACAACGTTCCACTTCCAGCATTGTTCAGGTGCCGCCAGAAATTCCGCCGGATGACCCTCTTTTTAGGCGGGATATTTCTCACCTTCCGCTTTCTTTGTGTCGGCATTCTAAACTCCGGTGGATTTCTGAGGACTAGGTTAACTGCTCCTCAGATTTCTGCAGGGTAAATCCAGACAGCTAGCTAGACTATCTGTCCAATCTGAGTTCCACCAAAACAAGTTCATTCCCGAGGTTATTTTGCAGAGGTGCTGTTGCTCCCTCTGGCGCTTAGCGCCGCCCAAGACGATTGCGATTGGTTCAAACGTACAATATGTAACTTTCTGCCGCTAGGGGTCTCTCAATCAAAACAATGGATTGTAAACACGGACTTTTGATGACGTTGGTAAGTTGCGTGGAATTATGGGAGTTGTACTTTTTAATGTTAAACACCTCGCTGATTAGAATGCATCTGTTCACGTACAAGTTTACCCATTCAAATGTATTCACTTTACGTTTAGTAACGTTTATTCATGTCATTCTAATAACATAGCTGCATTTCCCCAACATAATTACGTTTTTCTTGATTCGATCTATATTGGTAGCTGACCAGTTAGCTAGCTAGCTAGCAAGCTAACGTTAGCCAGCAGCTAAAACACAGTGACTATCACAATATATTTCACATGTCACTGTCATCTTTTGGATCCCGGGGTGGGACGGGTTTGTTATAACGCTAGCTAGCTAGCTACTCAACGAGGCTGAGAGACAGGTGTGGGTGGGGATTGCCGGGGGACGGCGAGCCGAGGACGGCCGATGTGCAGCAGAATATCTCCAAGCTGCCCGAAACGATCTCCCCCTTCACTTTTCTTTATTCTTAACTATTCGTTTTGGGGCTTTTCGGGTTAATTTAGCTAACTGTAAAGACAGCTAAACGCGAAGGGGTGAGAAATTTGGCAGGGAAGAGATTTTCGGCACGAACACCGGTAGCTCGCGCTAACAGAGACTAGCTAGCTAGCATTAGCTATGGATGGCTGGTGTTGCGACTCGGATCTGGGTCTGATATGGTCTGTTTCCCGACACTTCATTAAACTGCCGTTAGCGTCATAAGCACCCGGCACCGGAGTTAAGTGCTGTATAGTACTTATACTGTATGGATTACTGTAATGGGGGTGGTGATGGCGCAGTGGTTAGAACACATGCCTTTGGTGTGGGAGACCTGGGTTTCGAGACACTTAACCCCTAGTTGCTCCAGAGGCGTGCGACCTCTGACATATATAGCAATTGTAAGTCGCTTTGGATAAAGCATTAACGTTAGCTACTTGTCCACCAACACGTTAAACTGTATCGATATTGATATGTATCAATAAATAAGATCTCTGCTGTATTACTGTGTTGCAAAGTGGCATGTTATCAATCACAAAATGATGATGTGTGGTTATGGTTAGGAGTATTTTTTTCTGTGACATTGTATGATTTACAATTACGCTCAAACGTATCATCTGGGAGCCGTGTTTTGAAGGAAGTTACGAGCAACTAGAGGGTGAAAGGTTATATGACGCCACTGACGGGCGACTAGGAAGGAAAGGAAAAGTGAAGTGTCTGAAATAAAATAACAGATTTCTCTGGGTTTGAAGTTTGGTGGAAACATTTGGGAGAGTGTAACAACTCTACACAAAGATATATAACATAGGTATGGTCGTTTTTAGACATTTTAATGCAGAAATGTTACATATTGTACCTTTAAAGACATGCCAATAAACCAAAGCACTTTTTTCTGCCATCGTAGAATGCTGTGCTGACTAGCCAGAACTTTCTCCGCAGCGCTGTGGAGGAAGGTCTGGCAATGCCAGACTAATAGAAAGAGACTTTTTTTTGGAGCCAGTGGAGTCACCCCTTGCTGGAAATGAGATAGATTGGAGCTTCAGCATTGGCTTCACTTTTTTTCGACCCTTAAGCTTTGTCCATTACTTTAGCAGAATGATTCCTCGTGATTTTGGTGACTTTTTGCCCCTTTGTCATCGACATTTGCTATTCAGGATTCGTTTACAGTCCTACCGTTGCCTCAGACTTCACTATCAGGACCAAATTTCCCCAATGGTTTCCAAAGTTTTACAGAAACAATATTAAAATCTAATTACATTTTGCTGATCAGAATTACTCTAAAACAGAGAGGGAAACCTTTCCAATTGTGAACCCTTTTTGATCTAGCTCTAGCACCAGCCTCAGGACAAGGAGATTTAGAAAAAGAAAAGAAAAAAGAAGACAAATCAGCAGAGTGAGAGATATTTATATAATTTAGTCCCTATGGGTCAAGCTCCAGAAACGTTAGACCGTATACTTCCCATAATATAACTCAATAGGGTCCAATAGGGTCTTTTATCAGCTAAACACTCTCGCCTTTCAAACTCCTCAGTTTATTATGCAGCCTCTCTGTCAAACATGGCTAGATTCCAAACCCCATCTTAGATAACTCTGATAATATTATACAGCTACTTTCACAGGCTTAGTATTACTCCTCATGATGGGCAAATTGACCTGCACCTGCAAAATTGAACACATGTCCCTTTAATGACCCCAGGACAGGACCATCTTTTGCATCATTCTCAGGACACACAAGCCCTACGGCCAGTAAGGCTCCAGGAATTGGATGTTTATTCTGTTGAACACTTTTGTATTACAGGGTGTAATAGACATTAGCCTCTGCGGGCTTGAGTTTGGGCCGTTAGTCTTATTTGCTGTTGATTTATCTCACAGTTTCATCAGAAAGTTGCACATTTGTGAACACATCTTTCCTCCATCTGCATTCCGCGTGTTCTGTCATGTCTTCGTTGGAATGATTAGATTTTAATATCTGCCACATCTAAAAGGAATCTTCTCACTGACAGCATATCTAAAGATCTCTGCAGGCTCTGAGTTTGCCTTTGTCTCCTCTGCCATCAGTCTTTTTTGTTGTTGTTTACTTTGCTGTGCATGGCAGAATATTAAAGTTTTGTCCGTGGAGTACAAGTATTCTTGGCATCATTAGTGAGAGAACAGCTTTATTTACTGACAGTGGAGGAAGGCAGTCATGTAACACTCCTCCTTTCAGGAGGATGATGGCTCTACTTCTGTTGTGATAAACATCCCCCCTTTTCCTCATCAAACTTCTCCCAGCTACTGCAAACCTCGTCATAACGTGGCCCCGGGGGCCCCACGTCAGATCAATTCCAGTTCCCAGCGTGGCCATTTTTTTTTCTTCTCAGTTCTCTCTGTGTGTGTGTGTGTGTGTGTGTGTGTGTGTGTGTGTGTGTGTGTGTGTGTGTGTGTGTGTGTGTGCCTTCACCTGTAGCTCCCCTGTAGCAGTCTGAGGACGATGATGTGTAGTCATAACCAATAAAGTTGATTTCTTTCTACTGCATTTCCCACTCGAGCTCCAGCACTGAATAAATCTCAATGCTGCTATCATTTATTTCAAAATGAGCGTGCAGTGCCTCTAAGTGTGTGTGTGTGTGTGTGTGTGTGTGTGTGTGTGTGTATTAGTGGAATTGGCACTAGGCAGTATTGATCAGAGGTAATGAGGACAACTACAAGGGACAATGCAGCCCACACAAACACTGACATATTTGCATTATGCAAGCATGTATTTGTATACAGACACACACACACACACACACACACACACACACACACACACACAGACACACAGACACAGAAATGTCACAGCTCCGCAGGAAGATAAATGGGAGAGTAATTGACTGAGACAATACAAATAATTTGTGGCTGTAGAAGAACATCAAGATTGATGGCTGCTGGGGGTTCCCTTGTGAAACGGCTCCTGGTTGTTGAAAGCGAGAAGGTGGCGGGGTTGAATGTCGGCGAGTCAAATAAAGCGAGGATGGAGAGGAGAGTGCGTACAAAGATGACAGTAGATGGAGAGTAAGCCCCGGTGAATTGTGATGAAAGGAGGAGAGGCGCCCATAGAGGGCAGGCTGTTCGCTCTCTCCCCTCCTTGTCTCACGTTGATTAACCCTGTCATACAGTATGCATTCCTGCACTGGAAATGAAAATGACTTTTGGAATGAGGAGATGTGTAAGAACACGGAGCCGGGCCCCGCCGCTCAGATTGCTCTCCTGCAGGAACATCCATTCTCAAGTAATCCTTGTTACCCCTGAAATTGCATTGAATTTTTTGACATGTCAGCTTCCGGCATTGCAATGCATGCATTATGTGTCTCGATGAATAATATCACACTTCCATTCTTATATTTTAATATCGTTTCTGTTATTACGGGATTGTAAGTAGTCCCTATACAGCTTTCAGAGATGTAGGTTTTTATAAAACTTGTGTGGATAAAGCCGAGCTACGAAGGTAATAAGTGATTTATTGAAATCACTTATTCCAATAAATTATTTACTGGAATACAGTTTTGAGAAGATGTTAAGTTTAGTACTTCCATGTTGTAAGATGTCATTTCGTAACTCTACTGCATTCATGTAATGGCTGAAGTTACTTGTTTTTCTGCAGACTATTGAAGAAAACATATGCTGTGCTTGTAAAGTGTCATGTGTTGTTAAGAATTTAAATTAGGCCACAGTAGGGGGACATGTACTAGTACTCAAGTGCAAGTATTAATATTTTTACTTGGTAAAGGATGTGGGTATTTTTTTCCATCCCGTACAAAGTGTTCCCTCTCATCTGTGCAGCATTGTGCTATGCATTAGATAAGGGGCTCCTCTCCTTGAGCTGAGTCTTATTAAGGGTGTTGAGGGCCTGAATGCCCCTTTAGCCTGACTGTTGGACATAACTTGTCAGCTGTTGGGTTTCCAACATTTGCAATTTTCTATAGTATAATGTCCTTGGCAAAGCTCTTGATCTACCGGTCAATCTTCGTTCCTACCCTCACCTATGGTCATGAAAGCTGGGTCATGACCAAAAGAACAAGATCCAGGGTACAAGCGGCCAAAATGGGTTTCCTCAGGATGGTGGCTGGTGTCTCCCTTAGAGATAGGGTGAGAAGCTCAGTCATCCGTGAGGAGCTCGGAGTAGAGCCGCTGCTCCTTCATGTCGAAAGGAGCCAGTTGAGGTGGTTCGGGCATCTGGTAAGGATGCGCCTTGGGTGCCTCCCTAGGGAGGTGTTCCAGGCACGTCCAGCTGGGAGGAGGCCTTAGGGAAGACCCTTTATTGTCAGTTCACACCGACATTCATTTTGCATTTTGGTTTAGCGACAGGATAAACTGATATACAAAATAGTTTTTGAGCCTGATGTATCTAAACAAAGGGACGCTATTCTTGTGGATTGTTTGAAAGGAGTGTACAACTGGTTGACCAATATGATCTTTGTGCAAACTTTGAGTTGATTGTATGATTTAGTTTAGTTTTTAGTTTTTAGGACTTTCACCCAGAAGACTTCTGCGGAGGTTCTGCAGTCAATGAACTTGATTGTTTTGTGGTTTCTATCTTATCTACTGGCTTGACCTCTGTGAGTTGATTCTGAAAGCTGTTATGAACAGCCTTACACAAATAAGTCCCAAATTCATTTGAAGATTTCCAGGAATAAAAGGGACTTTCTACCTGCACGTAAATGCACCGGAGTTGCCAACAGAAAACTGACTCTTTAATCACACTTCCTGCTGTATAAAGTATCTGAACAGCATGTGAACACACCTTGACAACATATAACATGCAGCACAGTGAGTCAAGTCAGAGCCAGCATTCTCATTTCCATTAGGCTTTTGAAGACGTGAGCCTGTCGTCATGATCCTCATGTCCTCACCCACCGAGCACAAAAGCCTCTATCTATCTCCTATCAGTGTTCTTAATACAGCTGATACAATCCACCTCCTCTATGTGATCTCTCCTACCTCTCACCTGCTTCATCTGTAATCCTGCTCCACAGGGAACTGTTTGTGTGCTTGTGTGTGTGTGTGTGTGTGTGTGTGTGTGTGTGTGTGTGTGTGTGTGTGTGTGTGTGTGTGCGGGCGGGCGGGCGGGCGAGCTTTAGCTAGCATGGTAGGCACTTACGGTCTAGATACCATCTTTAATACCTGCCGGCCGTCATCATCTGCTCTCACATCTGATAGTTCCCACCGGGACGCATACGGCTCAGCCCTGAATTATTAATGACTCCCTCCCAGCACTGAGTGCAGGGCTGATCGGCACACTGCTAATATATAAGCATGGCTGTTAAAATAACATGTGGCAGCCAACAAGAGGGAGATGTCACGTTAACTTGGCAATAACGACGGTGGTGTGAGCCTCCGTCAGCTCAGTCTCGACAGTGTCAGCTCTCTAAGGCTACGGAAGGCTGCTAATTGGAGAAGAGCGGGCTCATTACCGAAAACAGGGAATAGGTTACTTCTTGTTCATTTGAAATTCTGTTTGCTATTTACTCACACCTCTGTCATTGTTGCAGTTTGGGATGTTTTCTCTAGGACCGTGTTCAATTCAACCAAAGAAAGTCTTGGTCGACTGAAATTCTACCTACTCTTTAACCAATTGATTGGTCCATGGGGACAAAACATCTGCACGTTATCTCCATATTAGTCTCGCTTTGCCAGACCATCCACACGCTGGGGAGTGGAGGAAGGTCTGGCTAGTCCACATAGCATTCTGGGACGGGGAAAAAAAGTGCTCTGGTTTATTGTCATTTCTTTGAACTAGGGATGGGGCCGATCCGATCCAGTATCGGTATCGGGACCGATACCAGCGAAATTCAGGTATCGGATTTTCCCGATCCAACCTGCGGAGATTTCCGATACCACGAGCCATGTCTGCACTTTAACGTTGTCTGCTGAAATGGCTCCAAAAGTGATTCCTGCCGGTGCCGGCTGGTCTGCTGGTTGGCTGCAAACTGTGGAGTACATTTCCTAAACGGAGGCGCGGCTCAATGAGACACAGAGTTATGAGACACGCCCCCGCTCAGGAAGTCCATTCCGCAGTTTGCAGCCAGCTAGCAGGATTGTAGCATGAGCAGCATTGTGGCTAGCTCGATGCTATCCTGTGTGTCCACTGTTTGGAAATACTTCACAGTGGAAACACCGCAGAGCAAGACAGCAACATGCAAAAACAAAACAGGACTTTCACAATCGTCGGTCCCAGTGTTGTTGCTGGCTTGTGGCGTTTCATTTCCCCGTTGTTGCGTCCCCCAGAGACCGCGAATCGTGTCCCGACGGCCGCTGTTTCAGAGCACCCACTGCGCAGCCGTGAAAACAGAGGTGTGTGTGTATGTGTATTTGTTGATGCTACAAGAGCCAGTGTGCTTGATTTGCGCTGTTCACACACTGTTTTGATTGTGTGTGTGTGTGTGTGTGTGTGTGTGTGAGAGAGATTTTTACACTTGCACTTTTCTTATATTTCAAGACTCAAGTATTTGACATTTTGGGTATGTAATAAATATTGACATGACAATCAATTTGAAACCCTTACAGTTGCATATCTGTTTTCAGAATGAGATTTTTCCTGTTTTTCTGACTTCCTTTTCTGACCTTATACTTACCTCAAGTTGCCTTTTGGGACATACATGCATACATACGTACGTACATATCATACCTGCCCGTTGAGAGGAGTTTATTTCAGCATCATATAAAATCAACAATAATGATAATAATAATATTAAAGCAAACACAGCTCTGGTATCGGAATAGTATCGGTATCGGCCGATATCCAAATTCAGGTATCGGGATCGGATCGGAAGTGAAAAAATGTGGATCGGTGCATCCCTACTTTAAACCAATCACAATCGTCATGGGCGGTGCTAAGCTCCGCATGGAGACGCCATAAAATAGTCATGCGAGAGAAAACTCAGATTGGACAGATAGTCTAGCTAGCTGTCTGGATTTACCCTGCAGAGATCTGAGGAGCAGTTAACCAGAGTCCTCAGAAATCCACTGGAGTTTAAATTTCCAACACAAAGGAAGGGGAAGGAAACGGACATCGGCAAAAAAGCACCCGTGCGGAATTTCCTGCGGCACCAGAGCGATCCCAGAAGTGGAACGTCAAGGATATAGAGTATCTCTATATTAACTAAATCGTCCACAGTGCACTCTACCTGGTAGCGTTGTGTGTCCATCAAATCCTTTTTTCCTGAGGCCACTATACCTTTGTAATGCTTGGCAACGGGAGCGGCACATATTCACACAATATTCATAGTCTCTGCCCACGGCAGCTATGCTATGGTTAAGGTTTGTGGTTAAGGTAATTGGTAGGTCTGTGACGGGATGCAAACTCAGTTATCCTGCATGAAAGTCAGATACACTACAAGAATAGGATTTTTAGGACTTTGTCACAGACAGAAACGCTTGTTATGTGTAGATGCTTTTCAGTTTACCTGTAACCTGCAGCAGTGCTGTGCAGAGCTTTGCGTGCCATAGTATGGCTAAAAACACTTGTTCCACTTGTTTCTAGCACCGATTACTGTTCACACTTGTTTGCACACTACTAACTACCTTTTGATTATGTTCGTCCTACAAGACAAACTGCTAATGACAAAAGTTAGCTGCATTTTCTTATTTTAGTGAAATTATTGCGATTGTGTTGCAGGAGTTGCTTGAGAAGTTTCTGTTACTGTGACTCTGGGACCCAATTGGAATATGGTAACTTCTGTGAATCTAAGCTGACTACAGCATGTTGCAGAATGCTGCCTTTCAAGTCTCCAAATGGTGATTGTTTTAAACTCAAAATAGAGATTTCCAGTTGAGTATTCCTTCATTATGGACACACATGCTAAGGGTCTGGGTGGATTTATGGCTTGCGTTGACAGTGAGGGAGGCTCCGTATCAATAAGTCAAATGTATACAGAGTTGACTATTAACAATATTCAAAACTACTTTTTAACTGTATAAATCTAACATTTTCTTTATAAAACCTAATGAAATACCAGAGAAATCAAATCCACACCACTGACACCAGACACCAGACATTTAAAACAAAGCATTGCATTCAGACCCTCGACTGCTCGTAGTGATGATCTGAGGCCTTTGGCAGCTTTTACAATGGCTATTAACATGCAAAGCAGCACTGAGCAGTAGGCCTGTGCTCCCAGCCATTATTGTGTCGGCGCATATTGTTTCTTTTATCGAATGTGCTACATGAAAAGCTTTACCACTAATGAATTATGACCAAATACTGAGTCTTTTTTTTTCCATTGAAATAAAATGAATAGAAAGGCCATTCCCGTTCAAACCAACGTAGCAGAATGGTCAAAGCGGCAGACTTTTTTTTTGTACCATTGCCATGGCAATGTATAAACTTGCATATAAATCGGCTTCTGGATAGAGGTTTTGCAGTACCGGACAAACAAGCAGTGGAGTAGTGACATTACGAGGCAGAGAGCCAGCCGCTAAATGAGTGGAATTTAACAACCTAATGCTTCATCCACACAACGCACATTGCCACTGCCAGATGAGGGACGGCTTTGTTCGTCTTGTTTTCTGTGACAGGTGCAGCTTGGGGGAATGACAAAGTTAGCAAGCTAAGGTTAGCCAGATAACAAGTCATCTGGCTGGCTGGTTCCGCCATGCTTCCATCCTGCATTGTTTTCCTATTGGGGAGAGCGGCTACTCTTTATTTCAACTTTGGCCAATTCCAGAAGCAATAATGACATATACCTACGCTGCGCTTTGCCTCTTGGCTCTGCTTTCAGTCGGACTGATGCTCCAGAGAACGTCTCCCTCAAGCAGTGTCCTCCCAATGAGCTGGGACACACTTTACAGCCCCACCGATGCGTGTTGTCACCATGGCAACTAACAACAATCACCATTCTTTGGGGGGTTTAATGATCAAATGACCGTGGATCAAATGACCATGGCTTTCTGTCCATTTATTTTTTTTCCCTATCCCAGAAAAGATAGATGGTGTAGCCGGGCCACACTGCTGCACTGACACAGAGCTGTGGATAAAGGTCTGGCAATGCGAGACCAGATAGTCATATTGTATCTATCTGCAAAATGCACACTGACATTACTTTTCAGTTGGTTATTACATTAATATGAAAACTTGGCAACAACACTTTGGCAAAGCTACTTTTACAGTTACGCAACTTCTTAAAGTAATTGGATAAAGTGTCAGTTCACTGAAAATAAGAATAAGACTTGTTTTGGTGTCATGGACATGGGAAGAAGGGTAGCTGAGGGTGCTGCTGCACATTCTCTACTCTCATAACACTAAAGTAGTTTCCTTGGCTGTTGAATGAAAGGTGTTTTGGGGACGAATGTTTGGTTTCATTTATTTATTTCATTCTAAAATCTGTAGCCAAATAGTCGAACAGTCTTTATTGCATTGTATTAGTTCCTTTTGTTGAGGCTCTCACAAAGGCTGTTTCTATCACACACACACATACACACACACACACACACACACACACACACACACACACACACACACACACACACACACACACACACACACACACACACACACACACACACACACACACACACAGGATTCTAGAGGTGTTTCAGATGAGTTATCAAGTGTCCCTGAATCCAAATAACCGAAGAGAACTCAATTCATTCATTCATCCCGTCAGAAGACTTGGTGACAGTGTATCATCATAATTGTGTAATAATCACATATAGGCCACTTTTAAAGTAAATGTTATCATTATGGTGAAGTGGTAGTAGTTCTTTATTACACAGCTTGTTTGAATACTTGATTGTGATTGGTCAATCATGGAACTCTGCGGTCTGCTATTCCTGTAAAACAGACCGTTGCCATGGGACATGTTCTGATTATAGACTCTGGAGGACCATTTTCAATCAATCAATATTTGTGCCCATACGGAGCTCATGCAGCTAATCAGCTAACCATGGCGTTCGCTAACAGCGCTAATGGCAACAGTGCAAACAGATCATTAGTTAGCTCCCTCACTGGGCTTCAGAAGGAGAGTCGGCAGGTAACTTCTGTATGAGTAGCCGTGTAATAAGCCCTGTAGTAAGCGGTGTAATAAGCTGTTTTATAAGCGGTGTAATGAACCGTTTAATAGGCTGTGTAAAAAGCCACGTAGTAAGCTGTGTAATATGCTGTGTAGTAAGACGTGTAGTAAGCTGTGTATTAAGCTGTGTAATAAACCGTGTAGTAAGCTGTGTAGTATGCCGTATAATGATCGGTGTAGTAAGCATGTAGTAAGTTGTGTAATAAGCCCTGTAATAAGTTGTGCAATACACCCTGTAATAAGCCATATAGTAAGCCGTGTAATAAGTCCTGTAATAAGCCATATAGTAAGCTGTGTAATGAGCCCAGTAATATGCTCTGTAATAAGCCATGTAGTAAGCCGTGTAATAAGCGGGATAAGGGATAACCCCTCCAGGCTGATTACCCTGTCAGGGTTCTAATTCACCACAATGACGGCTCTCTCTACATTATCACTTTCTTATTATATTACAGGTTCAATAGTTCTTATTAGTTTGTCTATGTTGGTTTTACCTAGGTGGAAATAATACATTGGCATCTGAGCCATTGTAACATATATTGATATTTTGAATCTGAATTTGCATCCACAGTTGCATCAAAATACACTAAGTGATCATGGGATAAGCTATATTTGTTTTATTAAAGTGAGTCATTAGAGAATAGCAATTGTAGAAAAATTTTCTATTCTGCTCTTATAGAAAATTTTGTATCCACACAAAACAAACGAAATAACTTCTCTAAGATTACTAAACATCAGTGCCTAATCAGTACAGACAGGTCTTAATTCCAGATGAATTTTAAGCTATTTATACACATGGGAACAATAACGTTTAAAAGGGGTAAACAGTGATCACCACGATTTGTATATGATGATGTGAGTGAGTGGACTTTAGGAATGATCTTTTCTCTCTCTGGTCCAGTTAAGGGTTAGTGACCTCGCTACACTGATCTCATTTTCTGCTGAAAACAGACTTTTATTGGCACTGTCAGTGCTGTTTATTTAGGCTTGGGTGGCAAGTGCTTTCAGGGAGGGAATTATTAAGACTGTACACACACACACACACACACACACGTACAGCTGCATTTGGGTAGAGCTTTCCCTCCCGACAGCTTTATCAATATTCCCTCTCATCAGAGCGCTCGGTCAGCGAACGCCACTGAAAGGCCACCACTGCACGGCTAACTGCCTCATTAAAAAGTTTGGAGGGGCACGGGGGGCAGCTGGCGGAGCCCAGAAGGGGCCCGAGGTTGACTCGAGGAGCTCGGAGTCCCCGAGGCGGTAGCCTCCAAAGATCAACTCTCATCGGAAACTCTGACCCCATCCACTGACCCTGTCTATTTACACCCCCGTTCAGACAGACGACAGGAGGGATACAGCACTATCTCTCTCTCTCTATTTCTCTCTATGCCTCTCCACCTCTCTCTATCTCTCTGTTTGTCTCTTTCTATCCCCACTGCTGTGAGTCACCTAGCTGGCTGAAAGGAGAATGTGACAGGGAGTGGTGGAAGAAGTATTCAGATCCTTTTCTTAAGTAAAAGTACTAAAGCCACACTGTAAAAAATACGTGTAGGCCGTAATATTGTTGGCTAGTTTAATTTATAATAAAACATCAGATTTTATAAACTACATGTATTTTGTGTGCAAAAATCTTAATTTGTAAAGTAACTAAAGCTGTCAGATGAATGTACACCCTGCTACGCTCTGTGGCGTCCTGCTACGACCTGCTACGACCTGCTACGTCCTGCTACGACCTGCTACGTCCTGCTACGACCTGCTACGACCTGCTACGACCTGCTACGTCCTGCTACGACCTGCTACGTCCTGCTATGACCTGCTACGACCTGCTACGACCTGCTATGACCTGCTACATCCTGTAACACCCTGCAGTGCCCTGATATGACATGAACTACTACAACTACTATTTCTAGTCTGTTTCATTATCTATACTGTGATTGTTATTGCCACTGTTCATCACACCCCCAACCAGCACCGTCAGACACCACCTACCAAGAGCCTGGGTCTGACCGAGGTTTCTTCCTAAAAGGAAGTTTTTCCTAGCCACTGTTGCACTAAATGCTTGATCTTAAGGAATTACTAGAATTGTTGGGTCTTTATAAATTACAGAGTGTGGTCTAGACCTACTCTATCTGTAAAGTGTCTTGAGATAACTCTTGTTATGATTTGATACTATAAATAAAATTTAATTTAAATTTAATTGAATTGAATAGATGAATGTAGTAGAGTAAAAAGTACAATATTTCTCTCTGAAATGAAGCGGAGTAGAAGTAGAAAGTGGCATGAAAAGAAAAGACTCAAGTAAAGTACAAGTACCTCAACATTTGTATTTAAGGTACTCAAGTACTTGAGTAAATGTACTTAGAGAACAGAGAAGTGCGTCAGATTCTTCCTCGTCCATAGTTACATTTTTCTGTAGAATCATTAACAGATAAACAGTTTACTTGAAGATGTGAATTTTTACCTAATTTCCCTTTTTTCTTACTTGACGTCTTACCTGCTCCTGTTGACCTGTCACAGGCGGACACAAGGGAGAGGGATAGAAAAACATTCAGCACAATGCAAACCAATAACAACAAGCCATCCTCGATAAAGGAAATTGAATTTTAAAGCGTCTATTGTGGGGAGGAACGGCTTGCTTTTTATTGCGTACCTTAGGGGCAGGCACTGGAAAACGCTGTGAGCACAGTCGTAAACAAGCCATAATCATAATGTGAATCTCTATTCGCATTATTTCTTGTCTATATGGTGGCAAAAAAAAAAAAACATTTAACAAAAAAAAGCAGCATTCAGTTCTGCTGCCCTCAAAAGAGCAATTTTGGAAGCAAAAAGAACAGGGCAGCGAAGTAGAAAGTAAAAACAAAACAAAAAAGGATTCAGAGGCGGAAGGTACAGAGGCAATAACGCAAAAAGTGGAGGGATGCAGGTAAAACAAAACAGAGGACACCAGAGATTTATAAAGTTAGTTCGAGAGAAAGATAGAGAGCGAAGGAGAGAGGAGGAAGATAGGAGACAGCTTGCTTCCCCTCTCTCGTCGCCTCTGCTGGCTGAGTGTTTAACAGATGGAGGATGACAGCGGATGCGTAATGAGGTTTCAGGCACACAGGCAGTAACCTGCGCCACCAGGAAAAGGAACACATGGGTAACTATTCCTCAACACTCGGAGAGTCCCTCCCACGGAGATACGCGTTTGTCAATTATCTCACATTCAGCCTGGGCTACTGTTTTCCACATTTCCCCAGGAGGCTGCTCAGCAGAAAATAATAAGCTGGGCTGTATTTGACTAATGCAGGTACCCACAAGTTGCTTTGGTTACACTTTACTTGAAGGTATCTACATAAGAGTGACATGACACTGTCATGAACATGCCATAAACATTATAAACAAGTCATAAACAGTTATGACATAACGTTTCTTTTAGTGTCATTTGGTTTTTGTCATGACAAGTTATGGTTAGGGTTAGAGTTATGGTTCATGTGTCATGCGTTCATGACAGTGTCATGTCACTCTTCTGTAGATACCTTCAAGTAAAGAGTTACCGTTTCTTTTAAGGCAGTGTTTAAACGGTCCAATCACATGCACAGTGCCAGGACTTGTGTGCAAGGAAAAAATTAGGGTGTTTCCAAGTGTTATTTTCATCCAGCCAGACCTTCCTCCACAGCGCTGCAGAGGAGGGTCTGGCTAGTCCACACAGCATTCTGGGATGGGAGAAAAACGTGCTCTGGTTTATTGGCATTTCTTTAAACCAATCACAATCGTCTTGACTGAGAAACGGTGTCTCTGCTAAATAGCCTCGGGAAGGAACTTGTTTTGGTGGAACGTGTGTACATTCAAAGGTTGTTTTAGTCGTGCAACAGAAAACTCAGATTGGACAGATAGTCTAGCTAGCTGTCTGGATTTACCCTGCAGAGATCTGAGGAGCAGTTAACCAGAGTCCTCACAAATCCACCGGTGTTGAAAATCTGGCCGAAAATGAGGGACATCCGGCGGAATTTCTGGCGGCACCGGAGCAGTCCCGGAAATGAAACATTGTTGATATAGACTACACGCATATGGACTCAGCAGTGCAACTATTTGGTTGGAGCAATGAGAGGGAGTGCTGATTGCCTCAGCCACTCATGTTTCTTTTCTTCTTCTTTTACAACTACAATATGGCAGACAGCAATCCCACCATACACCTAACCTGGGGACAACAGAATGAATGGGTTAACTGTACTAAATTTCCCCAGGATTGTCTCATTATTATACACATAAAAACTAGACAGCAAGTCCTCCAAACCATACGGTGATATAGGTTGTTTATTCCTACCCAGAGCCAATCCGCCCTATACGCTCACTACGCAAGCTGCGTAGGGCCCCGCAAATTACTCGAGGCCCCGCCTCCCCCTCGTGTCATAGCGCGTCAATTAATGTTTACAACATCCATGACAAAATGAAGCGAAACTATCCTTCTGGTCACGAAAAGAGGAAAAAAAAAAAAAAACACCATGAGAGTCAATTGCGGGAACAACGATTAGGTAAACTTGTGTTCTCTCCTCTCCAAGTTTGATGTCAGCAAAGTAAAGTTATGTTTATGTGCATTTCTATTGTGTATTTTTTTCGGTCTTGCTAACCTAGCTGGGCAGGCAGGCAGTGCATCTCTTGTCTAGCTGCTAACGCCAGTCACTTCCTTCCTTGCTGTGTTTTGTGACTTTGTGCCTGACAAAAGTGAGAGTAAAATACAATTATTTATTACGTTTGATAAACGACAAAGTGCAACGGTGTTTGTTTACTGCAGCTCGGAAAAGATAACCGCGTCGGGTGTGTTATCATGCGTTAGGCGCGTACATGAAATGAAACGCGCATTTTTCAAGCAGAAATATATGTGAAGACCAGACAGACTGTAGGCTACAATATATGGGCGTGAATGGTGGCACTCCTCATCAAAGTACACATTATACATACTTTTAAGACACTGATTATCTAGTCTCAGACAATGTGTAGTTAAAAACTCGAAACAACTGCACTAATTATGCAAGATGGAAAGCAATGTATTGACAATTTGACATTGATTTATAAGCTATATTGAATTTAAAATGTTGATTAGCTGGACATACTGGTCAATATGGATGCACATCCCTCAGTAAATAATAACCATAAATCAAAAATTGCTTCAACATGCATAATAATAAATAAATACAAACTTTAACATGCTATGGCAAGCCATTTTAGCTTTTATTAATTCACAGTTTATGCATTTTTGATATCAAGAATTCGATTTTTTTACTATTTGCAAAGTGAATTCTTGATTATTTTTACTAGTAGGGCCTCTTAGTTAATTTTTACCTACCAATGTCTATTTTTGATATCAGGAATTACATGTTCACTTGTACAAAAGTTAATTCTTGATATCACTCACAGGGATTATTGATATCTGCATCACTAGTTCACTATTTAAATATTACAAGAAAGTGCAGAAAAGGAATATTTTAATTCAAACATTCAAATGTTTACACATTTGTAACATGTAACGAGTAGTGTAAATGACTGCTTAACTAACTATGTGATATTCTTCTCAGTTTATTCTAGACAGTCCAAATAATCTGGTGGTGCCCATACTGATGCTGAAAATGCCCAGGCTGTAGAGAGAACCAAAGTTAATCCCAAAAGCCAAAGTTCAGGGTTATAATTTATTATTTTCTTCTTATTTATGTTTACGTTAATATTCACTTATTTAATAATATTCACTTGTTATCTTAATATTATAGGACATACTCTATTCAATAAATATTGTTGGTTTGAACCTCATTCTGTTCTATATTGTTGTACTTATTCTTTGACTGTTTTGTTTAAAGGAGGGAGGATTGTATTGGGAGCACTGAACTATCAGGTGTGACTGTGTGGCAAATGGTTTACATAGCTCACGGCATCACGGGCCCCTTAGCAGAATTTTGCTTAGGGCCCCAGAGGGGTCAGGATCGGCACTGTTCCTACCCACTAGTTATATTTAGGCACCAAAACTACTTGGTTAAGTGTAGATCGTGGTTTCGGTTCAAATCGGACGTTAGTTCACTTCCGGTGATGCACATGATGCAGAACGGGACGTAGTTTGTTCCGTAAGTCTAAAAAAAGACTTGACGTTTACTTCTTTTTAAGGTGCAACGTGCTACTGAATGTAGAACAAGATATTTTTAGGTGACCAAAAAGTTCCAAGATTGAGTCAAAGTTTTAGATAAAAACATGGACAACACCTAAAAACCAGTTCAGGTCTATTTTATAGTCCACAGGGCCATGGTTAGCATTGCTAAACCTCTGTCCTGATTGACAGGTCAGTGTGTAGCCACGCCCCTAAAGCATCCCCTGCTCTATCGTCTATTTTAAAATAAATGGGAACGTCCTTTACAAAAGGAACATCTTGCTGTATAGAAGACTTACGAGCAAGAACATAAACTCATGAAAATGAAAATGTAGTCACATGTTCTCATAGACTTGGACTTCTTTTTGGAGCTAGTGGAGTCGCCCCCTGCTGGACATTAGATGGAATACAGCTTTAAGGCGCAGTGGCTTCACTTTTCAGACCTGCGAATTCTCTGGTTCCAGCTTCTATGTGAGCAATTTCATATTTTGGGGTTTTGGGCAGTTGGTTATTGGCATTTTTATTGACTAAATCATTTTTCAAACACATGGCCATATGATTGCTGATTTAATGATAATGGAAAGAATAGATGCTGGCCTAATTTGCGGTTTCTTAAAGTGCGTCTCCACTACTCAACTTAAATGAAAGTGATTAACTGGATGAGTGAGCAGAAATCCTTTCATGTTGTCATGTTTGTTTGAGTTTAGCAATGAAGGCACACCTTCTGAAACAGTCCAAAGATGACTTTACAGTACAGCAGTGGAGATATTTAAAAAAAATATGATCACATCTTAAGTGAATTATTTTTGATGGTAAAGTCAGCATTGTGAGAGGACTTAAAGCCAATTTTTTTATTACAATGCTTGAGATCTACAAGAGTCACAAAGTGGAGCTACAACACTCGGCGTCCATGCCTGTGTAGTCGAATGTGTCAATGGCAGAGAAGCAAGATGTCAGTTTTGCACTGAAGTCGTCCTGATAGAAAGTGTGGCGGAAAAAGCTGAGGATGCATCTGTGCTGCAAACTGGCCTGGGGCCGTGTGGCTGTGAACCATAAGGAAGATGTGAACTGTGCGGCGTGCAGGATAATGATGAGCAGATGGACTGCACTATCACTGTGTTGATGATTGTGTCTCTGCTCAGGGTCCCATGCATTCACAGAAGGAAAGGTCCACCAAAAGAGTTCACTCTGGACAGTTAACATGGATGACATGCATGCATGGCAGCATTTTAACAATGTGTCTTTGAATTTATGGGGATGCTGTGATGGTATTTTGGTTAATTTGTCTCTGGAAGTGATCTTTGGGATTGGAATAAGCAGAGCTGTAAACGTTTTCTGTGATTGTTTGTTTGCTTAACAAAACAGGAACAAGAAAGGATTCAGCAGTATTAATGCTCTTGTGGCTCATCTGAGCAAATCGCTGAGTATGTTTACATGCACACCAATATTCCACTATTATTCCGAATATGACAATATTCTGAATTTGATACAGGTCATGTAAACAGCATATTCCGGTTGGATATTCTTAATAATGTCTTTGTCTGTGGGATAATCCGGTATTATTCAGGTTTCAGAAGTATTATTTGCACATGTATACAGCACATTCGGAATATGCGTCTCAGTCAGGGTACTACTGTACTTACTGTACACAGACCAGCCAAAAGTTTGCAAGGCTGGAGACATGATAAGAAGGAGAAACACATCTACTTTTTAACATGACCAAAGACTTGGATATCAACAGGTTTTTGGATATGAGCAACCATCGCTACGCCGACCATTTCAAGAAGCTGGTTGAAGGAATGAAAGAGGGACGCTGTGTTCACACGGTCCAACAAGTCCTCCACCGCTGGAAACTATGAAAAAAATTGTATCTTGCATGGCTACATGTAAACAGGAGTATTAGTGCAATATTCACTTTCATTAAACAGCTTAGTCGGAAAATCGTCTTAGTCTTTATTTAGCGCTATTATAGTCTTAACTACTCAAAGTGCTTAAACATAGTACAGGAACCATTCACACTCATTAACACACTGTGGCCAAAGCTGCCGGACATGGTGCCACCTGCTCATCAAATAAACACTCACACACATTTACACTCCGATGCACATTGGGGGCAACTCGGGGTTCAGTGTCTTGCCTAAGGACACTTTGACATGGGTCAAACCACCAACCTTCCGATTGGCAGGCAACCACTCTACCACTGAGCCACAGCCGCCCACAGATTAATGCCCATGGTTTTGGAACAGAATGTTCAACTCTCAATGATGTTTGAGTGTCCGCATACTTGAATGCTTTGAAGGACAATTTTTCAGGAAGACAAAAATGCTTTAAAAAATCCATTGAATCTGTGAGGCTGCCATATCGGGTGTTAAAGTGCTCATATTATGCTTTCCCCCTTTCCTTTATTGTGTTATATATCTTTTTTTGTGCACGTTATAGGTTTACAAAGTGAAGAAGCCCAAAGTTCCCCCCAAAGGGACTTACCATCTCCAACAGAAAACACTGTTCACCAACTGCTCCAAACAGCTCTGTTGTAGTCCAGCCTTTACTTCAGAGACAAACGTGGTCACTTTGGAACACACGTTATAATGCTGCCTAGCTGCTAGCATGGCACGCCCTCAGACTCTGCTTCTGACTGGCTAGTAGTCCTTACCTAGGTACTGTCAGGACCTGCCCTCATACTCTGCTCCTGACTGGCTAGTAGTCCTTACCTAGGTACTGTCAGGACACGCCCTCACACTCTGCTCCTGACTGACTAGTAGTCCTTACCTAGGTACTGTCAGGACACGCCCTCATACTCTGCTTCTGACTGGCTAGTAGTCCTTACCTAGGTACTGTCAGGACACGCCCTCATACTCTGCTCCTGACTGGCTAGTAGTCCTTACCTAGGTACTGTCAGGACACGCCCTCATACTCTGCTCCTGACTGGCTAGTAGTCCTTTCCTAGGTACTGTCAGGACACGCCCTCATACTCTGCTCCTGACTGGCTAGTAGTCCTTACCTAGGTACTGTCAGGACACGCCCTCATACTCTGCTCCTGACTGACTAGTAGTCCTTACCTAGGTACTGTCAGGACACGCCCTCATACTCTGCTCCTGACTGGCTAGTAGTCCTTACCTAGGTACTGTCAGGACACGCCCTCATACTCTGCTCCTGACTGGCTAGTAGTCCTTACCTAGGTACTGTCAGGACACGCCCTCATACTCTGCTTCTGACTGGCTAGTAGTCCTTACCTAGGTACTGTCAGGACACGCCCTCATACTCTGCTTCTGACTGGCTAGTAGTCCTTACCTAGGTACTGTCAGGGCACGCCCTCATACTCTGCATCTGACTGGCTAGTAGTCCTTACCTAGGTACTGTCAGGACACGCCCTCATACTCTGCTTCTGACTGGCTAGTAGTCCTTACCTAGGTACTGTCAGGACACGCCCTCATACTCTGCTTCTGACTGGCTAGTAGTCCTTACCTAGGTACTGTCAGGACACGCCCTCATACTCTGCTTCTGACTGGCTAGTAGTCCTTACCTAGGTACTGTCAGGGCACGCCCTCATACTCTGCTTCTGACTGGCTAGTAGTCCTTACCTAGGTACTGTCAGGACACGCCCTCATACTCTGCATCTGACTGGCTAGTAGTCCTTACCTAGGTACTGTCAGGACACGCCCCCATACTCTGCTTCTGACTGGCTAGTAGTCCTTACCTAGGTACTGTCAGGACACGCCCTCATACTCTGCATCTGACTGGCTAGTAGTCCTTACCTAGGTACTGTCAGGACACGCCCCCATACTCTGCTTCTGACTGGCTAGTAGTCCTTACCTAGGTACTGAGCATGTGCGACTCCCAACAAAGATGGAACAGAAGTGAGATGTCTCACTCTGTAGCTAAAACAGAGAGCTCAACACACAGGGTGAAAAGAAGAGCTGCAGCAATGTGCAGTACAACAAATATATGGTGTTTTTTGAAAATGAAACCATGTAAACCTATTCTGGTACAACCTCTAAATACAATTATGAACCTGAAAATGAGCATAATATGAGCACTTGAAACGAATACAAAAAGAAACACCATCCCAAGCAAAAAAAAGAAGATGCCTCGTGAAGCTTTGTGAACCATTTTATTAATTTTCTGAGCCAACTAGATTGCGCTCTTGGTTTAAAGAAAAAGAAAATTTCGGTTTTCTTTCAACCCTTTGTTGAACAGGGAGAGTAATCTTGTGGGCTCAGAAAATAAAGAAAATCGTTCACCAAGCTTCATGAGGCTTCATTTGGCCATCACTTAATGCTAAATTTCTATTCTGGATCAACACTGAAAACGTTTGCGTCTGCTGATCAGGTGTGGCTTCTATGTTTGGGGAAATATGGTCAGTGGTGTTATTGGAATCATTAATCTATAGATTGTGCACATGGCAGATTGAGATCACAGAAAGCCACTGCCATCATCACAATGCACAGGTCAACAGGTTGTACAAGTGTCATGGCCTCATCTCTCGCTGACTCCTGAAACAGAAATGGCATGAGGTTAACTCGTCACCCTGCTTGGCACATACAGGCATTGCAGTTATATATGTTTTATTTACTGGTATGTGCTGTTTGTCCTGACACAATTTCTTTTAAAAGCACATATGCGGTGCTAGTTGTCTGTCAGAATTGATTGGTGGGATACAAGTCTTCTGCTGTGGCATCAGTCAACTGTGACGCCGACAGTACAGAGCCTGGCTGGGAAACACATGTCCCATCTCAACGCCACCGCATGCTTCTGCAGCATCAGCAGCTTGCTTTCCCAGCATAATGGCGTGTCCCCTATGTGCAGGCGTCAAAAATGTGACCTCCATAATTAGCCGGAAAGTGTGGCTGAGGCGTGCACGGGAAAATGTAGCATCACCTGAGGGTTAAGTAGAGTTCAGCTCTGGAGGGGGAAAGCACAGGGTCAGCTGGAGAGGTGACAGACTTTCTTTTCCCCATCTCTCTCTATCTTTTGACCTGACCTCTAAAGAATTATCATATAATTATGCATCATATACATCACATGTGCCTCGTGCTCTAGGCAAGAAATCAGACCTAACTAGAGCCGAGGGGAAAAAAGAAAAGAAACGAATAACTCAAAGCCTAATGAAGGTGGCAATAGAAACGAAAATGGAATGAGAACATCACTGGCTATGACTTCACTGATCTACGTAGTTCTGGAACAGAAGTCATCTGTAAAACTCAATATGAAATGGAAGTGAAGAGATAGACTGCAGTCAAGTAACTTAATGCGAACCATTCTACACTGCGATTCTCGCCCTCCATGCCTGTCCTCCATATTTACTTTCTCTCCAGAGAGCCGAGTGAGGGAGGTGATAATCTTAGTGTCTCATTAAGGCTTAAATTAAAACGATAAGCAGGCTAGACTGTTAGGCATGTAGGTGACTTATTAAACTTCTTCAAAGCTTAAGGACTGCAATTCAGCTCATCCTTTGATCAGTAATTGCTGGCAACTTTCCTACTATTAATTGATTACTCCTGGGAAAACAAGGGCTTTTTTCTTACTTCACTGTGTGTGTGTGTGTGTGTGTGTGTGTGTGTGTGTGTGTGTGTGTGTGTGTGTGTGTGTGTGTGTGTGTGTGTGTGTGCGTGCGTGCATGTGCGTGCTTTCTTTTTTCTTCCTCTCAACCTTTCCCAAGGTGATAAAGAAGCACAAACTTAATCATAGCACCCCCAACCCTCCTTTCCCATTGGACTTGAGACTTATCTTGATTCGTAACTTTGTTGGAATGTCATGGTCCAGATAGAGTTCCAGACTGAGGCTGCTGGATACTGTGGGGATAAGCAAGCACACTGCTGCTGTTTCCCATGGGGTACACTTGCAATCTGCTAGAATCCCTGATTTTTTTCCCCTTCGGGGCCCCGAGGCCCTCCTTGTTAAAGTGGGTCCGCTGAGAGCTGTCATCCACTTGGCAGGTGGAAAAGAGACGACAGCAGATGATCCGAGTTGAGCGTAGAGTGGCTAGAAGGCTTCATGTGGGAACTCGTCATGTTGGAATAGCGGCTGTCTGGATGAACTCTGCCATGTTGTTGGAGCCGTTGTGTTTCTCCCTAATTCCTTCTTCCACTGTTCTTTTTATCCATTTTCATGCCATTTACTACAGACCACAAGCTCTGTAGTTTATATCAAGGGTCAGTGAATAGAGGCAAGTGGGACAAATATGGCCATCCCACCAAATGATTTGGTCCCTTTATTTAATTTCAATCTTTGAAATTGGTCCAGTACTAAGCAAGACCACTGAGTCGGCAGCGGCGAAACAAGCTACAATGTAAGTCAATGGACAATTGTGCACCACATTATATAAAGGATCCCTACAGAGATAGACCTTTTTGACAAAGAGTTAGATCCTTTTTGTTTAACTTGAAACAGCCCCAAAATCGCCATCACCAAACCCAACAGACTCCATTGAAATAAACAGTAATTTTGTCATCGTAAAACACACTACAGTACATTCAAAGTCGACAATCACCACTCTGGTTTGGTTGAAATAAACCCTTAATTCACCCATTTACATGTGAAAATATGCTGGCTCTACACAAACTAAAAGTACTGTTTATTTAAATGGAGTCTGGTAGGTTTGGCAATAGCGGTTTTGGGCCGTTTTCATGTTAAACAAAAAGATCTATCTCTGTAGGGATTCTTCCATAATGTTGTCAGACACTTAGAATAATAATCTGAGCCTGTCAGTAGTAAAACCAGCACTTCATCGGCTTAGAATTACAGTAGGATCGACTAAAAATAACATTAACTAACTAACTAACAATAACTTACCTTGCCATCCTCTCCGCCGACTGAACACACTTTATTGGCTTAGAATTACGGCAACAATCGCTACACACACTGCAAACTCACGGTCCTCTCTTGGCTTAAAATAACTCACCGTTGTAAACAGCCGTGGCCCGCTTACCTGGTAATGTTAGCAGTTAGTAGGGTTACCATGGCGGCCTTAGCCAGGACCAGTCAGGATCACTTTACTGGCTGTGTCTCAATTGTTTTTGTGAGTAACCAACTTGGGTACTCTAGCTTTATAATTCAATATGAGTACACAAATGTTGAAATGACATAAAATGCCCGTCCCTTGTAGCCGTGATAAATTAGCCTGAAGCTAATGCTTAGCCTACCTGGTCAGGGGGAAATTAGCCAACTCTGTGTCCTTTTGGGCTCTAAGCTGTCTCCATCTTTCAAATACATCTGCAGTATTTACCCGGGGGTTGTTACGTCTCTGGTCACGCAACTGTCAGAAACATGGCGTTTTTTTTAAGTTGGGTAGAATCTATCTCTGTTGATCCTGTTTATTTGTTTGCTGCTTTCATGGCTGTACTAACGTTACAGCTGTAGTTTAGGGTTTAGCCTACGTGTTTACAGGTATATCTGGCAACCCGGCTTGGCTGTCAAACTGGGCAGTTGATAACAACACACAGGCCAAAACACAAAAATACATTCTGTCATGGAATGGAAATTTCAAAAGGTGAAAATACTGACATTAGCATTGTTGTCAGAAAAGATAGTATTTCACCTTAGCATGTTTCCTTAATATCTGATGACGCATTGTTGTAATTTTTGGATTTATTACAGTAAATATATTACATATTTGATCTTTAATACTTGTTGAATACCGCGTCACCATTTCAAGTATTTTTTCAGAAATGTTTAAATATAAGGCTCATGTAAATCCCACTGAATAGGACAAGGTATTACTACCCTGTGACGAAAATCTTCCTTCTAGAAAAAGACATGCAAACTGATATGTACAGCATATAGTATGGATATCTATCTCCTGGGGCTGAAATGAAGTTTACAATTATTTAATTCACAGTTCACAGTCTTTTCTCAGGAGGTGCTGGCTTTTGCTCCACTCTAACTCAACACGAGGCCTAATCATGGATCAGAGAGTTTGGATCAATGGAAGTACATTTCCAGGATAATTGTCTGACATCTGGTACGTGGCCTTCCGCTCTCTCTGTGTTGCTGTTCTCAACAACAACAAACTTCGAGCTAGCAAGGTACACGCTGAGAAGAAAGTCGGAATTCTGAGGAAATGTTCTGACTTTAAAGTAAGAATTTAGAGTTTTTTTTCTCAGAATTCTGACTTCAAACTCAGAACTCATATACATCTTTCACTTGTGGCCCTGATCCTCTTCTGTAGTCTTAGGTTCTACTGAAGTGTTGAAAATCCCTTCCTCATGTTGCCAGCCTAATGTCGCACTTAGAGATAGGCAGCTCAGCACATTACAGATCCCACATCATTAGCACATTTGTTCAATAGGAATAAATAAATAATAATGTTGGAGCCATTCTCACTCCTCAGCTGCTTATCTCATGCCCCCAAAAACAATTCTCTTCCCTCTAATTTACTACAGTTCCTACTTTGCTACGTTCATAATATGGCTGTTGTCATTATGTAATGACACTCATCCATTAGGTAAATTACTTTTTCAGGTGATCACAAGAATTGGAGAGGAGTTTGGTCCGTACAGAGTGATGGTAACGAGTCTGAGAGAGTCTGACATGGAGAAGCCAATGTCAGAACTGAAGGGCTTAAAGAGCAATCAACTTTGTAAAGTGTGTATTTTAGAATGTCGGTGAAAGGCACTTGTCTGAATTACAAAATCTATGAAATGTAATCACTAATTTAACACTATACATGTGAAAGGACATGCATGCCCCTCAATTAGGCCAACCAGTTGAAGTAAAACTGTGAAGAAACAGTAAGTTAATTTCTAGATAAGTCTCATTCAGTCTTCTCTGCCTGTGAAAAAGTTTCTTTGTTGTTTTTTTTACACAGTTAAAAGTTTTCTGTTACTCATCAAGGCAGCTTGAGTCTGCTCAGGAAATTTGAAGCACAAACTCATTATGTTATCATCATTAATTAACTGCAATTAATTTAAAAGGTAAAGTGTTTCACACTTGAGAGGAGAGCACGATAGTGACTCTGTGTATGTACTGGGTCGCCTCTGCAGAAGCCTTGCCATTTCAAAAGTCAGCTTGTGATCTTTCCATTTCACAATTTAAGGGGAATGTTGAGGGTTGGGACTGCTATCAGGAACAGGGGTCTCATTTATAAAACTGTGCGTAGGATCCTTACTAAAAGTGTACTTACGACCAAAAGCCCAAATGGCGTACGCCAAAGAAAAGTCAGATTTATAAAACGTGCATACGCACACCTGTAAGCAATGTTCCCTTTATAAATCAGAGATTTCCTACAAGTGTGCGCACGTGGATCAGCCTCTTATCCCACCCTGCATACTCCCATTTTTAACCATAAATAGTCAATGCAAAGCACCTCATGAATGCTGATCAGTATATGAATGACACTGGCAGTTGTTACACCGAATCATGATGACTGGCGGAGAAAAAGCAAAAAAAAAACATCTCCGACGTTCAGGAATTGATGCAAATTAAATTATAAATTTGGCCTGTTCTTGCACAGTGTAGGGAAATGTGATCTATAACTACATGTATTAAAAATATGTCCAATTTTGTTATATCCAAACAAGCCTTAGTGATAAAGTTGAAGATTATATATAATATTTATTTAAAAAAAAAAAACACACTTAGCTGTCTGCAATTTCCCTCAGGAAACAGCCGGTTTCCCCCAGTGTTGCGAGGACCTGTATTTGGACCAGGATGGACCAGGATGGCACACTGGACTCAATTCAGTACATAGATCCAAGAGCTCAGCTTTAGGGAATTTAAATCGGTATATTAGCCAGTCATAGTCGTGGTCCCTGAAGTCTCTTTTTCTCCTGATTCTTTTATTAGCAGAACATCCTCCTGCAATGCCATCATGCATCATTATGCACGGAGGTCACCGCAGTTTGTTTGCAACAATTCGTGATTAACACCTTGCCAAAATCACAGCATCAACTGGTGGTATCCCCCACCCCGAGATATAATTTGAAGACGAAAGTAATGTAAAAACACTTTTCTTCATGCAGGTTTGGTCACGCACAGTATTAAAGTGCAGACCGATAACGAGGACATTAAGGGTAGCGATTGCGCGAGAGTTTAACGGCTGTATTTTCAGACTTTGACATTTGATGATGTATGCACAGTATTAAAGACAGATATTTAGTTATTTACACTGTGTTCTGTAGTTATCTAATGCTAGGGTATTTGATAATATCCTGTATTCCATGCAGTCGGGCCATCTCCTCCTCCTGCGCTCCGTAGTGGACAATATGACGGTGAGACAGCGCCGATTAAATATTAAGAACACATTTTTATTTAAGATTTGAGTTGGAGGTGTTTATGGAACAGTTATCCCTCAGTACAATCCAAAATAACACGGCTGGAATTAATCTTCACGTGTTGTTTTTTTAAAATAAATATTATATATAATCTTCAACTTTCTCACTAAGGCTTGTTTGGATATAACAAATAGTTCTGTTAAATCTTATTATATACGTCTGGTATATCGTAGCTGTCCCCGAGTACCGTTATGCCGTTTTGGACGTATTATTAATACATGTAGTTATAGATCACGTTTCCCTACAATGTGCAAGAACAGGCCAAAATTATAGGTTAGAGGCTATTTTGCAGAGGCAACGTGGCTCCGACCGGTGCTTAGCACCGCCCAAGATTGTGATTGTTTTAAAGAAATGCCAATAAACCAGAGCACATTTTTCTCCCATCCCAGAATGCTGTGTGGACTAGCCAGACCCTCCTCTGCAGTGCTGTGGAGGAAGGTCTGGCAATGCAAGACTATGTACTGTGTAGCTATACCCCGGGGATTCTTTCAATCTACTGTTGTTTCATTTTGGAACATTCATACATGTATAACGTCATTAGTATTGATTTTTATAGAACATATAGTAAGTAAGTACCCATGAAATGTTTGGTTTAAAGACATCTTCAGTTTAGTTGTACTTTCAGTCTGTTGCTAGTTTAAGAAGTTCTCTGCAGCCACTTATTTGCCAACAATAGTTTTTTGTCGCTTTCAAGATCTTTTAACACGCTCTTAATGAGGAAGTAATTTACTGTATATCACAGCTGCGCTAAAAACTCAGTCACCAGCGAGGAGCTCTGCTACTAGTAGCTGCTGATTGGCTCAGGGACAATGGTGAATTAGTACAGTTTGTACATTTACTGAACACATCTCATACCAATCAAAAGCAACTTTCAATAGAGCTCAACAGTGACCGCCCACTTTTTTTAACGGTTCCGATTCTGGAAGTGATTTTCCCTATTCAACTGTTTCCATTGACGTTTAAAAAATTGCTTGTATAAAGAGTTTTATCTCTGGAACCAAGCCAACCAGCTACGAGATATATCGTGACCATAAAACATTTGATTCGGCGCAAAAAAACATTTTGAAAACTGAAAAAGGCAAAGGTACGAGACTGTGTACAGAAACTATCAAAGACTTCGTGGTAGCAGCTCGCTCTAGCTGTTCATGGGTGCGGTAAACATTTCCCTGGTAACAGCGAGTTGCACCACTCAGAGACGTCACTGTTACACTTAGGATTGTGGGTAGTGTAGTATTTCTGCATAAGATTGTGAATAAAACATGTTTTTCTCAAAACAAGGTTGATTTCCTACAGACTTGTTTCTTCTACAAAAGCAGAAACCTTTGTTTCACAATCTCGTAGCTCGTGGTCAGTCTACCTTAGATGGTTTAGACATTATGGCTGATAATCAGAATCCTTATGGAGAAAATGAATGGGATTTTTACTTCCGGAACCACACTGTTGTGCCCTATAGGTCAGGGCTAACAATACAAGCTCTTAGAAACAGCAGTAGACTGCCAAAAACAGCACGTCCTCTCGGTCTTCTGCTCATTTTCTTTCCGACATCCTGTTGTACTGCATTTATTAGCTGTTTTGATACTTTAAAGCTTTTAAGAAACCAAATACACAACAGGTCATAGAAAGGCTACTTATGTGTGTATTCTTCATTCAATGATGTCCTGTATACCCAGTGCCGATCCTGACCTCCCTGGGGCCCTAAGCAAAATTCTGCTGAGGGGCCCTCTACCTGACCCGTGATGCTGTGAGCTATGTAAACCATTTGCCACACAGTCACACCTGATACTTCAGTGCTCCCAATACAATCCTCCCTCCTCTAAACAAAACAGTCAAAGAATAAGTACAACAATATAGAACAGAATGAGGTTCAAACCAACAATATTTATTGAATAGAGTATTTTCTATAATATTAAGATAACAAGTGAATATTATTAAATAAGTGAATATTAACGTAAACATAAATAAGAAGAAAATAATAAATTATAACCCTGAACTTTGGCTTTTGGGATTAACTTTGGTTCTCTCTACAGCCTGGGCATTTTCGGCATCAGTATGGGCACCACCAGATTATTTGGACTGTCTAGAATAAACTGAGAAGAATATCACATAGTTAGTTAAGCAGTCATTTACACTACTCGTTACATGTTACAAATGTGTAAACATTTGAATGTTTGAATTAAAATCTTACCATCAAAATATTCCTTTTCTGCACTTTCTTGTAATATTTAAATAGTGAACTAGTGATGCAGATATCAATAATCCCTGTGAGTAATATCAAGAATTAACTTTTGTACAAGTGAACATGTAATTCCTGATATCAAAAATAGACATTGGTAGGTAAAAATTAACTAAGGGGCCCTACTAGTAAAAATAATCAAGAATTCACTTTGCAAATAGTAAAAAAATAGAATTCTTGATATCAGAAATGCATAAACTGTGAATTAATAAAAGCTAAAATGGCTTGCCATAGCATGTTAAAGTTTGTATTTATTTATTATTATGCATGTTGAAGCAATTCTTGATTTATGGTTATTATTTACTGAGGGATGTGTATCCATATTGACCAGTATGTCCAGCTAATCAACATTTTAAATTCAATATAGCTTATAAATCAATGTCAAATTGTCAATACATTGCTTTCCATCTTGCATAATTAGTGCAGTTGTTTCGAGTTTTTAACTACACATTGTCTGAGACTAGATAATCAGTGTCTTAAAAGTATGTATAATGTGTACTTTGATGAGGAGTGCCACCATTCACGCCCATATATTGTAGCCTACAGTCTGTCTGGTCTTCACATATATTTCTGCTTGAAAAATGCGCGTTTCATTTCATGTACGCGCCTAACGCATGATAACACACCCGACGCGGTTATCTTTTCCGAGCTGCAGTAAACAAACACCGTTGCACTTTGTCGTTTATCAAACGTAATAAATAATTGTATTTTACTCTCACTTTTGTCAGGCACAAAGTCACAAAACACAGCAAGGAAGGAAGTGACTGGCGTTAGCAGCTAGACAAGAGATGCACTGCCTGCCTGCCCAGCTAGGTTAGCAAGACCGAAAAAAATACACAATAGAAATGCACATAAACATAACTTTACTTTGCTGACATCAAACTTGGAGAGGAGAGAACACAAGTTTACCTGATCGTTGTTCCCGCAATTCACTCTCATGGTGTTTTTTTTTCCTCTTTTCGTGACCAGAAGGATAGTGTCACTTCATTTTGTCATGGATGTTGTAAACATTAATTGACGCACTATGACACGAGGGGGGGCGGGGCCTCGAGTAATTTGCGGGGCCCTACGCAGCTTGCGTAGTGAGCGTATAGGGCGGATCGGCCCTTGAAATTCTACCACAATGGACAACAACATGTAAGAATGATAGATACGCCAAATAAAATGTGAAGCCATCATCATAAAGAGACAGATAGGCTCGGATTATGAGCGATTAAGTAAATCATTTCTACTGTCTGTTTTTACCTCTCTGGACCTGGTCCAATGTGGTTTTCATGTAGTAGAATAAAGCTTTCATAAATCTGAAACTGTGTAGATTATCCCAATCTATATATATTTATATATGTATGTTTGGGCTTTTCCGCCTTTAATGTTGACAGGACAGCTAGGTGAGAAAGGGGAGAGAGAGGGGGAAGATACGCAGGAAATCGTCACAGGTCAGATTCGAACCCTTGACCTCTGCGTCGAGGCATAAACCTCTCAGTATATGTGCGCCTGCTCTACCCACTGAGTCAACCTGGCCACAGCAATATATTTGTTAAAGGCCACCAAGAGATGTATCAGCACGTCATTTAATGATATTGACACTATTAGATTATTAGATTCAGGATTCTAGGCAGCTGTATTATATATATATATATATATATATATATATATATATTAGTGCTGTCAGTTTTACGCGTTATTAACAGCATTAACGCAAATCCATTTTTTTTATTGCGAGATTAACGTTCTTTCGGATCTAGCTAGACCGGAAACAAAACAGACACGGCCGGGCGCAAAATTACTTCAATCACTACTATTGGCCAGGCGTCCAAGGTAACGTAACCCCATTTGTTCAGGTCCTATCCCCTGACCAATCCACTATCCTAACCTTAACCACTCGAGGTGAAATGCCTAACCCCAACCAATCGAGCTGCTTCGTAGGGCGGGTCTTGGTGTAGCCATAATGGGATTCGTAATTTTCGTAAATTTCATAATTTCACACACTTCTTTGGGCTTGCGAGCTGTGTAGCTAGTAGGCTCGTCACGGTGATTAGCTTCGGAGCGAGTAGTGACTCTACAGTCAGTGAGAGAAACAAAGTGTCTCCTCTGTTCTTTCTGACCACGGTGAGACACCTGGAGCAGGAAAAGTTAACCCTCTCCTTGATTTTATGTTGGTTATGGAGAAGAAGAACCAGGAAATGAGTCGGGGGAAACCATAGCCGCTATGACAACCAGCCACACTCGCCTAAGGCATGAGGCAGTACTATCTGCAATGGAAAATGGAAGTAACAGTGTTACATTGTGTGATAGATTATTAGCTCCAAGTGTGAATGTTGGTGTGAAATTGAACACTACGTATATGCCAATGTTGTTTTCAATAAAGAAAACATTTTGCACAAAGCAAGCCGATCCACTTTTCCATGTTGATAAGAGCATTCAAATGAGAAAATATAATGGGACAAAAAGAAATCAAGGGACATTTAGAATAGATAAAAATGTGCAATATAATATACTATATAGTTTCAGGACTGTCTCCTTTTGGAGGTCAATGGGCCAGCCACTCTTAAGCATACTTCCCAGAGACAGAGATAGGCTGAACTAGGCTTTAGCATCTTTGTTTAAGGTGACTGCAATATCTTTGTTTACATCGAAGGTTCAACTATACCTACTGCCTCCAGTATGAGTTGACATACACCTTCAGGAAGACAGGAACATCAGAGAGTTAGGATGGTACGATACTGTACTGTGTAATACTAAATTCTCCTCAATTAGGAATTCATGAAATGCTCCGTTGTAATTCATCAAGGTCTCCCGAATCTCCGAGTTGTGCTGCTACTGAGTTTTTCTTGAACACTTAACAATTTCTAAACATTTTCTATTTAACCTATTCTTTTTAGATATTTTCTGAATTATTTCCTGAGTTTGTTTCTGTACCGTTTTACCATGTACCACTGTTGAACAATGATGAGTTTGAAAAGTTTTTCATGTGTAAGCTGAAAGAAAAGAAGAAGAAAAAAAACAGAAGAAAATATATCCATGCATAGCAAAGCAGGTATTGAAAAAAGATATTCTGAGTTTGGTTCTGGCAGCCAGGTGTCGTATTGCTGCTTGTACTGAATTTAAAACAAAACAAAACAAGTTTTAAGTGTTTGATTTTTGTCAGAATAGGGTCTTGGTTGGAGGAGAACGCATCTAGTTTTCATCTCTTACATCAGAATGCTCCCATCTGCTGCTGAGATTCACATATACTTCATTTTTTTTCCAAACGTATAGGTGTTAAAACGCAGAAGGCATGCATGCACACGAGCACACACACACACACACACACACACACACACACACACACACACACACACACACACACACACACACACACACACACACACACACACACACACACACACACACACACACACACACCGTCATGCCTCGTCTTGCTAAACAGATTGCTTGTGTTGCAGAGCATGTGGGCGGGCTCCGCTGAGAGATGTCTCTCTCTGGTGAATGAGGGTTTGCAATGCCTGCTGCAAAACAAATGGCACGTCTTTGTGTGCACAAACATGGGTGAACACATTTCACTCATGGTAACAACACACCGTGGCACTGACACACTGATACACACACACACACACACACACACACACACACACACACACACACACACACACACACACACACACACACACACACACACACACAATGCTCATGTACTCTATCCGTACATTTGTGTCTTTGTGAGGACAGTGCATAGGCAACATTCACTCCCTAAACCCTTCTTAACTTTTTTTTTCTTTTCAATATGTTCATCATCATATCCTTATAACATATATATATATATATATATATATATATATATATATATATATATATATATATATATATATATATATATATATATATATATAACATTGAACGACATACATAAACAGTATACATGTAAGCATTTGGTACCAGACATTATCTAGATATACTATACATAAACACAAAGAAAATCAGACAGTATATCAATAATAGTAATAATAACTAGAACTGCAAGCAGTTATGACGGGGCCCAAGTCTCCGATGCAACTCGTCCCCGACGCCCCGAGGAGCGTGGGAAAGTGGAACCCAAAGCCCGACTGAGTGGAGGCAAACGTTGGTAAATATCGAGACGCGTGAGCCGCAACGTCTACGGTACGTTGCGATGCAAATATCCCATCAAGGTCAATGGAGCAAAAGGGCCCGTCTGATTTAAGTTGACTTTAGCGCCCCCTAATGACCGATCTTTACCAAATTGGGTTTGGAGCCTCAGGGCGGCATGCCGACGACGACCCCCCAAGTTTCACGTTGATAGCCTGTAATCTTGCCGAGATACTGCAATTGATCTTCCCCAAATTTGGTAGAGAGCATCAGAGTGCTATGTTGGACAGTATTCTTGAGTGGTTTGCTTATATATTTAAAATTGGCCGAGATATGATTAAGTTTGTGCTTGGTAGCTTGCTAGGAAAATTTGTTTGGTCATCAATGCGCATACTTTAACGTAGCAAAATTCAAAAACGTAGCAAAAAGCAAGTATACATCTTGATAACATGCAAATAATATACAAATTGGCGTTTCGTATATATGCACTTTCAGAAATTCAGTATGCATAATAAAAAGATACACTGCACTACTCAATGGAAATAGTGGCCATTAGAGCTGGACAATTCATTGAAAAATATGAATCACGATTTTGTTTTGCTTAAAATTTATATCACCATTCCTTGACACGATTTTTTTTCTCAACAAGTGTAATGTTTATTGCACACATGAACCATGGCAAAACAAAACAAATTGTCAGTACCAAACTGATTTTCTTGGGCATGTATAGCACATTGCACATCACCACACGCCTGCAAACATAAGGTGGTTCTCCCACCATGGGCATAGTCATGCCCACTGCCAACCCGGAACTTGTGGCGTGCCGTCTAATTAAGACCGTTGCAGCACTTGCCATCACTCCCTTACCAGTCCCTGTGGTCACTTGGCCAATGAATGCAAATGGAAAAAAGGTTTGTTTTTGTTTGTGTTTCTCTGTTATGTACCTTTTTTCTGTATGAGTTCAGTTTGAGACTGAGTGGTTGGCTGATTTTTGTCACTAGTGCCTGGGCTCACTCGACGAGTGAAACACATGACTAAAAAGCAGGGTGAATCAAGATCGCGATTTTATAATGATTAATCTTGTGGTCATGCAAAATACTGAACACTTCTTGTGTTGGGCTGGGATGGGGGTTAGAGGGTTACTGCATGGAAGTGAGGAGGAGGGGAAGGGGACGGGATGAAGAGGAGGGAGTGGCAAACTAGCTTCCATATTAAGGGACAACACTTTGAACATCAAAAATAAGCTACATCACCCAACATCTCTTAGAGCACCTTTAACATTGATTGATTAAAATGGTCAAAACACATCTACATTGACAATAGCGTCCGCTAATGGCCAATCTTCGCCAAATGTGATACAAAGGCTCAGAACAGCATGCCGAACAAGCATCACGTTTCATGTTGATAGCATTAACTGTCGCAGCAACACGTTTTTTTCTGCTTTATTGCCACCTCGTGGTGGAAATAGGTGAATTGTTGCGCCTGAGGTCCTTGCAGGGTTCTGGACCAGTCCTGGAAATGGCACCCGCCCACCATGTGGGCGCACAAGGGCAAAAACAGGTCCACGTTGAATGTAGCACCCCCTAAAGGCCTATGTTTACGAAATTCGGTACAGGGCCTCAAAATGACATTCCGTAAAAGCAGCCCAAGTTTCGCGTTGATAGCATGTACTGTGGCCGAGATATTGTAATTGAAATCTTCCCATTTAAATGCATTGAGTTATTAAAAAATGACAGTTTTTTTAACTGAATTTATTTCAAACAACTCTTCACACAAACAATTTTGTATGCATGTTTTGTCCGAGTCAAGGTTATTGTAGTTGTACATTTGTCATGGGACAAGGTTCAAAAAGCTCAGAAAAAGTATTGTGTAAAAATAACTCAACAAAAACATCATACAATGTTAGAAATATGTATTCACAATCTATTCAACAATAACACTAGTAGATAAAATGTACATATGTTTATAAATATGTAAAGAGTCTACACAAGACGCCAAATGTGTAAGTGACGTGTTCCAGGACAAAACCTAAATAGCCAATAGACTAAAGATGTCTAAAACGATGTTTTGAACGTTACTGTACTTACTGTACCGGGGTTACAGGGCATGGATGGCATGGATGTATGTATGTACAGGGCATGTATGTATGTATGTATGTATGTATGGATCTCTGTCGCAAAGATATTGAAAATCACAAAGTCCCCATTTAAATGCATTGACTTATTGGCCAACGCAAATAAACGTTGATTATAGCACCCCCTAATGGCTGATCTTTACCAAATTTGGTGTAGAGCCTCAGGTTGGCATGCCGACAAAGCCCCCCAAGTTTCGCGTTGATAGCATGTACGGTGGCCGAGATATTGTAATTGATATCTTCCCATTTAAATGCATTGAGTTATTTGCTGAAAAACTTAAACGTTTATTATAGCGCCCCGTAATGGCCGATCTTCCCAAAATTTGGTACACAGCATTGGAGTGCTATGTAGCACAAGGTTGTCAAATGGTTTGCTTATAGCTTTAAAATCGGCCGACATATGATTAAGTTTGTGCTTGGTAGCTAGCTAGGATAATTTGTTTGGTCGTAAAATGCGCATACTTTAACGTAGAAAAATTCTTTGGATAATTTTTGTTCAAGTGTGTCTAGAGGTGCTAGGTACCAGGTTTCGTGCATATCGGTTGGACGGCCTTGGACGAGTTCGAAAAAGTTGGTTTTGCACATTGCGCGATATTGCGAAAACAATTCTCTGCAGAAATGGGCGTGGCCTACATCATGAGATTCAGATGGACTCAAGGAACACGGGGACATATGGATTTCTAATGTGCGATACGTAGTGTGGGAGTTAAAAGCAAAAAACCACTATAGCGCCACCTAGTGGTCTACATGTGTAATTCTTTGTAACTGCAGTCCATGCCCCATTCTACATCTACCATGTAAATTTCAATTAGCTCACATCAGGGTAAAGGGTGAATCTAGACGTGAGTCTCATAGGCCACGCCCACTTTGACCAATCCGTACCCCACGGTAGGGGTGGTCTCATGAGTGACTCTAGATAGTACCCTCCAAATTTGGTAAAAATCGAATGAGCCGTTCATGAGATATAAACATTTTGTACTTGTAGCGCCCCCTACTGGTCAATTTTTGTAATATGTATTGGGCCCCTCCAGGGGGACATGGGAAACAAGAATATGAAGTTGTGCATTGATAACATTTATTTTGACCGAGATATGGCAAAGTTCGTGTTTTCATTGTTAGCTACACAAATTTGGTTGTGCGTAATATATGCAATTTGTGTCCTATAACAATTCTGTTTATAATTATTTGTCTGGTTGGTCTGAAGGTTATACGTGGCAAGTTTCGTGCGAATCGGTCACACGGTCTAGGAGGAGTTCGAAAAAGTAGGTTTTTGATAAATTGCGATTTTTCACGCATAAAACTATAGGCGGAAATGGGCGTGGCCTATATCGTGAGATTTCCTAGAATCCAGTGAACGCGTGGATATGTGTATTTTTAATGTGCGACATACGGTTTGGAAGTTATAGGGTCAAACGCGTTTTTTCTGCTATAGCGCCACCTAGTGGTGGAAGTGGGGACATTCTTGTGCCTGAGGTCGTTGCCGGGTTCTGGACCAGTCCTGAAAAGGGCACCCGCCCACCATGTACGGTTTAGGCTGCAGCGGGACTTTTACGCGGAGAAGAAGAAGAAGAATAATAAGAATATGGAAAATCATGAGAAAAACAATAGGGTTCCACAGTCCTACTGTGCGAACGGCGTAGCTATTGCTACCGCCGCTTCTTCCAGACTCGGACTTGGACCCCTAATAACAATATTTTAATAAACAAATCCATAAATATAATGAATAAGAAATGAATAAATAGGTGAAATTAAATAATAATGATAGTAATAATGAATACATATAGTGAATAAGAAATGAATAGATCACATTTAAAATAATAACAATAAAAGCCCTTCTTTTCTTACATTTGTGTGAGAATGTAACTGTTTCAATAGTGTGATATATTGATATTGGACCATTAAATATCATGTTATTGATTTCAACAATATCTTGTAGCCCTTGTACTTTAGATCTGAATCCTACACCAACCTGCTGTATTAAATTAATAAGAACTGACTAAAAAGATCTCACTTTTCCACAGTGGCCACCGTCTGAAGGTCCAACACTCACATTAGATGACTGTCACAAGAGTCCACACACACAGGTACACACACACACACGCACACACAGACGTGATGTGAAGCCAAGCAGTAGCCGGTGGGATCTGAAGGGAAAACACTGAGCCGTCCCTTTGTTTAGATGTCAGAAGGCATCACGTTAAACAGGCAGATGCTTTTCACTTGACATAATCATCAACACTCCAGCAGAACAGTGACCCCTCCACTCTCTGCCTGTCAGTCTGGTCTGGGCATCGGAGGCCTCTGGAAAATGAAAAAAGAGAGAGAGAGATGTGTCAGCCACACAGCCTACACTTTCAGAGCGCACTCACCGTTGACATGTCTGGCTCCTGTTGCTGCACGAACTGCCACTGAGGTTGTTGATGTCGATGTGGGATATGTTTAGTTTGTTTGTTGTACAGTTCAGTAATGTTCCACTGTGTCTACACTACATGTCCAACAATATCTTGTCTTGTCTTCATATAATGGATACTATGGTGGCCCGGTGAGCTTAACGCACAGCAAATGAACAAAACACCAAGGCATTTTCATGAGCGGGTTTGTACAATATCGTACGAAAATGTATGCACAACGATTCGTTTTATAATTATTATTATCCTACAAAATGAGGCGAGTGCCAGCTGGTCACGTGACGCCAGCCACAGAGTTCTGCTTTAAGAGTCCACTCCCAAGCTCTGTTTTATTGTCATTTCAACCATATACACAAACAGCGTTTCACCTTGGCTCAAGTGGTGTTACACATTTAAAATATATATGAAACAGGCTACATTTAGTGCACACACATTATAGGCTCCGTAAAGTTCAGCTAAAGCATACTAGCATTAGCGCTTGGTGGGCTGTAAACACCGAGTATAAACATAGCCGTGAATTAGCGTGGAATGTAGAATGGTCACCATTTAACAGTCACAACCTCCACCAGCAGTTAGCAGTTAGTTGGATACAAATCACTCCATTTCTGCACCAGTGTTAACACAACCCACCTCTTTTACCCGGCAACAGAGCATCTCTAGCTCGGATGGCTGGACAGGCCTGGTAGCTGGCAGTCTCTGAACTCGCGTTGGGAGTTTTGTTGAAGTTGGATGTAGTCCATTTTGTTGTCTAATGAGCAGACACTTGCAAGCAGGATGATGGGACAGGTGGCTGGCTAGCGTTAGCTTTCCACCTAGCCGCCGCTCTACCCGGCTAGCGGCATCGAGCGACACCGCTGGTTGAGGTGCTGGTCTCCGTAGCAGGCTAATCTTGCCTAGTGTGCCGAGTATTCCGTCTGTAATAACATTTCGTGTATATTCTCCGATCTGTACCAATGTATCCCGGTGGTACACGTGCAGTAGTTTGAATGCACATAATTGTTGTAAATGTTTACTGCTGAAAGGAGAGCCTTAGCAAAGATTCAAGATGGCTGACTCTCGTTTTGAATCAGGCTTTTCCGAATGGATTCGGCAGTCCAACCCCCTATGGGCGGGTTGAAAACATGCGGAACTAGCTGGCTGTAGTCCACAGACTCTGGGCAAAAATCTTCCGATGATGTAAAACGACGATTTTTGCGTCATCGGAAGCTTTTTTTCAGACCCCCAATTGCAGATATCTCCCGTCTCAGGGGGACATGAGGGAGGGAAGCACGGTCTCAAGGATGAACTGATTAGATTTTGGTGTTCAAAGATTAAAAAAAATAACTAAATAAAATGCTCTGGTCATTATTGAAGGGAAGACATTTGGTCGGATTCTGATTGGTGACACTGATCTTGAGACTTTTGTGACAATATAGATCTTCTGTGCTGCCAGATTGGAGATGTGCGTTAAGCACAAAAAACATGTAAGTAATGTATTTTTTTCTTAAAAAATACACTTAATGCCTTTTTATTAAATTGCTTCAAAGTCTTCATTAAATATATTATATGAGTCCGGACAGACTAAATGTAAACAGCAACGTGACCGGTTGGTAGAGACAGACAACCATAAGGCGGTAATTCTACTCTTTTTTTTGCTTGCATTTGTGTTGTCAAATGGTAAAGGTGTTTTCTTAATTTGCTTGCGTTTTGTCAGTGTGTGATTGACGAGGCAGGAATTTATTTTTTATTTTATTAAGTCTAGTCATGTAGACATATTTGGCATGCCATTTGTGTATGTGTGGATTATGACATACAGTAGGTCTACTTATTGCCAAAGCCACAATATACTGTACAGGCTTGCAACACTCTTATTAACGAAAACGTTGAAAATCACTGAAACGTGGCTGTATTCAAGTTGAAATCTCCCTTTGACATTTCTGTGCTGTGTTTTTGGAGTTTGTAACCCACCTGTATGATTGGCTGCCTGCAGGGTTTCTCCTGCCTCTGGATGCTGGCCAGTTTCAATTTCCTAAGGACATATTATTCCGAAGCTTTCTCTGAACCTGCATTATTGAGTGATTGTCAGTCTGCTTGTTTATTGGACACTCTTTTTGACTATTCAACCATTTTTTTCTGTTCTGTTAATTTTGTGAGGTTACATTATGTGACTAACCGTTTTTACAATCTTTGTTTTTGGCACTATTGGGAAACCTGTTTCTTCCCGTTTCCTTCAATTTCTCTCTTATTTTATCGACAGTTTCCACGGGTATACTATGCATTTTTAAACATAACCCAGTTTTTCTATGCATGAGATTTTCAATATCATCATATCTTATCCAGAGGTCGTCCCTTATCAGAAGTTAAAAATGTAGGTGAATGTATTGAACAGGTTTCAGGTGTAAAATATCGCAGGATTGTTAGACTTCCATCTAGAAATTTGAGAAACATCTAATAATGGTGAGCACGTGTGCAGAACAAACAGTCTGTTCTGTTGGAAATCAACACGTGGAACGCCTCATCCATACATCTCAAATTAGATCATGACTGGGGTCATTTTACACTCAATCTAACTCAGCCATGTAGTCTTGAATAGTCAGTTGTTTTTCATTACATTTGAATGGTACAGTCAGGCACGGATTTAGAAAGCAGAGGCCCCTGGGCACAAAATCTTGGAGGCCCCCCTCCCAGAACTCGTGGCCCAAACTCACACAGTATCTTAAATTTTAGAAACAGTAAAAGGAAGCTGTAGGTTTTTCTTCAGTGTAAAACAAAACCACTTTGTCCAACTCCATTTCTTGTGATGTTAACTGTAACAGCAAAGGAGATCTATAAATATCTATAAAACAAAAGACAAAATGGAAATTATCACAGAACAAAATCAACAGAATTTATTGCAATAAAGCAGATTAAAATCTATGAAGATACAGCCTAATAACATAACTAACAATAACTACAGTCATGGGGATGCAACAGTATGACCTTGCAGTTATAGTGACTAAAATGATCACAGTTTTTATTTACTATTGAAAACTGGCTACTAGAACACTGGCCGGCTGTAGGGTGTCAAACTCTCATGTGCTCACACGAAACCTTTTCATGTGAGCACATGAAAGTTTCAGGTGAGCACATGAAAGCTGTGCGTAGCCGGAAGTTTCAGGTGTGCACATGAAAGTTTCAGGTGAGCACATGAAAGTTTCACATGAGCACATGAAAGTTTCACGTGAGCACATGAAAGTTTCACGTGGAACAGAGACCCTAAGGGGACCTTAGGGGCTCCGTACAGGTTCAATATGTGCAATACGTTTTCAATAAATGTTGAACCAGTCTGCCCCATTTTTTAATCTCGGCCCACTGTGTATTTGAGTTCGACACCCCTGACTTACAGGAAAGCTGTACTTGTGGCAACTATTTTATTCTGTAATAATTTCCAGAAATGTAATGACAACATAACATTAAAATAAAAAAATAAAAGAATACAGACTATCACCAGCCTTAACCTTTAATTGATTAGTAGTTTTTATAGACAGAAAATACAGATTACTTTGTTGCTACATTATGACATTACAATCACTATAGTTGACTACAATATCCCTAAAAGCTTGTTTTGGGTGTATTTATATCAATATGGGGGTAATACTCAGGTGTCCACTTGTATATAAACAATATGAAAATGTACCCCAACACATACAGCAAATGCTATGCAATGTAGCAAACAGAGTAACTTTTTTCATGTAAAATGGGAATATTTCAATGCATATTCCAAATATATTTAAGAGTTAACCTATAATGAACAATGTGTGTAGATAATTCTCTGCTTTGGAAGGACAGGCTCACACACACACACACACACACACACACAGAGCTCGTGCCGAACCCCGTGTGTCCGCTTCACACACACACACACACATACACACATACACACACACACACACACACACACACACACACACACACACACACACACACAGCTCGTGCCGAACCCCGTGTGTCCGCTTCGCCCGAGCCAAAACCGCAACCGGCGACAGGCCGCTACTTCTCTGCAGTGAACTGACGGCAAAAGACGAACTTTTAAAATATTGTGTGAAATATGTGAAAATAGGCCTATTACGTGAAAGTACACTCAACTAGCCTAGAGAATTAGTCCCACATATGCCTATTATGTATTGGTAAGCCTAGACCGCGTATCTGATAATACAAAAGTCAACATTAATACAACAACGTTACATGATTTAAAAAGCAACATATCATACGGGACAGGTCAGAGGAGCTGGGCTCTAGCTAAATCAGAAAAACATATTTATTTAGGTGGGTTGGTGAACGCAGATTCGGAAGGTTTCGGCGCCGATCCATCCAGGCATCTATAATTAGCCTATCAAGGTTTTTAATAAGGGGGAAAAGTAGGCTAACAGATTCGCCTACGTTTTGAGGCTGTCAAACTGGTAATGTAGCCTACGTTAACCTACCCGTCACCGCCGGGTCTCTGCCGCCTTCAGCGGTTTCGGTCTCAAGGGGAGTCGGGGACTGTGGTGGTGGGGGGGCACTTGGACAGGTGGTGTCTGTCACTCCAGCCGGGCTGTGGTTTTCTGAATTGTCGTGCGACTCGTGCTGGTGCTGATGCTCAGGTAAGACAGGTTCATCTGAAATATTAGCAAGGCTGTGATGCTGAACTCCTCTTCGCTAGCACCACAGCAGGCGCCGCCAGGCGCTTTATTTGTGTGTCGAGCCGACTTTTAAAAAAGTGGAGATGGTTGGCATATTTCTTCTCATTACATCCTCTCTGCCATCCTTCTCCCTTTTGGCTTTTCGTTTTGTGGCTCCACTGCTCCACTGTTTTTTATCCATGTTTGTTTTTTCGATGTCCTCAACTCTCTTTTTCCCCACACTATCTTCTACCGTCTGTCTTGCCGCTATCAACGGTTTCCGCGGTAACCTGACTCATTGTCATCATCGGACACAGCCGACAGACAAAAACTGATCATGATACTTTTTTGTGTGTAAATAAATTATTGCTAACACACATATACACAACAGACACACTCATTAATGAATTTTATTTTAATTTAATAAGCAAAAAAAAATAATAAAATAAAAAAAAAACCGCACAGTTTGTGGGGTCTTGGAGGCCCCCTAGAGGTCGGAGGCCCCTGGGCACCGGCCCAATCGGCCCGGTGGTAAATCCGGCCTTGGGTGCAGTATTATTGTATCATTGCTTGTGTTTTGTGTTGGTTTGCATGTGTTTTCCTGTCATGTGTGTATTTGTATGAAGGCCCTTTAGGGACTGGTGTTGCAAACTAAGGCTGTTAATGCTGTGGTATGTGACATTGATTGTTGTTTTGCGCAGTTCTTTACCAGTCCTGTCAGGTTTAGCTGTGATACAACCCAAAAGCAGACCGGACCAGGAGTATGAGTTTAACAGTTTATTTGTTGGTCAGAAAATTTACAAACAGGCAGAATTAACAGGTACGGGAGGGGGGGAATAGTCAAAGTGGGTTCCGGTATGGAGTTCGGCTGGTTGGTGGACTTGGATGGTCCTGATCCGAACAATGGTGTACAGGATGGTGTGGGATGACGACGGCGACTCCAGGACCGATATCTGGGAATCCTCAAGCAGTACAACATAACGATCTGGCGGGGACTGGCAGTCTGCGGATGAGGTCCAGGTGTGGAGAGCAAAATCAGCGCAGGTGGATGCAGCGCAGGTGTGCAGAGGACCAGGCCAGGCAGCAATATTACGAATCCCACTATGGCCACGCCAAGACCAGCCCTTCAATAGCATTTATTGGGGAGGCGTCCATGCTTACAAGGTAACGTAACCTCATTTGTTCAGGTCCTATCCCCTGACCAATGGGCTACCCTAACCTTAACCACTCAAGGTCAAATGCCTAACCCCAACCAATCGAGCTGCTGCGTAGGGCGGGTCTTGGCGTGGCCATAGTGGGACTCGGAATTTCATGGCCAGGCACGCCCCCATATCGATAAACTTTAGCCCAGATAAAGATTGGGTATATACGTGAAAGAAAAGTACTCTTAAGTTCCAGGGTAATATTTACAGAGAACTAGATTGTATTCATCACCTCCTTCTTGTATGTCTACACACAATGAATAAGAGGACCTTGATGCATATTTACGGAAGCCAAGAATGGCCATGGATTTTTATTTTTTTTTATTTGTATGCACTGTTATCTCGTGATAACGACTTATTAATTCGTTATCTCGATATAACAAAGTTTGTTTTCTCGAGATTTGTTGGTTTTGTTTTCTCGAGATTTGTTGGTTTTGTTTTCTCGAGATTTGTTGGTTTTGTTTTCTCGAGATTTGTTGGTTTTGTTTTCTCGAGATTTGTTGGTTTTGTTTTCTCGAGATTTGTTGGTTTTGTTTTCTCGAGATTTTTTTTCATGGATTTTTCTTTTTTTTTGCCTAAGACACCAAGACAAGTCAAGACATTTAACCTGGGGAATGGGGCTCCATAAGCAGATAGAAATCTGACGTTTCTCCCTCTACTTCTCCGGTCAAATACTTGGAAAAAAATCCCACTAAGACTCATGGAGACTATGGAGCCCATTCCTCGGGTTAAATGGAAGGGGTTAGGGATTTTTAGGGATTTTTCCCGACAAACTTTGTTATATCGAGATAACGAATTAATAAGTCGTTATCACAAGGTAATAGTGCATAAAAAAAAATCAATGGCCGTTCTCGGCTTCCGTATATATTACATGCTGAAGAAAAGTATTTAAATACATATACATATGTATGTATTTTAACAGGATAAGTGAGTCAGCATCATCCAGTTACACTAAAGCAGCTGTGACTTAGCATCACTTGTTTGTGTCTGAGCATCTTCTGATGTTTAGGCGTTGAGGTTTCCGTAGAACCAGATAAGCCAGTTAAACATTTATGATCTATAATCTATATGTATGATATTAAACATACACCCATGCAATTTGGGGTGATCATTTCTCCAGCAGTGCAGAAAAAAAAAATCAAGCTCTTTTTTTTTTTTATTTAATATTGAGTTTTATGACTAACCATGTTGCAGCACCAGCAATTACTTTTTATTTGTCAAAATAAAAGGTTGCAGTTGGAAAATAAGTTGCAGTAAGTGAATACAATTTTTTTTTACATTTGGCTGTGTGTCGGCCAATCAGTGATCAATGCAGACGGAGTGCATCACAGTGTGCATTATTGATGCCGCTTTAATAATAATTGTCCCATGTAAGCAAAGTGCGGCTCTTGTTCAGTAAACATAAAACAATAGCTGCATCACTGACCTTGCTCACGATCCCAGCTGCACATGCCCTTGGTCCGGCCCGTCCCTTTGAATGTAAATGACAGGCTATTAAAGGGCGGTTGAGGCATGTATGCTGCACTTTGCCAGCGCCACGCGGCCAAATTAAAAGGACATACATTTTAATAGGCACTGCCCTCATCCGTGGCAGTTACTACTATCTGATTAATGGCTCAGCGCTCTCATTTCAATACCCCATGAATAATTCTGCTCCGGTGCCAAAGTCATGATTAAGTGTATTCATTGAGAGAGAGAAAAAAAAAACAGGTAAAACATAGATGTGCAAGGGAAACACTGAGAGAGCACAAAACTGGCAGTTTTAGTCTGACATACCTTAGGCTGGGTTTGGAAACTCTTTTATTTTCATACTTGGTCCCCTGCACGATAGCATGTCCTGTTTGACTGTAAAAAAAATCTAATGAAATCCAAATGTCATCAGCACTTCTCCCATCTTCTCCTGATGCTCTTTGGACCAAGTGAAGCTAAACGCTAAAGAGGGATTTTCAAAGGGAATTTGCAAACTTTTCCTTAAGTTACCAGCTAACGCTAGCGGTTGCTAGCTAGCGTGGTTGGCAGAATGCCGAACAAGACATTTTTAGGCGACCAAAATGCTCCAATTAACTTTGATGAAGTGAAAACACACAGTGAGAGGGTCAAAGCTTAAGGTGAAAACACGGACAACAGCCAAAAACAATTTCAGGTCTATTTTAATGTCCGCAGTGTTAGCATGGTTAGCATTGCAAAGCCTCTGTCCTGATTGACAGGTCAGCGTGTAGCCACGCCCCTAATGCATCTCCTGCTTTATCCTTTTTTTGTTAAATAAATGGGACCATAATTTACTAAATAAACATCATAAATGTATTATGAAATGTTTACTGAGTTGATAAACTTTTTTTTGGAGACGGTGGAGTCGCCCCCTGCTGGATATTAAATACAATGAAAGTTCAAGGCACTTCAGTATTAGCTTCACTTTTCAGACCTGGTAGCTTCATCCATTATTTTAACAGTCTTTGTTTGCGCATTGCCTATGTGGCTTTTGAGACTTAACTTCCTAAACGAGTTCACATAAGCTCTGCCACGAGCCACCAAAAGGACGTGTATAGGCCAGAGTGGAGCGCACTTTATTGCCATGACATGACTTTTGGAGTAACGAAGCCCTCAGAGGCTCAGCAGTTACTTCTGGCTGCCATCTGCCAACATTCAAAGCCGTGCATTGTAGCTTTAACTTTATTACAAGGAGCTGGAGGTGTGTAACTACCTACTCCTGCTCGCACAGCTACGCCTCCATGTGAGAAATAAACTGCTGTCTTAGACATCAAGGGAAGAAATCAGTGTATTTTCTGCTGCTTAAGACAGTCTTTCCTCTTCTTCTCTGCCCGTTCTCCTTGTCTTGATTGTTTTTTTTACTGTGTGTCAACTGCTGTTGCATCAAATCAAGTTGGATGATAGAATATGTGTTGCTATTTAAATGCTAATTTCACCTCCTCTGCTGGAGAAAAAGTTTTCTCTCTCTGGTGAGGTGGCAGTAAAAACAGCCGGCTTATCTCTTGCTGAGCTCCGTTTTTATGCTCAGGTAGGGGTGGTGGGGGTGTGCAGTTAATTCCGTATGCAGATGATGACTGCAGTGGGGAAAAATACAAGAGACATAGCCGCTTCAAGATAAGCACATCCTTCAATTAACTGTCAAAATCAATTCCCCATTGGTAAAAATGGGTTATGGGACAGACAATTTTTTTTTCCTTCTTCCTTTCTCTCCCTCAATCACACACATACACAAAGAACACCTACACGGACCTGTTCACTTTAATTCCCAGGGTGCCATTGTCACCCTGTGCGCCATAAACAAGCTCTAGCCTGTATGGATGAAGAGGCAGCAGAGCCAATAAAAAGCTTTGCATATACAATGCCTATATCCACAGAGATCTGAGTGTACAGTAAACTTCTGAAGGTGCCTATCAGCACTGTTTTTAGCTGTGTTTTTTTTTTTTTTTACTGTGTTGTAGATAGGACCATATGTTTCCCTCTGCAATCAGCCTCCCCCGATAACGCCATTGGAATGCAGCAATGGTGTTCTAGTCTTGCACATATATTGCAGAGTTGCACCAAGGAATTGAATCCCTGAGCAGCTGGGAGGCATCTGCTGTTGTGTGTGTGTGTGGCACATCAGTATGTTTCACTTATTTACAAATGCCTATGGTTTTGTTTCTTCGTCATAGCTCTCATTAGTGGCGCTTTATTGACTCAGTTTTGCAGTTAAGCAGTGTTTTATTGAGGGGTTGTTTTGCGTGCTTTAAGCTATGTATGTAACGGCTAAAGTCTTCGCTGTCACCTGTACTCTACCCAGAATCACCTGCAGTCAGCCCCGTCCCATACAAATGTGCTCATCTAAAGGAAAATCAAATCAATCTTTATTTATATAGCACTTAACACACAACGCAGTTGATCCAAAGTGCTTAATAGAACCCACATAGGCAATCAGAACAAAAAGACGGAAACAAACACATTAGAAGAGCAGAGTGATGATAAATAGTAGCGATAATCATAATAGCAGTAAAAGGTTCACAAGGTTTATAGAAGCAGAAGTAACAGTGGTTAAGTTAGGCACCGTTAAAAGCTAATGAGTAGAGGTGTGTTTTAAGATGACTTTTGAAGATATCAATCGTGGGGGACAATCTGGTGGTGGGAGGATGAGAAGTCTACAATTTTTGGGCAGCGAAAAAGAAAGCCTTATCCACATAAGGCATCCGGTATACTTGCCGCAGCCGACCTGTCGCGCACAAATGTGACGTCATGGGAGAGCCGTGGGGCACTTTCATGCTAGCCTCAAAATAGCTATTTTTAAACACTAAGAAGGCTCGACACAACATGAAACTTTGCTCGAAGTATCACCAGGGGCTCTACACATTAACTCTAACATTGAGAAAATTGTTTGTGTTCACAGATTTACTCAAAAGAAATATTTTAGCAGTTGTTTTCAGGCGCTACCATCTCTGAATGCAACGTAACAGGGAGGAGAGTAAAGATGGAAAGCTCCTAAAGCTTAGTTCCATATAAATGCACGGATCATTTGTTGTTTTGTCGTTAGTGAAAAACAATATTGACCTTGTAGTTGAAAAAGGACCCTTGTATAAGAATGATATTTCCTCCTATGGAGTCCGTTCATTCGCATTCGGAGATCAACTATTTTTGACTGGCAAGATGGACCAACAACTGCTAAAGTAAGTCATTCAAAAACTTTCTTTTTATTAAATCTGTGTACACAAACAATGTTGTCAATACTTGCGTTAATGTGTAGAGCCCCTGGTGATACTTGGAGCAAAGTTTCATGTTGTGTCGAGCCCTATAATAGCTATTTTGAGGCTAGCATGAAAGTGCTCCTAGCTCTCCCATTCAAAAGGCCATTTGACTGAAAAACGAGAATACAGTCAATCTTAAAAGTGGCACTTCCAACCTAATTATGCTTTTAAACTAAAGTTTGACTAGGGTACATTCACAAAAACACCCTAGGTTGCATGTTGGCGAGAGTTACCGCTTTAGCACTTAGTCGTGGATCTCGGGACTGACAGAAGTCTTTGGTGAAACGATCTCAGATCTGTGACCTGGGACATGGGTTCTGTAATGTAAGAGGGGCTAAGTAAATGTAATGGACTCGGGGGCAACTCAGGGTTCAGTGTCTTGCCCAAGGACACTTCGACATGGGACTACAGAGCCGGGGATCGAACCACCCCCGGCCCCACCCCAACTCTCATTCACATGCTAACATCTTGCTTTGCTAAATACATCTTGGAGGACACTTAATTGCTGCTTCTATTTCATGGCATTGGTTTCTCTCTCTCTCTCTCTCTCTCTCTCTCTCTCTCTCTAGTCCAGGAACGTCTGCATTTTTAAGGGGAGTTTTGAGCCAAAAGCGATCTCCGTCCAAATAAGTGTTTTTAGCTACAGTAGAATAACTAATCTGTGTTTAAACTAACACGTCCAAACCAAAATATCTCATCAACATTCTCGTACTGGGCATGAGCAGGAGGCAGCGTGTAGACTCCGCCCTTTGCTGGTAGTTGCCATAGTGATGTTAGTAGTTTAGTCTCAGAGAACGAGACGTTATGACCAATAAGACCCAATCAGGTGGTGAAACGTTGGTCTCAGTGTCGGTGTTGCCAAAGGTCTCCGTTTGCTGCCGTTGAGACTGCAACACAACCCCGCAGATTCCAAACCAAAACGGGTCAGAAGTGTTTCCAAATGTTCAGGGTTCCCAGGGGATCTGCAGCAAAAACGGGAATCATTTATTTTCACTTTAATTCCATCCGTAAGTAACACAAAGACATAATGTGTGACTATTTTGGTCATAGGTTTCATACATTTTCTGTAATAAAACATCTAAAAGTAAAAATCCTATCAGACAGAAATCTTATCAAATCTGGGGTCCGTGGTCAAATTAGTGTCAGTTTAGGGGTCCTTGTTATGAATTAGATTTGGGAACCACTGGTCTAGCAGCCAGGGTGGCTATAGTCTATATCCACAACATTCCACTTACAGGATTGCTCCGGTGGCCCCAGAAATTCCTCTGGATGTCACTCTTTTCGGCCGGATGTCCGTCACCTTTCGCTTTCTTTGTGTTGGAATTTTAAACTCCAGTGGATTTCTAAGGACTATGGTTAACTGCTCCTCAGATCTCTGCAGGGTAAATCCAGACAGTTAGCTAGACTATCTGTCCAGTCTGAGTTTTCTTTTGAAGGACTAAAACAACCTCTGAATGTACACACGTTCCACCAAAACAAGTTCATTCCTGATGCTATTTTGCAGAGACAGCGTGGCTCCGCTAAGCGCTTAGCCCCGCCCATGAAGATTGTGATTGGTTTAAAGAAATGCCAATAAACCAGAGCATGTTATTCTCCTGTCCTGGAATGCTATGTGGCATAGCCAGACCTTCCTCCACAGCACTGTGGAGACTAGGTTGGCTATAAAATAGCATTTTAGCCTAATATAATCCTACAATAACTTGATAAAATTTTAATATGAGTTTCTTCACTCCTCTGACAGTAAACTGAATATCAATCAACAACATTCTCCCAAAAAATACCTGAAACAGTATTCAGGTATTTTTTGGGAGAAATGGTCGCCGTGTGCTCCGGACCAAAGAAGAAAAGGATAATCCAGACTGTTACCAGCAACAAGTCCAAAAGCCAGGGTCTGTCATGGTATGGGGTTGTGTCAGTGCCCTTGGCAAAGGTAACTTGCACTTCTGTGATGGCACCATTAATGCTGAAAAGTACATAGAGATTTTGGAGCACGTTTCCACTCTGTGATGGTCCATCCCAGATGCCTCTCAGCCCAGAGAAGTCGACGGCGCTTCTGAACACTGTTAACATAGGGCTTCCTTTTGGCACAGTACAGTTTTATCTGGCATTTGTGGCTGTAACTACATATTGTGGTACTTGACAAAGGTTTGCCAAAGTAGTCCTGAGCCCATGTGGTGATATTGCTTATAGATGAATGACAATTCTTGATGCAGTGCCGCCTGAGGGATCGGAGATCACGGTTGTTCAGCTTAGGCTTGCGCCCTTGTCCTTTACGCACTGAAAATCCTCCTCATTCCTTGAATTTTTGAATTATGTTATGCACTGTTGAAGGTGAAATAAGCAAATGTCTTCCTATCTTTCTTTGAGGAACATTGTTTTTAAACATTTCAATCATTTTCTCACGTATTTGTTGGCAAACTGGCGATCCTCGGCCCATCTTTGCTCCTAAAGGATTAGACCTTTCTTGGATGCTGCTTTTGTACCAAATCATAATTACAATCACCTGTTGACATCACCTGTTTCAAATCACATCATTATTTAACCAATTTATCTGATTACTAGCCCTAAATTGCTCCTGTCCCAAACTTTTTTGGAATGTGTCGCAGGTCTGAATGACAGGAAAGGATGTATATTTACAAATGAAATTAAGTTGACCAGACAAAACATGAAATATTTTGTGTTCACATTGTCTGCAATGAAATACAAGTCAAAGTACATTTAGAAATCACTACTTTCTTTTTTTATTTGTGTTTTCCATACTGTCCCAACTTTTTCTGATTTGGGGTTGTACATGTTATGCCAAACAATCAATGCTTACATCTCATAAGATGGCAAACAAGAATATTTCCCAAAATGATGGACCGTTCCTTTTAGGGCTACAACTAACAATTATTTTCATTGTCGAATAATCTGTTGATTATTTTCTCGATTTATGGATTAGTTGTTATATTGTATAACATGATAAATCTGTTAAAAATGTACACCTGGGATTTTTTCTTTAAGCCCAAGATGAAGTCCTCAAATGTTATTGATTGATATTCAGTTTACTGTCAGAGGAGTGAAGAATCTCAAATGTATTCAAATTTAACAAGCTGCAATCAGATAACTGTTACTCTTTTCTTAAAAAATGACTCAAACCAATAAATCGATTATCAATAGCTGGCGATTCATTTCATAGTTGACAACTACTGATAAACTATGATGTACCAACAGACATGCTGTTCTACATTTGTGTTGTCATGAGATGTATAAACCTCATAGTTCAATCATTTAGCCACGTAGCGAAGTCAGCCATGGCTGCACAGTCTGCATGTTTAGATCTTGGAAGTGCACTACAAAGGATCCACAACCGAGTCATCCTGACTGTTAACGACTCTGGCTTTTATGATAGATTTCTTCCCATTCAAATTGGGTAAACAAATGCCTGCCAGAGAGCTGAGGCAGTGTAAGCATTTTTCATCTCCTTCCATTAATGCTGTTTATATCACCCCGTTCCAATCCCCGGGAAACATCGGGAAAGCATCTCCAAATGCTTTCGCAATCAACATACGCTATCTGCATAACTCAATTAGGGCACACACACACACACACACACACACACTTCAACCTCCTCTCCTCGCTCTAATTTTTTCTTCTTAATATCAAGGACTTGCTGAATGACAGTCCTCTCTCCGGCTCTGTTCTCCAAAATAGACGGGCAAATAAAAAATGAGTCGTGAGGATCTTATTGCAGTTGCTCGTCTCGGTCATCAGTTTAGGGGACATTCTGGAGATATGGAAATGTAAAGAAGTGCAGAGTCATTTTGCTGTCCCTGCATTTTTTCCATGTTCATACATAGGAATGAGAGAAATGCGTGCAAATGGGTCTACCTGCCCAACTCCCGGACACTGCAACTCATAATAATGCTCGATGTTTCTGCTCTGCAGTGGACTGGGCCTCTATAGACATTTGAAATCTATTTGATATAGTCTCTATATCATATAGAATCTACTGCCTGTTTTTATAACCACAGTGTATAGCCATAAAAAATATTATTAAGGTAGATATATTGACCAAGGGAAGCCTCAATTAGCATCCTTGTCGATACTTTTCTTAGAATTCAATGAGCTACATCAATGTCAGCTGTGTTGCTCACAGGTGAATGAAGGTTAAATAAGGGGGCCATTATGCTCCAAACTTAGGTAGGTACATAGGTATACAACAATTCCCACGCCTACTTGAAAACCTGGATGAGATGAAATACGTCAATGTGACTTCCAGTCTTATATAAGTCTTGGAAACTGACATTATAGACAGGGAAATAATGTGTTCCTGGATATATTTTCAATGTAATGCAAAACCATATTTTTGGAATTGGAATTGGATAATGTATCTGTAATAGTCTAATAATCCAGTTTACAGATAGTTCACAAGCAGCAGGATGAATCTGTGGTGAACAATGTATGTGCAGTGCCAACATCCAGTTCTGTCTCCTCTTGATCTCTGTGACAGCATATACTGTGTTATAACACAGCCAAAGTCAGACGTTTGTTCTCATTTACACGTTTCTGTTTCTTTTAACTACTCAACAGTAACTCAACAGTTACATAATAGTGATTTGATCATGGCTCATGAATGTTACTTTTTTGACCAGGCATAATAGTTATTTCTGCACTGCTGCAGTAAGATGTCAATCAAGTTACGAGGTAAAGAAAAATACAGCTGTATTGTACGTAACAACCATGTTCATAGAGGATTACAGGCTTGAGAAAGTGTTCCTTTTTAACCTTGCTGCCACACAGCCAACATTTTCAGATGTATCTGGTATGTGTCAAAGTATGTTCACTTGTTTTTAAAGCATGAAAATTGGTACACCTGTACAGTTTGAGGCCCTAATAATTTTTTTTAGAAATGGAGCCATCGCAAAAACACCTGGCTTACCAAACAACATGCATGTCAGTGTCCGTCCAAATTACGCACAGTAAGCAGGTTGAACCCACTGATGGAATGCCATTTATTTTCTAAGTGTAAGTAAGTGAAACTGAGTCCAGCGCGAGGGAGATCTGACTTAGGAGGAGGAGAGGGAATCAAGGCCAGCGTCTCCACGACAGGGGACAGTGCGCACAGATCCACTGCGCATGAATGAAATAATGAAATAGTAAATACAGTAACAGAAATATGTACAGTGGTTGAAACATATATGCCGAGTCTCCTACTACTTTTTCACATTCTGTCTATGGCATCCAAACAGCACTGTAAAGCTGCTGCATTCGGCCCAGTGTTTGGTGGCTCGGTTCATTTTCTACACCCTGTTCACTTACTTACAAATCATCCACGGGATCGATTTAGCATCACATGAGTTTGCCCACCCGACGCTGCGTTTGTTCTTGGGGAGATGGATCTGTGCATCCCGCCTCCTGTACGCCATGGATGTATGTGAGCCTCAGCAACTCACAGTCTGTAGTTTTTTTTATTAATTTGACACCCTCATGTTTTACAGAAGTTATTAAGTGGCCTTCAGTTAATACCTTTCCCATTTGGGTTTTGGCCTTTTGGTATAAAACATTATCCACATAAGTGATTCAACTTTTATGGAGTATCAGTGGATATAATTGTTTTTTCATAGTCAACGCCATAGACAGCATGACAGTAACTGAAGTGGGAACTTTATTTTGTAATATTTGATGAGTTCCGGCACTTTTCAGTTAGAATTCGCCACGTTACAGAGCCAGACAAGACTTTGCGGACGGCCCGCACATTCTCACGTCTGCTGGAGAGTTTGCATGACGGCCCGCACATTCTCATGTCAAGCACATTTTTATACATCTCACCGTGTGCATGAAAACATGAGAAGTTTATAAATGAGGCCCCAGGACTACTTTGAAGAGTTATGTTGAAAAGCTCAGTTTTTGGGAAGGAAGATGCTGGCTTACTGTGGAATAAAGGCCAAAAGATGTGTTTTCAGATAGAACTCCGTAGTGTGGACCTTTGATCTTTAACCTGATATATCCTGGTGTGTGCATGTTTAAAAAATACAGCTGAAATAACCCAATTATTTAAATCCATGTGAACAGTGATCAAGATGTGAAGAAGCCGCACAGTGCCTGAGTCGACCGCACTCAGTACTGATAAAATGTCTTGGACGTCTTCAAGACCAAAGAGCCAATCCAGTTTCCTTTAAGTTAGCGCTACTGGAAGTCCCAACTTTTATCAAACTTCAAACTGAGTAGTTTGTCACAAGTTTTCATCTCTGACCTTAAGACTCCTGTGGTCTCCTTCACGAGAACATTCCCATTAAAAAATGTTAAACGTTTGTTATTCAAAGAGAGTCTTATTTACCTTACGCAGTGTTTGACCAAGCACCCTCATGAGGAAGTGTGCAGCCCTGCTGGGACTGATGTCATCCTCTGATTATGAGTTTGGTTTCAGACTAATCGCTTCAGCCTTCACTAAATCACTGGGCTTGAATGAGCATTCTACACTCAGAACATCTGTTGAAGCGGCAGGGGTTTAATGATTAGTTATCCATTGATCAAGGCCTGTTTATGTTTGATCTATCAAAGTGGGAGCTCATCTAAGAAGAGGGAGATGGAGAAGCTGATTCTTGCTGATTTCCTCTGATTAAAGGGCCAATGTGAATAGCCGAGTCCCATCCCTTTATCACATGATATACTGCTAAGGATTGCCTTGATCAAATGGAAGGAGGGCATTGGTTATTCATGGATCTGAAGTCTTTTTTTTTTGGTGCCCCTATGTATGTTTGATAGCCTGCCAGACAAATACGCATTTGACAGTGTGATTGGACTACACTATTTGTAAACATAGCCATACTGAGAAATACGGAGAGAGCTGATTACTGTTTAATTGGCTTTTTATCGACTTATTTGGCAATGGCTTGAATGTGATCATCAATTTAAAATAGTTGCGCACTATAGCTTTAACGTTGTGAAACGATCACAGTTTTGTTATGTTTAGGCACAAAAACTACCTGGTTAAGTTTAAATAAAGAAGGTGGTTTGGGTTAAAATCAGACGTTACTTTACTTCCTGAAGGTTACGCACGTGTAGCTGATCGTGACGTGGCTCCGTTGAACTTGAACCCCGGTCTCCTGGATGAAAGTCCTAGGCTGTCTGCCATCTTTTACCACGGCCACTTGTCAACACCAGCCGTGATTGCTGATTGCACAAATGACCTATGGGAGCGTTTGTTGCTGAACAGACGTACTGGATTGTGGCGCTCCTCTGTCAGTCATAGTCTCTTGAGACTCTTCATTGGGTCAGGGGTGAAGTGGAAGATAAGGCAATATTATAACATTTTGAAAAATCCGCTCTGCGCTCCATCCAAAATCTTCCCACTCGCTCGCTCTCAAGCTCTGGTGGAGAAGCATTCATTTTATATCTAGGAGGAATCAGAACACTGTCATACATTTATTCACAGGTCAGTCTGTATGTCAACCAGTGCACTGTTTCAGTCCTGTTTTCTCACTGACTGACAGTGACCTCAGAGAGGTGAAGCAGAAGGGGAGGGGTTTAAATTTGGTTGAGACAGCTGGAGGCTGTAAGGTTCACTGGCAGTACCAAAAAAGATCAGGACAGGTGCAGCAGAGGATAACTCCATCAGGTTCTCACAGTGTGTGATATTTGAGCGAATGTACATGTGAACATGTTACATGTTAAAATTAAGCAACTCTCCACAGTAGATAAAAACACTAGCTGCTTTTTTGACAACCATCGTATTATGTCTTCAGGTGCACAGCGTGTGCAAAATCAAACAGAGCAGTGAATAATCGGTATTTGCGGCATGCGGTCCAGTCAGAGCAGCAATGTTTGATTTAGGTGTCAAAACACATTAAAATGAATGACACCAAACAAGAAAGCCTGGGCATTCTATCCTAATAAATGATGTGTGAAAGTGCCTGGTGCATTGTAAATGATTGAGAAGGTGGGGGTAAGCTGAAGAGCTAATTGTGACGGAGGGGCGGACTGATGGTTTTAGATGGGGAGCTGAGGAAAAACAAGCGCACATGGACTTTGGATAATATCCACTGTATGGTGGAGCTGCATTTCTTTGGGAGTCCCATGTGGTCCGGACTCCCCCTCCCACTATCCCACATAGCCATCCCTCACATTATGCATGATCACTCCCAGCTACTGCGCTATGACATTTATTCATTAACCCAGCAGCATTGCACAGGCGCCTGCAAAAAGATCTGAATACAGCGTGAGCCGAGCGATGGGTGTCAACATTCATTAGTCTGATTGTCAACTGACTCATCAAGCGTGCCACCAACAGGCGCACAAAAGTTTGTGTGTGAGTTAAGGGGGATTTCAAGTTTCCCTGTTGGAGAGTTCAATCTGAACAAGTCATTCGTACACTAAGGGGTTAAAAGTTCCATAAATGATAGAACCATCGTCCGGAAGTTTCTCCCCATAATTCAGTCTTTGTTTTTGAATGATACTCGACCATTCAATAAGGTTTGCAACATTTGTAGTAATTTGAACTCAAAGCTTTATTCTAAAGAAATAAAGACATTTCTCACAAAATCCAAGGCATGGCAAAGCCGGCAACTGACATCCAGGGCCTGGCGGCCCAATGGCTGGCCGTATGGCTTTTACTCTGTGGTAATTTGTATTATTCAACAACAAAAAAGCAATAGAAAGGCAGATCATCAGCGCAGGCTTTTCATCTGCTCTTGTGAAGCTGTGTCTTGGCCTTGTGTGGCTTTAGAGAAATGAGTGCAATTCAAAGGCTTCCTGGGTTGATGCAGTTAGGGTCAGTGTTGGTCATCTTACTTTAAAAAAGTAATTAGTTACAGTTACAAATTACTTCTACCAAAAAGTAATTGAGTTAGTAACTCAGTTACCACATTGTAAAAGTAATTAGTTACTCAGCAAAGTAACTGACGTTATGTTTTATGTTCTATAACGCTATTACGTAACATCTTTAATGTCAAAGATGTTTATATTAACTGAAGAATAAAAACACTATATACAGTATTTTAGAACTTTTGGTATTTATTTGAACTCAATAGATTGCAGCCTGCCATATGATGTGCATAGAAATATAATTGCAATCAATGTGTTCAGCTCAGCCTTGATCACCTGTTGCTGACCCGAAAAATCGAGCGTTGCTTGTTTTAACAGAGTGGCTCCGTCTCCTTCGCTGGAGCTCACGCTAGCTGCATTTGGGCTCGGGGTTATTATGGGGTTGGGTTAGCAGCAGCAACAAGTGTCGTGTTAGCATGTGTTGATGTGAGGTGCTTCATAAGATTCTTTGCTTGAGGCAGACGTGGATAAAGTCTTTTTTCCTGGGCATAGCGTGCATGTTACATAAACATTCTTGTCTTTAATTTCAATGAGCGAGAAGTAGTGCCGGTACTTCCAGTTCAACAACGCTACCTTTGAATTTCCCTGGCTCGTCGCCATTGTCGCTGTCCTGTGTTTAGTGGTAGTCAGAGCGTGCAGTGAGACAGCGTGAGCAGGGCATCCGCCCACCCAGCCAATCATCATCACATTTGCAACGATGTCATCATCAAAATGTTTTGTCTGCATTTTGCACGGAGGAGTTAATTTAGTGACCATAATTCCACCTCCATGCCTCTTTAAAAAGGCTGTACTCATGAACCATCCGTACATACAGTATAGTTATGAAAAGTAATGCAATGTAATGCTCATGTATTCCACTTATTTATTGATGTGTGCACCACGATGACTGCGGCGGATGTTCGTGTCCCTAGAGTAATACTTAAAGGGACCGTTGTTTAACCCAAACCACAATGCTTTTTTAAAATCTCAACTATCATTTTGGTTCCTAAACTTAGGGTAACCTTTTTGTTACATTGTATACATTTGATCCCGTTAGTTTTGGTTCCACACTGCAGTTATGCAAGCGCACTAAAGAACTATACAACTGAGAGCTCTGTATCCAGCTCACAGGTCCCTTTTGTCAGCTAAACTTAACTTTAAAGACTGCTAAACTTAACTGTCATGTGAGCGGTCGCCATGTGACCGGTTATCGTTGTGATGTGACTGGTCGTCATGTGACCGCTCGCCATGTGACCCGTCGTCATGTGACTGGCCGGCGGTCGCAGTAATTTCGTAGGATATTGTACGAATTGTTGTGCATAACATTTTGTACGATATCATATGAACCTGTTCATGACAAGGTGTTGCTTTTAAAGTGTTTTAATCTCTGGGATCTGTAAGATTTTCTGAAAGTTTCAATCCCTGTTACAGGTGTGAATCCTTTCAGTATTTCATCCTGATATCACCTAAGCTGGAAATTGTTACATGACAGGAGTTTGCACTCCAGCACTTTTATTCTATCCTCAGGCAGTAATTACTGACTGGATCAATCTTTATGGAGATCTATTCTAATTTCCCTGAATAATTGTCATTAGAACATGACACTGAGCTGTCCGTCAAGCCAGCAGCAGAGTCACCTGGAGTCCCCATCCTCCCCCTTTAGTCCTTAAAGATATGTATCCTCTGTCCCAGTCATGCAAATCAACCACAGGGTAGGATTCAGGTATTTAAATATATTTAAATCAAATTGAAATATATTGAGATGAGCAGGTCTGCTGCCTGCGAGCCAAATCACAGTGATTGCTGTGTGCATTCATGAGATCTTTTTTTTTTTCTCCTGCACCCTTGTAGGAGATCTGCACAGTCAGACACCTGCAGCTGACTTATCCGACAGACTTTCATTATACTTCTTTACACTGCCTTCTGTCAGTCCTGTCTCAGGATTAAAACAGATCTACACTTAAAATGAACAATGCCAAATTGCAAAGCTTTGCAAAGTCTTGACATGCTGCTGACCCAGTTTTGTTAAGAAGGAAGAAGAACCACTGCAGTATGTAAAACAAGTCAAACACAACATATGTGAAAGCAGTTTGCTCATGCTCAAAGTGGTCATGTCATCATCAACACAGTAGTGTTCAGTGATTGGTCTATGCATAGACTGTAAAGACAATGGACGTAGCAGCAGTGACGTCACCCACTGGTTTGTTGACTGCCATTTTGAAGCCTTGAGTTTGGCAATTAGGACGTTGGCATCTTTCTTTTTTTTTTACACCATACGTGACGATCTTGTTATGAGATGGTGGAGCTGGGGAGGTTGATGCGGCCAAGCCTGTCTTGTTTATGGTTGCAATGGTGTTGTGCTAAGCTAAATGCTAAAAAGGGAAAGTTGACAATTTTCATCCCTTCTGATGTCATCCAGTGGAGCTTTACCAGAGGATGAATATGGACCGTCAGGTACTGGCACCATTCATCTTCATGTACAGCAGAACAAAAAATCTACAGACTTTCTCTTAAGTTATCAGTTAATGCTACAATAGCTAGCTTAGTTGGCAGAACACATTTTAAAGGGGTGATAGAATGATTATATTGGGTATTTCACACTGTTCCTCGTCAACTTTCCCTTTCCTAATAGGGTATGTAACATTGTTTGGGCTGAAAATGTCCCAGGTGCTTTTCTGTGGGTCCTGTTACATCTCTGTGCAATGGCTCTATTTGGAACGAGAGCTTTTCTTCCAAATATGGTATGCTCATGAATATTTAGATGAGCTGTGGGCTGATTGGTTGAGCACCCCAATACACACACATTGGAGACGAGACAGCAGGTCTCATATTTAGCTAGTTACTAAATTCACTTTTGAGAGTTCTTTATGTAATAAATCAACTATATAAAGCTCAAATATGGGCCTTTTTACGAAAATTGATGGCTAATTGCAAATTTGGTAAGACGTGTCGGACTTCAGATCCTCCACACAGTCTGACGAGACAGCGGCAGCCCGCTGTGCTCCATACCCAGAGAAACGTCACCGTTTCTGGATTATTGGACTACCAGGACTCGGCCGTCTGCCGGCTGTCGACATAATTATAGTATATTTACACTTAGAATTTCATCACGCCACTTATATCACAGCTACCGTGAGGTCTAACAAAGCTAACACTAGTGTCCAATTTCAATTTAATGCATTTATATGAATTTGAGGGCTTTAGTTAGCTGCTAGTGTCCCTTCAATCCTATGTGTAAACATCGCGGCTAGGTAGCTCCACTTTTGGCATAATTATAGTATATTTACACTTTGAATTTTCGTCACGCCACTTATATTACAGCTACCCTAAGGTCTTACAAAGCACTTGTGTCCAATTTCAATTTAAGGCATTTTTGTAAATTTGAGATGTCTATTTAGGAGGAGCTGTCAGCTGCTAGCTATGTGTCCCATTCAATCCTATGGAAGATTGCCCTTTCACTTTCGGCATAACTATCATATATTTACACTGTGAAATTCGTCACAGTGCTTACATCACAGCTACCCTAAAGTCTTACAAAGCTTAGCTAACACTTGTCCAATTTCAGCTCTCACACATACCGGCCATTTAGCAGGAGGGGGGAGAGAGGCCCTGCAGGCCTTGGAGCTCTATCAAAGCCTCGGAATTTAGTAGTCCAGTATTCCAGAAACGTTGACTTTGCACGTGTATGCAGCGCCGTGGGCTGCCGGCCATGATGGAGTTCCATCTAGCTCACAGTGGGCAGGGGTCTGTGAAGGAGGACAGGCCGGGTAGCGAGGCAGCAACCCAGGCAGCACCAGCCGCTGAACTCCGACACACAGTCGGACAAAATTTGCAATTAGCCATCAATTTTCGTTAAACAGCACATATTTTACCTCTACATAGTTGACTTCTCGCATAAAAAAAGTAATGTATAAAATTTCTGAGATCTGGGCGACCTAGATTCAGAAGACTCGCTAAGCTGACCTCAGGTCAGTGAGATTTGCAGAGGAAGGAGGTGTCAATGGGATGTTGAGGTTCTATGCATGTCCTATTTACCCACCAAACTGTTGTTATTCAACTATGAAAAGGTGAAATCGGATTTGCATTCTATCACTCCTTTAAGGCAGCCAATATTTTATAATTAACTTTGCTTAAAGTTCAAGTTGAAAACATGGACACCCCAAAACAACTTGAGCTCTATTTTAATGTCCACAGTGTTAGCATGGTTAGCATTGCTAAGCCTCTGTCCTGATTGACAGGTCCTGAAGCATCCCCTGCTTTATCGTCAATAAAATAAATACAAATAAATGGGACCATCATTTACAAAATGAACATCATGCTGTAGTGAAGAAGACTTGAAACTAGCGTTTAAGACCATAAACTCATTATGAAAATGTTTACTGAGGTAATAAATCAAGTGAGAAGTAGGCTTATTTTCTCATAGACTTCTATAGAAACTGACTTCTTTTGCACCCAGTGGAGTCGCCCCCTGCTGGAAAGGGTGAGTTGGAGATGCTAGCAGCTAACCGGGCAAGCTACCCACCAGCAGCATCGAGACAGGGTGAATTAAAACAATGTCTGAGTTGAAAACGCATCTTGTTGTCACGTAAGGGTCCTGTTCATGTTGCACAGACATTTTAATTGCATTTTGTGTCTGTTAAGAGGCACAAAGGCACTCTAAAATCTGCCCTGACAACTGCCGTTTTAGCTGAGTGGAAGCTATTGGAGCCAGCTGCAGCTTCTCCTTGTTGCCTGTACCAATTGGGGTCAGGTTTTTTTCAATCGAAAGTACACGCGTAATTATAGCGATCAAGATTAACGTAACAATTGCCCGGAATTCTCCTTTAACACACTTCCGCATTGGCTTCACTTTTCAGGCCTGGAAGCTTCGTCAATTATTTTTACAGTCTATGGGTTAGTCTCGGTCTCGGTTAGTAGTCTAAGTGATTATTTCCACATGTGACTCTCACAAAAACTGAGATTGCAGAATATAATCAGGCGTTTTATCCACTTTTTTTCTCTGCTACATTGATGCTGGAATGTCTTCTTTCAGCATCTTGATGAAGTTGTGGTCCATCACACCCTCAAAGAAGAGAGACACAGAGGGAAAGATAGAGAGAGAGGGAGATCTCAATTACAGCAACAAGTAGCAGAGGTGGAGCTCTGTGTCAATTGAACAGGCCTTTGTGTCAGCAGGTTAATACCCTGTCAGAAGTGGAAGTTCAGTGCAATTTCCAGCATGTGATCCAGTGGCACTTAGCTGACATGTTCAGTTGGTACATGTCTCGGAGATAGCCCGAATGAATAGTACAGAATGTATAACGGTTTGACCACATATACCGTACACATCATGCTTTCCACTGATTAAAGCTTCACACGTCCTAATTTATAGTATTGGCATGACCTTTTAAATTCATGTATTGTTCCTGAAAACTCTTTAAAAAGTCTATTTACAAATGTCATGTTTTCCTTCATGCATTAGTATATTTGTCAGAATTGGTTAATTTTTGTTGAAGTTTTGATAGAGCCAAAAGCCAAAACAGTGATAGCGGTGGCAGGAAATATGACCACATATTTAAACCAGAGAACGTTGGTCGCGGTTTGAAACGTAAAGGTTGCAATTTTAAGCACGTCTTTAACATTCACAAACGGTCGCAGTTACTTAACTTCCGGTTATGGACGAGATGCTGAATGTGAAGTAAAAAAAAAAAAAACTCAGCCTTTGTCTTTTATTTTGAAATATTTTACTTCTGCATCACCTCACCGTCCTCTCGTTTTGTCATTCTTCAAACAAAGAGAAGAATAAAGGAATTTGCTAAAAACCCAAATCAGAGCGTTTTTTGAATTGGTTTTCATGTTTTTCGTTTTTAAAATCAGAAACCAAATACTGAAATACTGCTCTGCATTTCCATTTATTATTTTGTTTTTAATTGAAAAACATGCTATTTCTGTTTGATGGCTTCTTGGTTCAAATGAAAAAACAAACTATCAAAACCTGCACGGTTCCATTTGTAAAGTGCAACCAATAAGGACGAGGATCAGTGTCCAATATTTTTCCATTTCAGTCTTACTAAATTCCAGTCTGGTTTGCGTAAAAAGTATTCTACAGAAACTGCACTACTTAACATTTCTAGTGATATTATGATGTCGCTGACTCTAAGGAATATACAGTTTTGGTCCTATTGGACCTTTCATGTGCTTTTAACACTATTGATCATACTATTATGATAAATAGGCTTCACAATCTGGTTGGGATTTCTGGATCAGTTTTAAAATGGTTTTCATCCTACCTTTCTGGTAGACATTTTAGTGTTTATGAAAATCAGGTCATGTATAAAACTGCAGAGTTGTCGTGTGGGGTACCTCAGGGTTCTGTCTTGGGACCTATTATGTTCCTTTTGCACATATTTCCTCTAGGACAGATAATTAGTCAATTTAGTGACATATCTTACCGTCTGTATGCGGATGATACTTAACTGTACTGCTCGTTTAAGGAATCTGAGTTCTATAAACTGTCTTCTATAATCAACTGCTTGACGAGTATCAAACAGTGGTTATGTAACAACTTTTAGCTTCTGAACTCAGATAAAACAGAAACACTAATTGTCGCCCCTGAAAGTAGAAACACTCAGGCTCGTCTGTCCAGCCGAGCCTCAGGAGCTTAGATGTTGTTTTTAATTCAGCCATGTCCTTGGAGCACCACTCTAAACAATTAGTTAGAAACTGTTTCTTCCAACTGAGGAATATTTCCAAATTAGGAACACTAGTGTCAATTCATGCTTTCATTCCTTCTCGCTTAGATTAGTGTAACAGCCTTTTTACCTGTTTGAGTAAGACAGAGCTTTACCGTCTCCAGGCTGTTCAGAACTCTGCTGCAAGACTTTTAACTCAAAAGAGCACATATCACACCTGTTTTAGCAGCACTTCACTGGTTACCAGTCCAGTATAGAATTCAATTTAAAATCCTGTTCCTTACTTTTAGAGCCCTGCACGGTCAAGTTCCTCCCTACATCTCTGACTTGATACAGCTTCATACTTCTGAGGTCATTAGGTCAGAGGCTATTAGTGGTTCCCTGCACTAAGAGACTAAAGCCACTATATAACCTTACAGGAAACAAATGTAAAATGTCAACAAAAAAAATCATAATCTTTACATTACAATACTGAGTGAAGTTTAGAAAGACAGTCAGAATCAGTCCTTCCTCCTGTCTTCTGTCCACTGCCTGCAGGTGCTGCTGGTAGAAAGAAAGGGGCTGGTTAGTCTCACTTAGAGGGGATCGATCATTCCAAGCAGTGGCTCCTAGGCTATGGAATGTCTTGCCTCCCTCTCTACGTTGTGTGAATCTTGTTGAATCTCTTAAAAAACAACTGAAGACTCTGCTATTCAAGCAGGCTTTTAGTTAGTTGAGGGATTTTTATGGTTTTCTATTTGTATTTAAATGTTCTTGTATTTTAATTTGTTGTATTGTATTGCATTTAATTGTGAAGCACTTTGCAATTGTTATCTGTGGAAGGTGCTATACAAATACACTTTACTTACTTACTAATGCTGCCGTGGATTTGCTGCTGTGGTTTGCACTTCAGGGCCACCAAAGGCGCCACTACTAGAAAGGTATATAGGTCGTAATTGCTGCTTGAATGACGTCTGGGAATGTTTCTCTGGTAGGGGGGGCTCACGTGCAGTATTAACTCTGTGAAAGTTCTTTGTGTTTTTTTAACATTTATGATGTTATGTTACGATAGTCACGTTTTTGTCAATAGTGTAGCTCTTACCTTTACTCTTACAGTACCTAAAGTAAAGTACTATAAAGAGTGACATTGGGATTATGTTTTTTTTTTATCAACATAATACATATACATATACAAAATAGTGTACCACCGGTATGTTCAGTTATAATAAAGCTAGTTGGAATACTTCCTATGTGCATTACTCAGATTTATTTGACACACAGCAACTGTTGCATTCAGGAAGGTTGTCAGAAAAGGAGAGGGGAAACTATGCAGGGATATAATGGGCTATTTGACAAAAAGGAGAAACATTTCCTTTATTAAGTAGACAGTTAGGGGCACCTTACAGCCGTGTTTTGGCTTCATTCTCGGGCCTAAATTACAAATCATCCAGAAAGGGATCTCAGCTGTGAAAGTAGCAGCATTAGCAAACAAATCACTAGGAAAAACTTCAACGACGACGCTGCTTTTCTCCCCCATTTTGTTTCCACTAGCCAGCATTACCTAAGGGAGAGGTATATGAATAATAGCAAGCAGTGACAGTCCACTGAGGCTTGCATTCAAGACTTTCTGACAGCAGCAGAGTTTGGGAGAGAATATAAGGAAAGTTGGTTGAGGTTTGGTTCTTCATTCTCCCTCTACACCCCTGATGGTGTAATGACAACCATATTCTCCCCCTCTTATTTCCCACCTGGGGTGGGGAAGCGAGCTCCGCTTGGGGCCGCCACATGTCTCCTCCGCACCGCTAATCACTTTAACCCTTGGACGTGATTATTTATGAGGGACAGCCTCACCGGTGGATACATTCTTTGAACCATAATTGTGTTTGCGGTTTGAAACGTGTCTCCTGCTAGATTAAATTTAAAAGTCTAATGGTTCTATGTGGCGCAACGTAGGCAAAGCAAAATAGTTGTGTGTTTACAGTTTAGCAGACGGACGCTCTGAGGTAGTTTGCCAACACTGAAGACTTCTTGAACTTTTAATGAAAAACCATGTTGCAATTTATGTGATTGGCAGGTAGTTTGTTGGTTCTCGCCTGCCCTGGGAAGATTAAAGATGCATTGTGTCTATTTGCAATGCGCTCAGTTTGTCTTCTTGACCGCACAATAAGCCACAGTGAGTAATGGGCCCCGGGCAAATTAAGCAGCTTGATTAACTCTCCAATATACATCGTGTCTTCACAAATGGTGTCTTTCTTTGCTCTAATGGAGTCTCTAAAGAGCTCGTGTGGATGGAGTTTGTTGTGAGTGTCGCCTAAAGTGTGCAGAGGCGGCAGCGGCCGCTGCGGAGAGGAAGCTCTGTGGCGGCGAAGACCCCGGAGCTGGAATGCAGTTTAATGGCTCGGAAGGCAAGCTCGTTTAGTCACATATGCAGCTTCCATGCTTAATGATGATTACACCAGCACGTCTTCCTGCAGGCCTCGGAGCTGTACACAGCGGCCTGTGATGGAGGAGATGTACGCATTGGATCACACTCACTTCATTAGCGCTGTGAAAACTGTATTTAACAAGTCATTTGCTCTGTTGCTAACTGCTCTAAATCCTAATTTCTTAAAACAACAAACAATTTCAACTTAAACAAACTAACTTGGAATTGAGTAGAAATGTAAAAAGAAGACAGAATAACAGATCATGACACAAGTAGAAACAAAACTAGATCAAAACCTAGTATGTGGTTGGACCGTGTAAGGTCAATGTGCTAAATTGTGGCCATATACATATTTAATTTAGAAAAAATAATAAATTCAGAATAGGATTTGAATTTATATTTTAAATATAACTAAATGTTGTTGTTTTTTTAGCAGCAACAGCATAGCCACTATATAACCTCACTGGAAACAAATGTCAACAACAAAAAAATCGTAATCCTTACGTCACAATACTGAGTGAAGTTTAGAAAGACAGTCAGAATCAGTCCTTCCTCCTGTCTTCTGTCCACTGCCCGCAGGTGCTGCTGGTAGAAAGAAAGGGGCTGGTTAGTCTCAGCCAGCAGCTAGTTGACAAGCATTTCAATCAGGAGACACTTTGTTGCAGATATGCAAAGATTTATTGTACATGCATATTGTGAAATGTACAGTCTTTGGAGATTAGACTAGACTTTGGAGATTAAATATTTTTTAAAGGGGTAGAGAAGCCAAGACATATCCCCCCTTGATGGAGCCTAAACACTAGTGATGATGGAGACGGAACCCAGAGACCGAACGAAGGAGCTGCCTGCCGGAAGGGGACTCAGGGTGCCGTGGTTGACGATGACCAGAGGTGGAAGGGGAGGAGGAGTGTTGCACGTTTGCTTGAACAGACAGCTGACAGCAACGGAGAGAATACATTTAAAGCAGGCTTTCATGCTGTGATTGGATCATGAATTTCATGGGCAATTCTGGTTGGTTTACTGAAAAGTGAATGCCTGTAAACAGCTGAATAGTTTAGGAAAAGAGAGTGGTGATTGAAGTTATTAGAAGTCTTCCTGAGCTTCATTTGTCAAATTTTAAGATATGTGGCAAACTAAGCTAAAGAGTTAGGCTACAAACAGGCAGCTTTTATTTTTATATATAAACACAAAACTGCTTTGCTAGCTTGATCTTGTAATAACTAAGATATCTGCTGAAACAAAATATTTTTACCATTGACAGATTTAGCTCCTGTACATCCACGAATTTCACATTTTCTAAATGTCTAGTTGACCAATCACATTGCCTGGTCAGATCTACTTGTTGTATAATAAAAAAATAAATAAAGTATACCTTAATTAGTTATTTGTTTTGAACAAAAACACATGTGTCATATATAGCCTATGAGGGATTTTTATTTCAATTTGATTTGCATTGACATAAATTCACATGTTTCAAAATGTCAATAAAAGCTGAACACTTTGGTAGATGTAGAGGCCTTTAGTGTAAATCCAAAGAAATGCAGATGCATACAACCAAGTCACATTAAAACAGTCTCACAGTGGCCTAAAGAAATCTATAGCTGAGATGTAATCTAATTTCCCAACAGGGAACAAAAGAAAAGATGTGAATGCCTCTGGAGCGAAAATGACTTGGATGTAAAGCTACAATACAATGAGCTGGTCTGTGTGAAGCGTGTGTGTGTGTGAGTGGATACTTCACTACTCGAAGTAGTGATGAAACTATGAAGGTAAATATGGTGCAAAATGTGAGAGCTTGTAGAATACAATGTGAGAACAAAAAATCTGAACTCGTATGTTAAAATTCGCACTTGTAAAAAATATTCACACACGTGAAAAGAATTTGAAGTTACACAAAGAAAAAAAACACGAGAGCTTGTGAAAAAATGTGAGAGCTTGTAAAAAAAATGAGAGCTTGTAAAAAAAATTTGAGAGTTTGTACAAAAAATCTGAACTTGTAAATTGAAATTTGTAGAAAATGTTCACACACCTGTATCTGAATCTGCGCCTCGACTTTTGCAAAACCTTTGGCGATACATTTGGTGCAAAACTAATTAGTACCTGTGGACTTAGGCTGTGGAGCTCTGAGCCAGCAGAACGAGGAAAGCAAGGTCTCTATCACCAGATGAGGGACAACTCTGTCTGGCTTATTTATGTAGCATGGAAGCTTGGTGGAATAGCATGCTAGCGTTAGCTAACTAACCAGCCAACCCGCTTCTAAATAAATACCTTGTAATACCTTATAACACTTTTTAACAGTCAAACTGAAACACTGGCGGTGAGCAACAGGTCCTGCAGCCGCAGACCGACCGTGGGGATCGGCTAGCGTAGCAAAGCACATTGCTATTGCTAGAAAGCTTGGCTGCCGACCTCGACCTGCAGTCGGAGCTCGAGCGGGACACGGAGAGCTCCAGACCCGGTAGCAGCGGCCCATTCCCCGGCCATGACCAGAGCTTGCTTTGCTGATATTGTGCCCACATTGCAACCGCTTAGGCAGCAACAATAATTTCTGCAGAATGAGTGTTCCTTAGCCCTCATTGCGGTCGAAAATTGCACCCACGTAGCAAGGAACTCTAAACCTTCTAAAATTATAATCATCATTGATGAACATGACAAAGAGATTTATATTGCCTAGTTTTTAAACAGTACTTTGCCTTATAAAATAATTATTTTCCCTTGTGGATGCAATTCTCGGCAGGGATGTGGGCACAACATCAGCAAAGCAAGCTCTGGTCATATTGACCACCACCATCAATTCTAAGTATTCCTGTTGGCTTCAAATTTTACATTTGCGTTTGCATGAACTGGGGTAGACGCTCCAGAATCATGCGCCATCTTGAAATACGTTAGCCGGTAAGGGACATACAGGACATACTGCTCCGCATTTCGCGCTTTTCACTCAGTGGCACTGACTGTGACCGACTCTTTTCTTTAACTGTCTATGACTTTGACGTATGCCAGGGAGGGAGGGGACGAAGATTACTTGTGACTCACTGCCGGCAGATTTGAAAGCCTGTTGCGTCTGTTATTGAGGACATGTAACTGAGTCGCTAAGGAAATTAAAACGCAACAAAACCAAAGTTAATATTGTTGTGGCTTTTCCAAGATGGAAAGAGCTGTTGAGGAGCAAGGATTTTAAAAGGGACGTCGAAGTTGCCTGCTTTCTTCTCAACAGGTAATTCTGCCTATTTGTAAGTTTTATAGTTGCTACTTGCTTGGCTAAATATAGCACGGTTGTGCATAACGCTAGAACGACGTCTAGGATACTTTTCCTCGCGTCAATGATGAAAAAGGATTGTCTACCTTGTAACATAAACGTAATCATATGTGCCGTGATTTCCCTGGCAGACAACTCACGTCATGCAGTTGTAACACAGACTAGCTACTAGAACAGCTGCGTGGAAACGATGGAGACACTAAGAGATCATTTCAGTTTCATTGACATTGTTCATGCTGCTCAGAGAAATATATTAAAAACGCAAACCTCCGTTGCTTCTCTCCTACGCTGTAAACATCGCCTTACACTATTAATCTGGTACAATATACAGAATAACGATAGCATGATACTTTACTAACATTAGCTTGCATATGTTTGGGAACCTGATAGCTGATGTTAGCAATGAAATGGTACCAAAATAACATCAAACTATTATTACACTGGAAGGGACACTCACGGACGGTTGTTGCTAATTTCGGGTTCGGCCACCGTAGGAGTTATAACGCACTCGGAATGGGGGGGGGTCTAGAAAGTAATATTCAGTTGGTTGTCATGTACAATTTCACCGCTAGATGGGAAAAATTCTTACACACTGGGACTTTAACATACAAGTTCAGATTTTTTATTCTCACATTGTATTCTGCAAGCTCTCACGTTTTGCACCATATTTACCTTCATACTACTCATAGCCTCCAGAGTAGATGATTACATCTCCTCTTATTCTCATGGCTTACGTTTCAGACACGTCATTTCCTTAGAAGTGCCTGTTACTGGAGTGTAGATGCACATGTCAGTAATGTATGCACACAAAAGTGTACAATGGGTGTGCACTGATTTAAAAAGTGTGCAGCTGATACAAATTGGGAAGAACTTGTGCAGACATGCATTCTTTCTAATATCTTTGCATCAGTACAACTCTATGTATTTATCCTCATGGGAACCAAGGAAAATAAGTTTTTTCCTAATCATATTTTTTGTGATTCCATACCTGTTTATGGTTAAAAAAAATCCTACAATTTACACATTTTAATTTGAATTTTTATTTTACAGCATGTCCACTGTAGTGGACAACAGGATCATTTGAGTACGAAGAGACAAATTTGGTAGATACAAATTTTACCAGATTATAGAGTTTTTATTAACCAAGAATACATACATTTTGGGCTGTAGAGTGATTATTATCCAAGAATACAGACATTTTGATTACAAAATAGACACATTTATTTAATAATCCCAGGGGGAAATTATTTTTGTTAAGGCTCCAGATGTACAAACAACATACATTATACAAACAACATATATAGTAAACACAAATTTACACTATAATACAATATACAATATATAAAGCTCAAGTGGACAATTTTTAGAGAATCCTGTATTCAGTATCAAGTGTCCAGAATTATTTACGGTGCAAAAAATGTATCATTCTTGAATCCTTTTCCTTGCATTTTGCAAGGATATCTTTACTATTAAAGCTTAACACTTTGTTATGGCCATAGCTTTTTATTGGTCCCCTTGAATCCTTTTAGCGTTATTTGAACAATGAACATAAAACTAATGTGTAACAGATTTATTTGGATTTTTTTCCTTCTGTCATACTGAATCCAATCTAGTTTTTTCCTTCACTCTTCATTTTGTTCTTAGTATTTTCTTTGTTAGTGGTGATAGTCCTGGAAGCAATTTCTCTTTTTGGTAATGCAGAGGAACATCTTTCATTTGGTACATCTCATGTACGTATTGCTCTTGCAGCCCTTATTTCTGCATCTTTCTGCATGCTTGGTATCCATCATCTCAGGCACGTGCATGACTCCTAGTCTGCGCACAGGTGGCTCATATGCCTTAATTTAGAAATGTGACCAGTGATTTGATATTTTGATTAATTCCTCCTCTCTGTTATGTTAGTGACAGCACACTTCCACACTAGAGACCAGTTCACTGAATTGTAGCTTTGCACTCCATGAGCCCTATTTTAACGATCTAAGAGCACGGTGTGAAGCGCCTGGTGCAAGTGCGTTTAGGGCGTGTCCAAATCCACTTTTGCTAGTTTGAGTTTGAGTGTGTGCTGCTGAGCATCCCCGTGTGTGTAACAAGCATAGTGTGTGCGCGCTGTGCATGAGTCTAGGCGCATTTCACTGATGCAATGTTAAAATAACAATGAAATGCTGCACTATTGACTTAGACCAGGTTTTTGTTGGTCAATGGCGCGATCACTTCCCGCTGCCTCAAGATATCAATACGCCAATAATTCACCTGAACACACCTCCCTGTAAGACCAGCACACCCATGGGCGCAAAGATGGGTGCAGGTGCATTTGCTATTTAAACGACGTTGGCGCTGGACGGTCTTAAAATAGCAAAGACACTTGCTGGTGCAGGATAGGGCCTCATAAGTCATTTTAGCCCCAGGGTCATTAACAACCACACAGGAGACGATAGCTGAATCAATCTTTTGTTCCCTGTTGGAAAATAAGATTACATCTCAGCTATAGATTTCCTCAGGCCACTGTGAGACTGTTTTAATGCAACTTGGTTGTATGCGTCTGCATTTCTTTGGATTTACACTAAAGGCCTCTACATCTACCAAAGTACAGATTGAAACATGTGAATTGTGGACCTATGTCAATGCAAATCAAATTGAAATGCTGACACCACATCAAATGCCTCATATATTTGATGCATGTGTTTTTGTTCATAATAAAGAGAAACCCATTCATCCCTCTACAGAATAGATTTTATTGATCCCAAAAAATGAAATAAAATCAGAAAAAGTTGGGACAGTATGGAAAACACAAATAAAAAAAGAAAGTAGTGATTTCTAAATGTACTTTGACTTGTATTTCATTGCAGACAATACTACAGCACATAATTTAATGTGTTCCTCATGATTTTTATTGTTTTTGTTTCAAAAAAATAAAATTCCTATTTTGGTTCTTGCAAAACATTTCAAAAAAAGTTGGAACAGTAAAGCATTTACCACTTTGTAATGTTGCCATTCCTTTTCACAACACTTAAAAGACGTTTAGGGACTGAAGACACCAAGTGATGAAGTGTTTCAGGTGTAATTTTGTCCCATTCTTGCTGCAAACAAGTCTTAAGGTGGGCAACAGTACGGGGTCTTCGTTGTCACATTTTGCGCTTCAAAATGCGCCACACATTCTCTATTGGAGACAAGTTGGGACTGCAGTCAAGTACCCGTATCCTCTTCCTCCGCAGCCAGGACTTTGTAATGTGCAGAATGTGGCTTTGCATTATCTTGTTGAAATATGCATGGACGTCCCTGGAAAAGATGTCTTCTTGAAGGCAGCATATTGTGCTCCAAAATCTCTATGTACTTTTCAGCATTAATGGTGCCATCACAGAAGTGCAAGCTACCTTTGCCAAGGGCACTGACACAACCCCATACCATGACAGACCCTGGCTTTTGGACTTGTTGCTGGTAACAGTCTGGATGATCCTTTTCTTCTTTGGTCTGGAGCACACGGCGTTCATTTCTCCCAAATAATACCTGAAATACTAATTCATCTGACCACAGTACACGTTTCCACTGTGTGATGGTCCATCCCAGATGCCTCTGAGCCCAGAGGCATCTGTTAACATAGGGCTTCCTTTTGCCACAGTACAGTTTTAGCTGGCATTTGTGGATGTAACTACGTATTGTGGTACTTGACAAAGGTTTGCCAAAGTAGTCCTGAGCCCATGTGGTGATATCGCTTATAGATGAATGACGATTCTTGATGCAGTGCCGCCTGAGGGATCGGAGATTACGGTTGTTCAGCTTAGGCTTGCGCCCTTGTCCTTTACGCAGTTAAATTCCGCCACATTCCTTGAATCTTTTAATTATGTTATGCACTGTTGAAGGTGAAATAAGCAAATGTCTTGCTATCTTTCTTTGAGGAACATTGTTTTTAAACATTTCAATAATTTTCTCACATATTTGTTGGCAAACTGGCGATCCTCGGCCCATCTTTGCTCTTAAAGGACTAGACCTTTCTTGGATGCTGCTTTTGTACCAAATCATAATTACAATCACCTGTTGACATCATCTGTTTCAAATCACATCATTATTTAACAAATTTACCTGATTACTAACCCTAACAGAAACTGCTTTCTGTTATCCTACCTGCTGAAAAGTAGAGGCACATCCATCTGCTGGCGGTAGTTATGGCACTTCATTGTCATTGTTAATTTTGAGCATTCTTAAACTGTTAATCGTGTGAGATGTACTGTACTATAAACTGGAGACAGACAGAGCACACTGCACTACAAAAAAGGCCTGTTTGTGGATGCTCCAAGTGTTTTTTCATGACAAACATGAACAAGATGCTTACTTACTGAGTTGCAGTAGAGATTATCAAATGTAAGTAAAAATGGCACTTTAATTTAATTATGTACATCACATACATTATATACAGTCGCAGTTTGCTGAACACATCCAACAGTGATGTCACAGTTTACTGACCACATCCTAAAGTAATTTGTGTGATTAGTAAATCCTTGTCATATTACCTCAAATGACTGTAAATCTGTAAATTAAGCCTCATTAGAGATGTTTAAAGAATGTTCTGGATTCAAGCATCACTTTGGTTAATTGCTATCTGCCTAGTGCAGCTAGACCTAATCTAAATCTAAGGTTATCTGGTTTACTTAGATATATAGTTTTTGCAGTGCACAGTGCCTTTGACCAATTCAATTCAATAAAAAAAAGGAATTTAAAGTTTTGTTTTTGTCTTGCATAGTTTTGGAATTGGTCTGATATTTGAAATTGGAAAACATATTTTTTCTTCATAGACATTCATGGCATGTGTTTACAATCGACTTTTTCACTAAGACAAATCAAGAGCATTAGTGACAAATCATAAAACCGGAGGAAGCCCGGGGCCCCCGTCTGGAGCCAGGCCCAGAGGGAGGGCTCGTCAGCGAGCGTCTGGTGGCCGGGTTTGCCACGGAGCCCGGCCGGGCACAGCCCGAAAAAGCTACGTGGCACCTATCTCTCCAGCCCATGGGCCCACCACCTGTGGGAGGAACCGCTGGGGTCGGGTGCGCTGCCACACGGGTGGCGGTGAAGGTCAGGGGCCTCGACGGACCAGACCCGGGCAGCAGAGGCTGGCTCTGGGGACATGGAATGTCACCTCGCTGTGGGGGAAGGAGCCGGAACTTGTGCGTGAGGTGGAGCGCTACCAGTTGGATCTGGTGGGGCTTACCTCTACGCATAGTCTCGGTTCTGGAACCGTACTCCTGGAGAGGGGTTGGACTCTTTTCTTCTCCGGAGTTGCCCAGGGTGTGAGGCGCCAGGCGGGTGTGGGGATACTCACAAGTCCCCGGCTGAGCGCCACAACGTTGGAGTTTACCCCGGTGGACCAGAGGGTCGCCTCCCGACGCCTGCGGGTTGTTGGGGGAAAACTCTGACTGTTGTTTGGGCATATGCACCAAACAAGAGTTCAGAGTATTCGGCCTTCTTGGAGACCTTGAATGGAGTCCTGTATGGGGCTCCGGAGGGGGACTCCATAGTTCTGCTGGGGGACTTCAACGCACATGTGGGCAATGACGGAGACACATGGAGAGGCGTGATTGGGAGGAACGGCCTCCCTGATCTAAACCAAAGTGGTTGTCTGTTATTGGACTTCTGTGCTAGTCATGGATTGTCTATAACAAACACCATGTTCGAACATAGGGATGCTCATAAGTGTACTTGGTACCAGAGCACCCTAGGCCGAAGGTCAATGATCGATTTTATAATCGTTTCATCTGATCTGAGGCCGTATGTTTTGGACACTCGGGTGAAGAGAGGGACGGAGCTGTCAACTGATCACCATCTGGTGGTGAGTTGGGTCAGGGGGTGGGGGAAGACTCTGGACAGACCTGGTAAACCCAAACGGGTGGTGCGGGTAAATTGGGAACGTCTGGAGGAAGCTCCTGTCCGACAGACCTTCAACTCACACCTCCGGCGGAGCTTTTCGTGCATCCCTGTGGAGGCTGGGGGCATTGAACCTGAGTGGACAATGTTCAAAGTTTCCATTGCTGAAGCTGCGGCAGGGAGCTGTGGTCTTAGGGTCTTAGGTGCCTCAAGGGGCGGTAACCCTCGAACACCGTGGTGGACACCGGTGGTCAGGGAAGCCGTCCGACTGAAGAAGGAGTCTTTCCGGGATATGTTATCCCAGAGGACTCCGGAGGCAGTTGCAAGGTACCGAAGGGCCCGAAGGACTGCAGCCTCTGCCGTGAAAGAGGCAAAGCAGCGGGTGTGGGAGAAGTTCGGAGAAGACATGGAGAAGGACTTTCGGTTGGCACCAAGGCGCTTCTGGAAAACCGTCCGCCACCTCAGAAGGGGGAAGCGGGGAACCATCCAAGCTGTGTACAGTAAGGATGGGACGTTGTTGACCTCAACTGAGGAGGTAATAGGGCGGTGGAAGGAGCACTTTGAGGAACTCCTAAATCCAGCTGATGTGCCCTCTTTGTTAGAGGCAGAGCTGGAGGATGATGGGGGATTGTCGTCAATTTCCCTGGTGGAGGTCACTGAGGTAGTCAAACAACTCCACAGTGGCAAAGCCCCAGGGATTGATGAGATCCGTCCAGAAATGCTGAAAGCTCTGGGTGTGGAGGGGCTGTCTTGGTTGACACGCCTACTCAACATTGCGTGGAAGTCTGGGACAGTGCCAAAGGAGTGGCAGACCGGGGTGGTGGTTCCCCTTTTCAAAAAGGGGGACCAGAGGGTGTGTACCAATTACAGGGGTATCACACTTCTCAGCCTCCCTGGTAAAGTCTACTCCAAGGTGCTGGAAAGGAGGGTTCGGCCGATCGTCGAACGTCAGGTTGAAGAGGAACAATGCGGATTCCGTCCTGGGCGTGGAACAACGGATCAGCTCTTTACTCTAGCAAGGATCCTGGAGGGAGCCTGGGAGTATGCCCATCCAGTCTACATGCGTTTTGTGGATCTGGAATCTGGAGAAGGCATATGACCGGGTCCCCCGGGAGACTTTGTGGGAGGTGCTGCGGGAGTATGGGGTGAGGGGGTCCCTTCTCAGGGCCATCCAATCTCTGTATGACCAAAGCGAGAGCTGTGTCCGGGTTCTCGGCAGTAAGTCAGACATGTTCCAGGTGAGGGTTGGCCCCCGCCAGGGCTGCGCTTTGTCACCAATCCTGTTCGTAGTTTTTATGGATAGGATATCGAGGCGTAGTCGTGGTAGGGAGGGGTTGCAGTTCGGTGGGCTGGGGATCTCATCGCTGCTCTTTGCAGATGATGTGGTCCTGATGGCATCATCGGCCTGTGACCTTCAGCACTCACTGGATCGGTTTGCAGCCGAGTGTGAAGCGGCTGGGATGAGGATCAGCACCTCTAAATCTGAGGCCATGGTTCTCAGCAGGAAACCGATGGAGAGCCTTCTCCAGGTAGGGAATGAGTCCTTACCCCAAGTGAAGGAGTTTAAGTACCTTGGGGTCTTGTTCGCGATTGAGGGGACAATGGAGCTGGAGATTGGTCGGAGAATCGGCGCAGCGTGGGCGGTATTACATTCAGTTTATCACACCGTTGTGACGAAAAGAGAGCTGAGCCAGAAGGCAAAGCTCTCGATCTACCGGTCAGTTTTCGTTCCTACCCTCACCTATGGTCATGAAGGTTGGGTCATGACCGAAAGAAAGAGATCCAGGGTACAAGCGGCCGAAATGGGTTTCCTCAGGAGGGTGGCTGGCGTCTCCCTTAGAGATAGGGTGAGAAGCTCAGTCAGCTCGGAGTAGAGCCGCTGCTCCTTCACGTCGAAAGGAGCCAGTTGAGGTGGTTCGGGCATCTGGTAAGGATGCCCCCTGGGCGCCTCCCTAGGGAGGTGTTCCAGGCACGTCCAGCTGGGAGGAGGCCTCGGGGACGACCCAGGACTAGGTGGAGGGATTACATCTCCAACCTGGCCTGGGAACGCCTCGGGATCCCCCAGTCAGAGCTG